>CM042319.1:9189435-9726935 GCA_023566125.1 Zingel zingel
TAATCTTTCATTCTATATGGGTTCTACCTAGCATGTGTTCTCAAGAATATTTCCACTCAATGGGCAGAAATGGAAATGTTTACATTCTGTGTTTGAAAGATGTCATTTCTCACGATACTTCCATGTAAGTATGGACCCACATATTCAGTTGACTTGTTCACAATGAAGAAAACAATGGTTACTGTCCTGTATAATCACTCTTGACAGAAACAGGTTGGCTATGATACTATCAACACTGTTGAATGTACTGTGTACCTCATAGGGTATTAGGAGTTTATTTAGTGTGATATGCTGCGATTGGATTGTCAAGTTTTCAACCCTGCTTTTGTGCTGATAACAAAGAGCATTTGTGTAAGTATGTCTCTGGAGGCTTCAGAAACACTATCTCCTGTTTCAATGAGTGACTCTTGAGATGAGGTGAACAAATGCTGCTTTACTTTTTGTCTTTATACTCTGCATGTGCAAGAGAGTCTCATGCTTATAACTGAGCCAGCAGTTCATGTGCTCGACCTCAGCTGTACAGCTGCTCCAGAAGAATCACACAGAATCAAAACAACATTAACACATCTACGCTCATCCTCCAGAGATTTATAGAGAGGTTACAGCAACAGCCATCATATCAAAAACCTCTGTTATCTTGTTCTCCAAACTCTAGTCAGGCACGGATTGTTGAGATTGGCATTCTAATATAAAGGCTGATTAGACTGAAGCTTATTGCTGTCTGCATGCCTGCAATTGATATGAGATATTTTCCTGCCAGTTGCTAATTGCCATTCAGCCCCACAGGACCACTGTTGATGATGTCATCATTGTATCAGGAGCCAACACATCTGAGAATGCAGTGTTTAGACGTGGGAGGTTGACAATCACATCCCCGGTCCCCATAGTGATGGGGTACCGTAGTTGCTATCAATTTTGATTTACTGACAAACATTTTCTGATGGAATTACTCTAAAATCTATAACAACTGAAATGTTCATTAGTCTTTTACGGGCAAGGTACAGCATGTAATATCATCCAGCAGCCAAGCAAACAACCACAGGGTAACTCATTTCCTAAATAATGTGGAAGATAATTGTCTCACACACCGGTGATCTTTGGAAAAAAAAGACCATCTATTGTTGGACATATACAGTTGTGTTCAAAATAATAGCAATGTGATTTAAAAAGTGAATAATGCTCAAATTCCTTAGAATAGCTTTTAATTGCATAATATCATTGCATTGGGAACACTGCACATTCAATTCCAAATCAAAACATGACCAAAATTGATCAAGTTTGTGTTATACCTTTATAGAAAGTGAATAAAAAGGAATATTAGGCTGTTCAAAAAAGTAGCAGTATTTGCATTTTTCTTTACAAACTCAAACATTTACTGTATTAACTGCAAAATGTCTCAAGGGTTTGCATTACTTTGAATCACTGCACTAATATTTAGTTGCATAACCATTATTTCTGACAACTGCTTCACATCTGTGTTGCATGGAGTCGACCAACTTCTGGCTCCTGTGAACAGGTATTCCAGCCCAGGACGATTGAACTACATTCCACAATTCCTCTGCATTACTGGGTTTTGCCTCAGAAACAGCATTTTTGATGTCACCCCACAAGTTTTCTATGGGATTGAGGTCTGGGGATTGGACTGGCCACTCCCTAACATCAATCTTGTTCATCTGGAACCAAGACTTTGCTCGCTTATTGGTGTGTTTTGGGTCATTGTCTTGTTGAAAGACCCATTTCAAAGGCATTTCCTCTTCAGCATAAGGCAACATGACCTCTTCAAGTATTTTGATGTATTGAAACTGATCCATGATCCCTGGTATGCAATAAATAGGCCCAACACCACAGCATGAGAAACATCCCCATTGCACAGCCATGCTTTACTGTCTTCACAGTGTACTGTGGCTTGAATTCAGTGCATGGGGGTCGTCGGACAAACTGTCTGCGGCCCCTAGACCCAAAAAGAACAATTTTGCTCTCATCAGTCCACAGAATGTTGCCCCATTTCTCCTTTGGCCAGTCAATGTGTCCTTTGGCAAATTTCAACCTATTCAGTACATGTCTTTTTTTCAGCAATGGGACTTTGGGGGGGCTTCTAGCTGATAGATTTGCTTCACATAGCCTTCTTCTGATCGTAACAGTACTCACAGGTAACTGTAAGTCTTCTTTGATTTTCCTGGAGCTGATCATTGGTTGAGCCTTTGCCATTTTGGCTATTCTTCGATCCATTCGAATGTTAGTTGACCGATTTTCCCCCACGTCATTCAGGCTTTGGATGCCATTTCAAGGCATTTGAAATTATTTTGGCTGAGCAGCCTATACTTTTCTGCACTTCTTTATATGTTTTCCCCTCTCCAATCAACTTTTTAATTAAAGTCCGCTGTTCCTCAGAGCAATGTCTGGAACGACCCATTTTGCTGAGTATTTCAGTGTGAAATGCACTATAACCAGCATGCACAACATTTACTTCCTTCCTTCCTTCCTTAAATATGGGCCATAATTGATACCCGTTTCTTCACAGAATCAATCACCTCACTAAATGAACACAACACTGCTATTATTTTGAACATGCCCCTTTCAATTACAGATTCAATTACACAGCATGAGCAGCATGCATGTCATGACTGTTGGGTCTGTTGGTTTTCTATGACTCTACAACACTTACTAGTAAATTATTTGCCATGTAGAAATATCACTTCTACCAAAAAATTAGATTTATGAGGTTAGTGATGTTGGACTGCTATTATTTTGAACACAACTGTATACTGTACCTTACCATTCCTTGCTCTTTCTTTGTCTGACAATAGAATAATTGAAACTGGTCTATGGAGGACCAAGGTGCAGTTCTTCCACCATATACACCTATGTCAATGTCAGCGAAAGCAATAGGCTGTTTCAAAAGCCTTGCAACACCTCCAAGAATATGGCAAAAAAAGCATGTAAAAAAGTACACTGTATTTTAATGAAATGCTGCTGAGTATAAATAATTCATTCGGCCCTGCAGCTGGTGAGCAAATTAAATGTCCGACGGGGAATAATTCTTGGAGAATCTCACACTGTGTCATCGAAGTAAGACCAAGGTGGTGGGGGAGGAGAGTAGAGGCGGTGTAAGGGAATCTGTGGTGCTGTGCTGTCTCTCTGGGAATCAGCCATGTTTTATCAGTGGCAGGTAGGTGGCTTTTGGCTAGCGCTTTGATGCCTTCTGAAACTGAGGCTCAGTCAAGTTGCAAGCTCTGTCAACTGACACAGCAGCAGATATTTATGTGTGTGTGTGTGTGTGTGTGTGTGTGTGTGTGTGTGTGTGTGCGTGTCTATGTGTGTGTCTTGGTTTGCTCAGAGAGAACATATAGTTGCGACCGGGAAATGTGCAAGGTAAGGCAAAGGCGAGACAATTTTTAATGCAGCAGCAGAAGCAGGAAGCTGGCTGTGGTGATCACCAGCTGCTGGCCTCTAGTCAGATAACCAAAGAAATAAAGACACAGGAAACAGGATTCTCTGAGCGTCTTCCAGCAGCATGCAGCTGAATCAGGTGCTTCTCAGGTCTTAGACAGCAAACTACCAAAGGGAACTGGGACTGATTGATTTGCAGCCTTTAATTGTGCAAAGAGAAATATAGTCATATACTGTATTTGTTACTTATTTTGCTCTAATACCAAAATGCTTTGTACAACCAGACTTAAGTGATTCAGATACCTTCATGGTGCAATAAAGAACCTGCTGCATTTAAGTACGAAATATCCCAATCTAGCTGTCATTGAGTGCATTCAAAGTACAGTAAAGTGGCTATAATCAATATTTCCTGATAATGATGCACCGAATAATGATGTATAATGTGATGAACCTGCAGATAATGTATCACCTGACTCTGCTGTTTCAATCAAGAACAAATATTACTGTTTTGGTTCATTCTCACCGCTCTCATAGCACTGTTTTCAGTATTACAGTAAAGCTCTTTATATCCACTGTACACTATCTGCTCAGCGCCAAACAGCAGACAGACATAGTCAGTGTTCAAACAATGACTTACAAAGATACATAAAAGCAACAAGTGTATGCACTATGCAGGATTTACCCAATTATACTTTATCGACAGGAATTGATAGGTCAAACAGCAAACAGCCAGCCACAAATAGTATAACAACAAATAACAACGCATCAGGCTGCCTTTGAGATTTCACATGAACAACGGTTAAAAACAATTACCCAGGCTACCGAAGAATATCATAATTCCTCCGTTCAATTAGGCCTAAAACATCGAGAGTCACGCAGACCTTTAACAACCCAGCCACAACACATTGGGAATAATAGCATGCCTTACCTTAACACAGAATCGACCACAGAGGCCTGGGGTCAGCTTCCTTTGCTGTTCGTCCAGAAATCCAAGAAGTGGATGGGCGATGACCTGCCTTAATCCAAGATATGATAAAGGGAATTGGGTCGAAACTCTCCATTGGGGGTCCATTAATGTCCAGAAAAAGGAGCGATGAGAGGCTGTTTTCACGCAACCTATTGCGGGTCTTGCTGTCAGTATCATTGACGGCAGCAAATCCCCTCTCACACTCAGCTGAAGTAGGAAGGTATGTTCTACTCGCTGTAAAAATCTTTTCCAGCTTTCTGCCTGGTGCCCTGTCTTGTAACTTACAGTCGTGAAACTCCTCGACCACCTCTCTGGCTGGTTCCCCAAGCATTTTAGCAAGTGCACGTACTTCGTTTTCTCCATACAGGATCAAAGCATTCCGATCCTGTGGCCAATAGTGCTTGTCCAGGGGTTTTAGCATTTGTAGGAGGTCTGATTCTGGCATTCGCCTTGTGAGATTGATAAAGCTGATTTTGGTTCATCTTGCCTGTGCCCTCAACTAGTTGAACATCTTTAAACAGCCCCAGGGACGTGCGCTGTTCGGCTTTCTGTGTGGATTTCCCTCCACTCGCTTTCATTGCCTTCAGTATATCAATATTCTGCAGAATGTGGCAACTGGCATCAACTAGAGTGGTATCTCTTTGCTGGCATTTCAGTGACAGGCCCCGCAACTCACGGAGTATGTATTTCATGCAAACCAAATCAAGTAAAAACCCTGAGTTTGTGAGGTGTTTGTATAGCGCCAGGAATTTCTTCCTCTCGGTGTCATTGCGAGATGCATCCTCGCTTGCAATTTTGAAGTGGCGCACTAAAGCAGGTTTGTTATTCCAGACAGCCTGTACTGTATTGAAACTACTCGCCACCCATCTGGTGGTGAATATCTGTCCAATTTTCAAAATCTGTATATTTAGATCTGCAGCTGCTTCTTCAAGCAATCTCACATTCTTTGCAGACAAAGGAAATGAAAAACAGCAACCACTTTCAAAGAATCATGGACAGCCAATTCAAGGCGATGGGCCAAGCAATGTCTGGACTGGATGTTTGGAAAGTCATGCTTAAGCCTTGTAATGACTCCAGTGTTTTTGCCAGTGAGAACTGAAGCTCCATCTGTGGCAATGCTGATGAGGTGTTTCCCCAAAAACTCATCATCTAATACCGCAGCACGAAGGCATTGTTTTAATGTGTTGTAAATAGACTAAAAACATTTTCTATATCTCCTTTCCACTCACATCACATGTAAACGATGAGATAGGCATGACCACGTACTGTGCTTTCGTCAATGGTGATGCTAATCTTTGAATTGAGCTCACGAATTTTGGAAACAAACCTCTTCCGCATTTGTTGTGCAATATCACCTATAATCTCAGCACAGGAGTGATCTGATTTATGCGCAGTTCCCACCTTTGCGCCATTAAGCTCCTGAAGCTTCATTAAAGGGGTGAGTTTTCTGTAAGACAGCCTTTTCTTAGTCACCATATGGGCGGACCTGAATAGTGTTGCGGTCTCCTCCAATAATTTGGAATTCACCTCAATTACTTTATTTGTCAGAATCTCCTTTTGCTTAATCAATGCCACTTCAATGGCCCTCTTGTGTGCAATGCTGTCCCTATGTTTATGTATCTTTTTTCGCAACTTGTTCTGAGCAGTGCTGCTTACTTCCCCATTAATCCACTCCTCAGACAATTGCGTGCCAGTTAACTTTTCAGACAGAAGAAGGGTTTTTGCGTCCCTACAAGCAATGCACCCCAAGCTTCCATCCTTTACAAACAGCCATGTATATTGGCTCTTCCAGTCTCTCCACAGCTGGCTGTTCCAGTTCAACGGGAGAGAGGAGCAAGAGGGGTCAGGGTCGTGACCGGCCTCTGACGAGCTGTTACAACCTCCATATTCAGCCAGAGAGGACATTGTTTCTTCAGCTTCTTGCGTTGCCCCCCTGGCGGGAGGTGTGCTAACAGCAGCAAGACTGTATGGCTGCTGCCTGGAGCCTCCCGTGTCATGCCATCTCGTCTCATGCCCTCCCGCCTCAACAGCAGGGCTTGCAGCAGGGGAATTGGTTGTGTCATCACTACACAATTTCTTTGTAAAACCAAAATTAATTGAAGTGCCTTGTTATCGTCACGATAAACGTTTATATTCTTTTTACGAATCTTTGAGTTAACATGTTAAACATGAGTTGAATTTGCACCACAGCGCCGCCACGCCTTGATGCTCATGACAAGAATAGCATGCATAGTTATCTTTATTGAAGTGAATTAGGTTTAAATCGCCATCATGCATGAATGAATGAATATTTTTGCAATTTTACACATACTGATCCACGATGATCACATTACATAAAACTGAAATTGCACGTCAAAATGACACATTGTCAATATTTTTAGAGACCCCCCAAAATTTCACAAATCACATTTTCAGGGGAGCCCATGTCTTTTTAAGGGTAACCAAGCTCCCCCTAGCTCCCTTGTAGTTTGCACCCTGGACACAGTTGTGATTAGCTGGTGAACACAGAGGAACATTGATTAAGGTCTATAAGTTTGTTCACAGAATATATGATATCACAGCCGAGCCTGTCATCCAGTTTTCAAGAGGGAATTCCATAAAATTATTCCCATTAAACTGTTTTTCTGAAAAGAGAACAACACATCTTGAACTGTTAAACGAGCTAGTATCAGTATGGAGACAGGTTACTAAAGTAAGTCCAAGGAGGGCACATATTGGTACAGTACAAATAGGCTGTGCTTAAAACCACAGAGAAACCATTCAGAGATATAAATGAATCTTTAGGCATTGATAGAGCTTCAAAGTGTCATTTTTCCCACAACAACCACAGGGAAACATAAAGCATTAGGGTGACACAAAAGAAAAGTAAGTCATAAACAACAGCAGAGGAAAAATGTAAAGATATAAGACGGAACGCAGATCTGAAAGAACTGTTCCATTGTTTCGATAATGAATAGGCTCCTTGTTTCTCAAATGTGCCACTATCCAAATTGCATGTTCAGTAGTGTAAAACATTTTATTGGAAAATGGAGCTTGATATTAATTTGCTACAGTGCAGTGTTTCCATCAAGCTGTCAAGTGAATTTTATGTTAACTATAGATATGACAAAAAGAGGAAATGTATGCATTTCCATCAAGAGGTGAAAGCAAAAAGACTCCCAGAAACACACACACACACACACACACACACACACACACACACACACACACACACACAGAGAGAACGTACAGAGGAACTGATTAGTAAGTTGTTAGTCTTTATTGTCAGATAATGTATGCCATGTTTTAGACTTTCATACAAAGAACTACTTTCATAAAATACTAGATTGTATTCCGAACGAACCGCCATACTGTTGTTTCGAAATTTGGGAGTAGCCAGACCCACGTGATGCGTTCGTCCAATCAGCTGCCGGTCAAGGGCGTGGAGCATCAATCATGGATGTATGATGTCGCGACACCACGCTTCAGTCGTGTTGCCAAAGTGGATCTGCACTGTAACCTCTTAACATGGGAGCCGAAATAAAAACAGTCACGCCACGCTGCTGACACGCTCATGCCACGCAGCCTGTGTGCAAGCGGCCGGCCTCTTTCACTCCAGGGCAGAAATAGAAGTGCATGTGCAGAGATGGTGTCAAGTTACGATAAAAATCTCAGGGCTTCTTCACTCAAGGCCAGTAAGTCATACCTGATGCTCCCAAGTTTCAGAATATGTGGCATGTCTCTTTTGGGTGATTACAGCCTCACAAGGGTGTAAATCCCAGGGGGGTCGGGGGGTGTTTTGTTGATTAGAAGGACTGTAGATATATTGGTCTTTAAAAGGTTGTGGCCGCCAACTTGCACAGGTGGGGAGATTGGCATGGATCGGTGTGCACCGCCATCCTGCTCTATGTGATGCTGCTGTTGGGGGAGGGCTGGGGTAGGGAAAGGAGATGGGGCTGTCTGTTGCATTGCTGGTAGGTCTGAAGGGGAAGTGCGGGAGTCAAGTCGCCTGTGCATGTCCATTACCTGTTGCTGCAGTCTCTGATTGTCTTCCCTCAGCTTATGAAGAGCTTCAAGGACCTCAGGCGCTGTTTCTGGGGCAGGCCTCTATCGGGTAGAGGCAGCCGTGCTCTGGAAGAGGGACTCTGTATACTCAGACTGGCGTGGATTGGCAGCTGCCCGCATGACACTCCCGTCCTCATGCAGCAGTGGGGGTGTGAGAGGCGTCATCCTGGCATGTCTCTCCAGGAATCTCACCATGCTGTCGTAAGGCTGCTGTTGCTCTGACAGGTTAGCCACTTGACGAGGCAAACAAGAGGGCTGCTGCAGGGCTTGGAGAGGGATGTCATAGTCTTCCATCCAGGCTGGTCGCCGGACCTCTCGGCGGAGTTGGGCATCTACTGGGCGTGTATACTGATCCGAGAACATCTATAAACAATCCCACGGTGACCAAACTGATCCGGCTCGAAGGACCAAATTTTTTGTTGATTAGGACTGTAGATATATTGGTCTTTAAAAGTTTGTGGCCGCCAGGGGGCATCGATCAGAATGCAGACATGATGTTCCTTTTAGGTGTTTTATTGGAAAAAATGCTAAAGTGTATGTGTGGTTCTGAAACAGAGATAAAGGCATGCATCAGCAAAATGCAGAGTATATAAATGTCAAATAATGATTATATGTCTAGCAAGTGTATAATAAAAAAAACACGATCAAGAAGTTACATTATAAATTTGTTATATATGACTTAAATGCAGTGTCATAATAAATGCTTATTACTAAGCAAATTAACTTAGACATGCTTTAGTACACTATATCTCTTCAATGATTAATTTGCTGCACATTAATTGCAATAATACACCACATGCTAAATTAAGCTGAACATATAATAATTATGAATTGCAGAATTGTTCTTTAACATAAACAACGTTAAATATTGTGCAAGAACAACGTACAATAGTTTCCAATTGAGACACGTAAGGCTTGCAAAGCAGCACCTCCGTTAATATGCAGTGTTCTAAACAAACATACGTGCAGTGCGAGGCTGCGCCATTACACAACAACGACCAGCAACATACCACGACATTATTGCAGCACAACAGAGTGCAACATTATTATGATATAAAAACAAACATCAGTATTACTTACTGGTAGTTGCACGCACAAAAATCTAGGAACTCAGAAAGTACTGCAACACTATCTTCTTTTATCTATATAACCGCTCAGTCTTTCAACGCCAGTTCTGTCTTCCAAACTTTCCCGAAACAGAAACTTAAGCAGTCTTCTTCAGCGAACAGAAGAGCGCAGCGCCGCTCCTGATTGGCTGATTCTCAAGCAGCCAGTTTTACCTGCCTGAAGAGGCCGTCCTTCGTCACAGGGGGGTCAGGACCCCCCCACTCCCACCCCCCATCTAAGGGTTGTCCCCCCCTAGATATTAAATTTAAATATCATTAAAACAATGCTGTCTATTGTAAATAACACAATGATGTATACTTAAAATATCTGTGTAAGTAGTAAAACAATACAAACCCCAAAAAATGCTTTTTAAGTTTAGAAACATTTTGAGTTCCCCCTCCCTTGCCTCACAGTGGTTTGGTCCACTGCATGCTGTATTTAGGATCTGCACTAGACTCACAGTCACATTGGGTAGTGACAAGCATGTAGTAAGTAGGCGGTTCAAGGCTATTTTATTCACATTAAACATCGGATGAAGTTTTTCTTTTCTCAAATAGAAATGATGCTGAGTAATTAATGAATTAGTCATGACAAAATGTTCGCTATGTTAGTGTAATATAATGTAGCCTAGCTAGTTTAATAGCTTGTTGGTTAGAAATGCACCCACTACAACTAACGTTACCACGGCAATAAGCCTAACGTTATGTGTGTGAACTGACATTAGGGTTAATATTGAAGATCTACAGTTGTGTTTTGCTCAATATGAAGTTAAGTGGCAGATCAGTTAAATATATATCCTCCCTAATTATTAGAAACCTAATATTTATGTGGAGGACGCAAGATCATTTCATAATTATATGACCGCATGGTGAACCTATGAAACTAACTCATATTTAGACATCTGACGTTAAAGGTTTGTGTTGTTGTTGCTCAGATAAAATGACAGAGAAATGAAAAACAGGCATAAGATCCTTTTTCAGTAGGCTTACACCAAAATGCCAAGTAAGTACATTAAGACCTCATATCAAGACAATTTGGTAACATCTTTATAAGAATGGGTGCTTATGGAAATAATAACGTCACTATGTCACTGGCAAAGGAGACAGAAAGAACTGAGGAACAGGGAGACCAGAGCCAGTCAGGTGTAGAGTCTCAGGTAAGTGTGTTGAGCTTAGTTCATATTTTTGGAGGTGTGTGGCTGTCAGGGTTAGCAGATGAGCTTTACCAGTAGCTCACTAATTTACATTATGATCAGCTAATTTAACAAGGGTACAAAAGCATTGCATTTCTTTTATATGGGGACACTTTTTGAAAATAAGTCATTATGTTTTAAGGTATTTTTGTGGCTTGATTGTAAACACTTAAAAATAAATACATGGTTTTAAAGAAGAATATTTTGGTCAATTTAGTCAGCTTTTTCATTGAATCAAGAGAAACACTGAAAAGAAGGCTAATGGTACAGTCTCCATGCTACACTAATGATAGTATTAAGGCTTTCCTCTGAGTACACATGTCCTCTACGAGTATAATTGGCTGCATTATTTGTGTCCCCTTCAAAAATTGCTCTTCCGAAATTTTGTTTATTGTCCCCCCCTACTGTTAGATCAGATTCACGGCCATGCAGCCTCAGCATTGTGTTTCTTCATTTTGACTCTGACGAAAGTCATCCATGGAGTTTGCTTGCATCTGCTTAATTTGACTCTCTTTACGTGGGAGTCAGTTATTGTCTTGTCTTACCAGCCGCTCGTTCAAAATGCAGCAATACGGATCATTATTTGGTACCATGAATAAAGACCAGCATCCCCTCTGTACTGGCTTTCCTACAGAATTGATTTTAGATTTTTTTTTTTTTATAAACCGAATTGGCACCAGTTTGTATCTTCAATCTCTTCCACCACTATTCCACCTCCAAATGACAGATACTCTGCCAATTACTCATCTGCAGTATATGTCTTCCTACATTTTGAGTCCTGTCATAATTAGCCCATTACATTTATTTGTATATTGTGTATTCAGCTTTTCTGTACAGCATTTTGTGAACATTATCTGTTTTTAATTATGCTTTATAAATAAATGTAATTGGCAATGGATCAAGCGATTTTCACTCTTCATTTTCTCCTCATCAATTGAACTAACTGTCTAAACTGGATATGTCATAGATTGCCAATTCCTGGCAGGGCGATTAAATCATCTGGTCAATTAAAATTCTATTTCCAATCTTCATCTGGGGGGATTTAGGGTCATTACTGAATAATGGACCTCTGTTGTCGAAGAGGAATCTTTTTATACCTTTGCTCAAGGGCACATTATGCATTGACACCATCATCAAGAGTGGGCAGTAGGAAGGGTTTTAGAGTCTAGAGATCTAATATGGCCAATACTACTCTCATGTCTTTAATATGAAGCTGAGGCCACAAGACGATTACCTAAGCTCATTACCATAAAGACTGGAAATGGGGGGGAAACAGCTTACTTGCTGCAGGTATGACACTTTATATTGCCTTTGTTTACTGTAATCCGCACAAAAAGTACCGAAATGTAAACATTTCAAGTTGTCATTTTAAGTCAACAAAACAGGCGGGTGCAATGATGTCCTGAATTCTCTTGCTGTCACTGTAAGGTTGACAGGCTCCTGGCCAAGAAATAGTCTGGCACATAACACCTCGCAAAATTTCAACTTTTACATATGTGGCAGATTAGGCTTTTCTCCTTTCTTCAATGATGCACTGGCCAGGCTGTGTATCACAGTGCAGGGCCTTTCCAAATACCTCACCTCCACTCCCTGCTGTGACAACTGCTGTTTTTGTCTCTCCTCTCATCTTGGAGTTTCTACACCTCCATGGCTCAAACGAGAAGCTACATCTGGTCTGGTTCTAATTAGGGTCCAAGCGCTGACAGCGGCGAAGGCCCTATTGGAACTGAAGGAATTAAAAATTGGCGGTTGCATCAAGTCTGGTGAAAATTTACGTACTTTAAGGGTTTCGGGAATAGGCGCACAAAAAATGACTCGCTAGCGCCACCTATAACACTTAAAAATTGAGCCCCTGCAGTGTGGTTATCGTAGACTCACGAAACTTGGTACACATATGTGGCATGTCAAGACGTACAAAAAAGCTCATTAGAGCCATACCGTAAACCCAATAGGAAGTCCGCCATTTTGAATTGAAAGTTCGAAATTAGTGCGATTTTGGCCATTTCTACATGTCGTACTTTAACGAACGCCTCCTAGAGATTTCATCCGATCGACTTCAAATTTGGTCTGTTCCATCTTAAGACGTTAAAGATGAAAAGTTGGCGGGATTCCCATTTTGTGTGTTTCGCCATCGAAACAGGAAGTGGGTGTAACTTGAGTGTACATTGTCCAACTGGCTTGAAACTTTTCAGGATTCATAAGACTCTAACTCTGAGGCCAATACCCGGCCAAAATTGACTCAAAGTCATAGCACCCCCTAGTGGCAACAGGAAGTAGGCCTAAAAGTCAAGGTGCTATACTTTAACGAACTCCTCCTAGCGTGGCGGCCATTTTGAGTGTTTAGCGATGAACGAGATAGTGGCTGTAACTACAGTGTACATTGTCATACCTGCTTGAAATTTTACAGAATCAACAAGAGTCCAGGCCTGAGGACATATACAGTCCAATATTGACTTTTGGTCATAGCGCCCCCCGCTGGCAACAGGAAATAAGCCTTATATGACAAATATTATCCAATTTACATGAAACTTGTGTGGTCTACATGTGATACTGAGCCGGCTCCAATAATATAACCACACCCACTTACTCAGGCCACGCCCCCTTTCATAACATTTGAACCATTTAAGGTAGAGTCTTGTGTGAGGTATCATTGAACTCAGCAGAAACTTCCTTCTTCATTGGTGATGGTTTGGCCCGCCCCCTATGTTTAAGCCACACCCCCTTTCATAAATGCTGACCCATCTAAGGTAGAGTCTTGTGTGAGGTATCATTGAACTCAGAAGAGAGTTCCTTTTTAATTGGTGATGGTTTGACCTGCCCCCTATAACTTAGCCATGCCCCTTTTCACAGCTAATGAACTATGATGTAGAGTCTTGTGTGAGGTATCGTTGAACTCAGCAGGGAGTTCCCTTTTCATTGGTGACGATTTGCGGTGTCTGAGTGCCGCGCAAATGCACGGTCGCAAGGAGAGGCGTCCGCCGGTAACCCCGGCACGCGCATAGGTGCGAGGGCCCGTCCATCGCTGCTTGCAGCTTTCATTTTTATTTGTTTTCTTTCTTTTCATCAATTTGTGGACTTATTTATATGGTCCTTTTACTGTTTAGTTACCTAAGCTTCTTTTCACTTTATTGGTTAGTTGAAAGATTTATTTTTCTTTCTACTATTCATTATGTTGTGTACTCAGGGGCGGGGCTAGAAGGTGGGCACGGGGTGGCACCGGCACCCCTGAAATATTATTGCCCCCCCCGGTCCCCCCCCCAATCCATTTGGCTAGAGTGCTGTCAATCTGACAATTGTGATTTCCATTGGATCAGAGTACTGCCACTTGGCTGCCTGTTCTGCCAATCTTCCAAGCCATTGTCAGATGACCAATTAATGTTTCCATGATGACTATCCAAAAGTCTGATACCATGGAACCAGCACTGGAATTTTTTTTAAAGTGGCAGACTGAGCCTATAGAAAATGTGTATTGTATTCGGATATATAATTTGTTTAAAATGAAAACAAGGGATACTAATAATGAATGTGATGTTTTATTTAGCAGACTTACATTGTATTGTTCTATCCTATCCAATATTTCCTATGTTTCTAAGCAGATTCTCTATGCAGCCCATCCCCCGACTGATTATATATATTATACTATGTGGCATTGTCGACACAACAAACAAACTAACTTGCCACACATATTTTGTACAGATTACACAAAGGAGATATAACATGTTAATTAGTGAGCTTCAAAGGTGCACCAGGCAATTTTCTTTTTTTACTATTTAGTGGAGCCAGGCTAGCTTTCCCTCCCTTTCCCTAGTCTTAATGCTAAGATAAAAGCTAAAGCTTCACATTTAACACACAGTGGTATCATTCTTCTTATCTAACACCGATGCACATTACCCGGAATCTCAAACTATTCCTCTAAATAAATACTTATTTTATTCATGGTTGCATATATTTATGAGTGCATTAGTTATTATCACTTGTTTGCCTGGCTTGTTGAATCAAAGCTTCACAATCTCCACCTACCTTCCAGCGAGTCAGCATATTGCCATGTAATACTGTATTCTGTAATTTCTTCCAGGTACAAGCATTCATCTCTGAAACCTGTCCTAAACAAATGTTTCAATGTGACCCTGAACCTTTATGTTATTGATTAAGATCTTCTCATCCGAGAAACGCAAGAGTCTATTTTGCCCAAGCGGTTTTAGTAACAAGTGATACTTGAAATGTCTTTATGGTTCCAGCAGGCACACTTTAATATCATGTTCACAGACCTGCTGCCTTTCTGGCAGATCTTGCTTTCTAAGGATCTTTTTTCAGTAAGAATCTCTTTTTGTCTGCATCCTCTAAGCAAACTATGTGTTGCATTGATCCTCTTGTTTTTCCATGTCTCTGTGAGTTTCTTTGACATTGAATACTTTCATAATCTTTGCGCCTTTGATTCTTTCAATCCCTTTGGATTGTTTTGTCTTTGACCTGCGCTAAACAATCTCTTAAGCTTTACCGGATTGTTTGATAGTAAATGTTTTTTCCCCCACAATCTGATATAATGCTCAAACAAAGGCCTAAAACCAAAGCTTTGCCCTTTCTATCTAACAGTCAAGATCAATAGCTGCGTTGCAACGTAGAAATCATTTTTGAAATTCTAACTAAATCAGACCCGTTGGTTGATGGGAAAGCTCCTTTTTTTTAAAGAATGCTTGAAGTTCATTGTGCTTCAGTGAAATCATTAAACATATGTATGACCCGTGTATTACTAATATTATAAACTGTAATTAGGGAAACTTAGAGCAATTCCCAAGAGACACTTAGGCTGCACAGTGATCTAACATGAGACCATCCTCTCGTCTGTGTGTGTGTGTGTGTGTGTGGGTGTGTGTGTGTGTGTGTGTGTGTGTGTGTGTGTGTGTGTGCGAGCTTCAATTCAAGCATGAGGGTGTGTGCACAGACCCTTGTGTGCAGACCCATGTGATGTGTACATGTACTGTATGCTCAAACACTTAACATATGTTGTTTCCTGCGGCCTGTAATTAGATAACTTACCCACTGTACAACAGTGACTAATGTTCTCCAGAGCATCGGTGGTAACACAAGCATCAATCCCAAGGGACCGAGCATAAACAAACCCTGTGGAAACAGCTAGCCTGGCTCTGTCCAAAGTAAAAAATAAATAAAAAAAGAACTGTATGCCTGTACACCATATTGTAACCTCAGCTGTTTTCAGCTGCTGCCCTAACTGACTGGTTGGTGGTTTGTCATGTCACCTTGGTTCTATCATTCTTTGCTTTACAGTCAGGGTTCTTGAAGCACAGCTAAGTGAAAATGTTTACTGCTTTCTTTAGTGCTAACGCTGCTTTTCTTTCAACGTACAGTACCTACTCTGTCATGTCTATTGTTTGCTTCTGCTTGTGTTTTTGTACAATATGAGGATTCAGTAGTGTACACAACATCAGCACATTGCAAATACTGTTTTTTAAAAATTGTTTGCTTAAAATATGCACATAATTGATGAAAAACTAATTGAAAATATACAAAACATGCAGGGTTGAGCACGATAATTAAGACTTAGGCAGACATTAGTGTGCACCAGAGAGCATAACTATTGTGATGATTAAAAATTCAGCTGTGAGTAACATCAACTTCTGTCAACCCTCAAGCCAGCTCTCAATCACACAGCAGTCCCAAAATTGTGGGTATGTGTTCTTTCTTTTATATCCACATTTGTGATGTAACCACATGCAACACTCTGTTTGCCAGGTTAAAAGTCTCTCTCTCTCATGAACAACTTGTGTAAACTACCCAAACAAAGAGGCAGTGACATTTTTATTTCTCACTGAAAGTAGGTCACAAGGTAGAGGAGAGCAGGAAGATCCTGAGTACTCTGCGGTTGTTATTTCATCTCTGCATCCTGCACCCTGTCTTACAGGGTTACTGGTAATAGGCTGCATGGAACGCTCCACTCAAATTACACTCGCACAAGCACGTTATTTCCCAAATGTCCACTGTAAAGATCAGGTGGTGTCCAAGGCAACTGAACAGCACGAATAGGCTAAGTAACCCTGACTCGCAAAGTGGCTCAGGAGTGATAGGTGAACACTAAGGTTATGCGGCAGGGTCTGCTGGATGAGGCAATATAGAACAGATAAGGAGCAGCAATTCTCAGACTGTATAAGAATGTCCAGGAAGTCAAGGCAGAGTTGATATCATGAGTCAAAAGCAGACCTGGACTTACAGCATCACAGTGATCATTGTTCTGCAACTGGGGAAGAATCTGACATTAATGATTCAGGAAAGAGAAATGAAAAAGTGTGTGTGTGTGTGTGTGTGTGTGTGTGTGTGTGTGTGTGTGTGTGTGTGTGTGTGTGTTCTTGTTTAACTACAGTCGTGGGCTCCAAAAACCGGGAGTCCAGTATACTTGTGGGGTCCGGACAGCTTTGTGGGGCCAAAATGCCGCATCCCACAAGGTTAAAGGGCTGTTAAAGACTGGGTTTTAGGATTAGGGTTAGAATTAGGTTAGGGTTAGGTGAGGGTAAGGGTTAAGGTTAGGCATTTAGTTGTGATGGTTAAGGTTAGGGTAAGGGGCTAGGGAATGCATTATGTCAATGACGGGTCCCCACAAAGATAGTGAGACGCACTATGTGTGTGTGTGTGTGTGTGTGTGTGTGTGTGTGTGTGTGTGTGTGTGTGTGTGTGTGTGTGGTAATCAAACCATATCATTTTTAGAGTGGATGACACAGAGCCTCTTTAAAACCTCTTTATGTAACTTTTCATTTGAGGGCTTTATATTGACAGAGATAAGAGATTCTCATCATCAAATCAAGTGTCTGGAGGGTCAGTGAAGTGCCACATCAACATCAGACTCAAATGTACTGTATCAGAGTCACCAGACAAACACAGCGTCAAGGTACGGGTGGAAATATAGAATAAGTTAGTCAGTAAAGAAGAGGCAACTCAGAGGGTCACAAACAAGGGATTTCTGTCCCATTTGTTTAAGAAATATTATTATGTTTCTCTGTTTGCAGATATTGTTTTACTTTTGTTATTTTTCTTCTTTTCAGTGCTTTCAATTGTAATTAATTGTTGGTCTGCACATTTCCAGAGTGAAAAGTTAATCTTAAATGTGTTTTAAGTAGGGCTGTCAAAATAACGCGTTAATTTCGATTAATTAATCTGAGAGAAAATAACGCATTAAAAAAAATAACGCAGATTAATCCATTCCATATTGATGTTTGACCCGGAGCCGTTCTAGCCACCATTCGACTGTAAAATGAAGGAGGGAGACGAGAATGTGCTGCCTGGATCATTAATTGGAACATTTACTTGTAAAAATCTTCTTCCTCCCAACCCTAGTTAACACTATACCCATCTGGTGGTTGTTTTTGTCGTTCAACAGCAATTTACTAGTGAAATAAGTTATTGTTATTATACATTATTATTAAATCATTTAATTCTGACCATATGGCCTTAGCAATAAACAAGCCATTCTTTAATGTCACCAACTGTTGTTTAGTACCCTTTTTTTTTTTTTTTTTTCTTTTTTTAACTTTCTTAAAAAGTATCGGTTCAGGCACCGTTAATTATGTATGCAATTAATTTCGATTAATTAATCACTGAGTATGTAATTAATTAGATTACATTTTTTAATCCATTGACAGCCCTAGTTTTAAGAAAAAGAAACATGAAAAAGGTTAGTATCTTTTATTCCCAGTATGATGGTTTTGTTGGCATGAAAATCCATTCATTTTGTAATTATATTTAACACAATACTTTGTATAGTTCAATATAACTTTTTATTACTTTCATGGACTCTGGATGAATATAACCTCATTTGTCCACATTTTCTCTTCATTTTGTGTCATTTGAAGCATATTATGAGCTGTTGATTTCATAAGAAGACCTTATAAGAGGGAACATTTTTTTGCAGCAGGAATCACAACATCTTTTCAATGCGTGTGTAGCTACGGTCTGGGTAAAAATCATTTGACAGCTTACTGAATGTAATGTACTGTTCTATGAAAATACGTAAACACTAGAAATGATAAGCCATAGAGCACCACATTCATACTGCTGATAATGTTTTCTTTCAGAATCATTTTTTGGCTTTTCAGAACTTAACCCTATAGTCAATATCTGGTTGCTGAGGGAACAGCTGTTAGAGACTGAACTGCCATTATGTTAATTATAATGTAATTATGTTGGATGATTTAAGTGATTCTCTTCTCTTGCATTGTTTCATAAAGTCACATCCTGTACACTGAGTTCACTTTATTAATTTTAATAATAAAACCACCAGCTTTGTCAGATCAGATTATGAGAGGTTCTGGTCTGATATGCAGGCACACATTAGCAGTGCATAATTGATGCTCTTTTAAAAAAGCCAAATATAGCAACACAGTTTCTACAAATTTTCTTAATTATGCAGAAACACATTGCTAATCAATCATCCCATGGTGCTAAATTGCTATTTGCCAAACATTGAGGTAAACTTTACTCGTCGGGCACTACTGCATTTAGCCAGGCACCACTGCAAAAATAAAAACACACCTCAACCAAGCAAAGCAGGAAAAAAAAAAAAACGTTCTGAAAACTAAGGAAAACTGCACAAAAATGTGATTGACTGTTGCAGCATGTTTTGGGTGCCTCTCTACAGTGGGCCTAGTTGCCTTTGAAAATGTGAGAGAGATAACTTCAACTACAGCCTTCTTGGCAGCTCAGAGGTACAGTTTGCTCTGTGTGCTCTGAGTGCTGCATTTCATGCAAAGTTGAGGGTGAGCTGATTAAAAATCCCCTGAATCTGTGAATGTGAAGTTCCCATGTACTCACCTTGACAATCACGCGATGCATCTTGGCCTGTAATGGAATATTAACATTTCTTCTATCCTGGAGAATATGCAAGCAATGAGTGGTGGTGGGGGGGGGGGGGGGGGGGGGGGGGGGGAGTTGATTTATGTCTGTGCACTAAAAGGTTTATCGTATCAGTGGATTTCAATGATGGAGCTCAGTATGCTGAATTGTTTTAATTATGCAAAAAAAAATTGGAATTTTATCACTGCAGTTGAATTGAAATGGATATTACAGTTCTCTGTGTGGCTGAGGCGATGGCAGCAAATTGACCAAGGTGCTGTGAAAAGCCATTCAAAAAGGTGCTGACTGTGAGTGTCCTTCACCATCATGCCACTGGATCCTATGGTGGAAATCTGCATTGCAAATCTGGGTGTCTAGCATTTCCTTTTTACTATAGAGGTCAATCTGTCAAAATAGTGTGTGTGTGGGTCTGTGTCCGTCTGTCGTGTTTTCCAGCTTATTTGGCTATTACAGTATTTCTAAAACACATTTTTTGAATGTTTCTCTTGCAAAACCTTAAACACAAATCACCCACCTTAAGCTACACTGTCAAAACCTTTGACTTGTCTTGCTATATCAAACAATTGCTTCAGAACTACGTTATCTTTACCCAAAACCAAATACTGTTTTCAGATAACACACATCCAGCTAATGCATAAACACTACACAGCAGTCATTACACACTACAGAGATAAACGCAAAACACTGTACTCAGGAAAGAGCAGGGGGAAAAAAAATAATATTTATTATGAAGTACTTGCACAATCCTGCACACAAACGTAGTCAAACAAAATATGCTGCAGATCGACAGCAAGCAATGTCTTGGAATCATTCTGCCTCAGCATCATGCCTCTGGGCATGGCCAGTCCACAGGACCTCATCAACGTCACAGGCAATCCTGTCCCTTGCTAAACAACGGGGAAAGAATCCTTTCGCATGCCGAAGCCAACCTTGAATCGCTTCCACTCAAATGTTGTCACATGCTCCATCCATTGACTGAATGAGATTATCCTGTGCATAAGGATTTCTGTCATAGACCTTTCACCTCCATGCAGAAAAAAAAAAAATAATAATAATAATAATAATAATAATTCAGTGGGATTAAGGAAGGGCGAGTATGGTGGGAGGCACACATTTATAAAACAGGAGTTATTTTCAAACCACTTACGAATTCTAAGACCACGGTGAAAGTTCACATTGTCCCAGATTACCACATACATGGGATGCTCTGCCTGTTCACGTCTCAGTAGTGCTTCCTGTAGAGCATACAGAAACGTTATAAGATGGGCAGTGTTGTAATGCCCTACAGTCACATGGAGGTGAATAACCCCGTAGCTGCTGATGGCAGCACATATGGTCACGTTGCCACCACGCTGCCCTGGCAACTCTACAATGGCACGTTGACCAATAATGTTGCGGCCTCTCCTTCTCTTGGAGAGATTGAGATTGCCTCTGTATACATGTGCTGCATTACATTCAACACAGTAAAGATGTACAGTAACTCAATAGTGCTGTATAATCTCTGGACATGATTACTTATTTGTACATATTGATATCGTAGCTCTTTTACCCTTTCAGAATTTCTCTCAAATGGTACTCTGTAGGCTTGTTTGAGACTTATCAGGTTGCGTTTCAGGACAGGGTCAATTGTGGAGAGACTCACACTGTGGATTCCTTCAAAATGCACGTTGTCTTCCTCAACTCGCTGTTGTATTTCATGCAGACGAATGAGATTATTTTGAAGGACCATATTGACAATAATGGTCTCCTGCTGTTGTGCGAACATACCTCTCCTTCCAACGGCATGTGGCAGTCTTTCAATTCTAGCAAATGAAACCTCGTTAAAATTGTACAGACAGGCCCTGTACTGCAAGTTTGAGGGACCACAAATTATAATACACTTACCTGTTCTCTTCTCTGAATGTCCTAACAATGGAGGCCACAGAGAACCTGCTTATATTTGGTTGAACACGTAGTCCTGCTTCCCTCATACTCATTCCATGAACCAGAACATGGTGTATAATTGTTGCTCTAATTTCATTGGAAATGATGGCTCCTCCTCCACTTTCTTCTTCTTCTTCTTCTTCTTCTTCTTCTTCTTCTTCTTCTTCTTCTTCTTCTTCTCCTTCTTCTCCTTCTCCTCCTCCTTCTCCTCCTCCTCCTCCTCCTCCTCCTCCTCCTTCTCCTCCTTCTCCTCCTTCTCCTCCTTCTTCTCCTTCTTCTTCTCCTCCTCCTCCTCCTCCTCCTCCTCTCCTGCCCTCCATTTTGAAAATCACACATGCCATTTGGCTTTGACATGGCTTTATATCCTGATTACTGATTAGGTGCAACATATTACTGATTTGAAACAGGTGTGTTCAATTTTGAGTGCTTGTGTGTTACCGATGACAACAGTGTGTTGCTTGTGTTTCACTTTTGGGGGCTGTGTTGTGCCTTTTTGAGTTGAAGTGCACCACAATGCTACATGTGCTTTGTGAATGACAATGTGTTTACAGTTTTGCACAAAGAGTGATTCCGATTTGTAGTTGTGTCTAACCACATGAGAAGTGTTTAAAGTTCTGCAAACTGTGTGATTCAATGAATAAAGTGGTTTGTACACAACTTTGGTTTTGCAAATGGATTTTAGTGTTTTAGCAATTCAGAAATACTGTAATAAAAATACAAAATACTTGTTTGTGCCATTCTTTTACCAGTATTTTATTCACAAGCATTGTTTCCTTGGATCCACTGTTTCTGTTTTATTGTGGATAATGTTAGATCATTGTGTGTGTGTGTGTGTGTGTGTGTGTGTGTGTGTGTGTGTGTGTGTGTGTGTGTGTGTGTGTGTGAGCATAGTATCCTGTGTAAAGCGACAGTAGGCATTGTGTCTGTTGCTGGTCTTTGTTGTGGTGTATTGTGCCAGCATAAACACATAAATAAAGTGGCCTAAAATTAGCATCTCACACAAAGAGACTGTAATAAATCAGAGGAGCAATAAACCAAATAAATATACAGGTAAGCCCCTACTCTGACTGCATAATGAGTCCTCTGTTACTCTGTTGACATTAAAACCCTTAGACTGTTTTTGTTTTTGTCTAGTTTTTATATAAGACAACTCATTATTTGCTACTTACACTTTATTGTAGGATTCATTGTCAATGAGATGGCCACCACATTAAAAATTCACAAAATAACATCCCATCAATAAAAAAAACATAAATGGAATGCCTCTCTTTTAAGTTCCCTCTGTCGTGTTGTAACACTTTGACTACTGATGCAATTTCCCCAAAAGTTACAGGATAATGAGGCAGCTTCAGTGACAAAAAGTTTAGCTTTGCTTTTAACAACATGTTTTTGTGTCTGAGATCCTTGTCTCAAACATAAATTATACTGAATACCAAACTCAAGGCTATCATTAGTGTTATTCTAAAAAGTAAAACACTGAAGTTCAAGATAGAGTTATTTGTGAATGAGCCTAAATTTGCATTGCAAAGAGACTGGCAGCGGCCCAACAATAAAGCAAATCCCTCCACATGCTGCTACATTTAGCTCTGTCTCTTTACAGGCCCGGAGGATTTTAACGGCTGGATTCTTACGTTCTCTAAGAGTTGCGGTTTGTCAGTGCATTCTTCAAAGAGCGCCTGGTGGGTTTTAATCCTGCATCTCTGAATAATTACTCCAGAGAATCTGACAGACGGCAACAGTCAGCAAAAACGTATTAATTTGGGCAGACTGGATAGTTTTTCTTTTTGGGTTAATAAAGAGAGAGAGAGAGGGAGAGGGAGAGAGACAGAGAGAGAGCGAGAGAGAGATAGAGAGAGAGAGAGAGAGAGAGAGAGAGAGAGAGAGAGAGAGAGAGAGAGAGAGAGAGAGAGAGAGAGAGAGAGAGAGAGAGATTTCCTCTCCAGTCACATGAGCACTTATTTCTGTACTAATATTTTAAATCATCCGACTGTGTTTTAGACGGACAGGTGGCTTTTAGGTATAACCTAGAAAACCATGGCCTAAATCCCTGGCTTATAATTTTTCAGAGATGCACTGACTCGTGCACACAAACAAACACACACAGTGCACATGCACGCACGCACACACACACACAAACACACACGCACGCATGCACACACACACACACACACACACACACAGACACAGACAACTAGAGAGAGCACACATAGCGCACAGGAACACAGCTCACAAGATCAAAAGGGCTGTATATGATGCTTGTGGTGCATGTTTCAACATAAAACTACCTTTCTGGGCATCGTTCTGAGCTCTTAGGGCACCCTTTAGATTTTGTTTTCTTACTCTAGCGCCAGGAAACTGGAAAGGCCAGGGAATGATATGAGAGAATATAGTAGGCCGCTTCTGTCACTCAAGAATGTGGTTTGATTGATGACTGTCAGGTCAAGAGGTCAATATCAATATCTATTTACAGTACAGGGCAGAGACAGGAAATGCCGTTTTCAATTCAAATGAACCAATGAGAAATAAGGGCGACAGGAAATAGATGGGTAGGGTTAAAAAAGAAGTTTGTTTCAAGCATATAAAGGTTAAAGCATTTCTTTCCTGATTCTCAACAGGATACTAGTGTACTTGCTACTCGCTATGTCAGCAATGAATGATATTACTGCTTCTAAGATGGTTGATGTAGAGCCATACTCTTCATCTAGTCCTTACCGAGGAGGGTCCGGTCCTAACAATTGGTCTTCTTCGCTGATCTGTGAGACTCCAGTAACGATATATCAAGAAGGTCTTGAGGCTCCGGGCGCTCCAAAGAAATGTACATTGTACCTATGTCGTACCCGGATGCCTCCATCTGTATCTCTGCAGGAGGAATGGTCTCTACAGGCGAGTGGGATGAGTGGATCGTGGGGTTATGTGTTCAAGTACGAAGAAGGCGAACTTTGCTTTTATCGGCTGAAGGAAGGGGAAAAATTGTGTCCTTCAACCGACATGGTGAAAATGACCTTTGACGACTGGGGTCTGATGAAGACGATGCTACAATTTGCCTGTAAACCTAATAAGGAGAATGAGAGTGTTGCTACGCTGGATAAAGAGACGCAAACGGTTATGAAAGAATGCAAGGAGGAGGAAGAGTACCTTTGTAGCAATGATGATGATGAAGAGAATCCTGGTGAGAAGAGCCCGAGAACAGACCCCAGCAATTATGACTTGACTCAGATGAAAATCATCTTTGGGGCTACGTGGCCATCCGGAGACACAACCTCCGGTCGTTGGTGTTTCCGAGCCACTCTGGTATCGCAACCTCCGAAAAACTGGCCAGAGAAGTTCAACAGCTGGGTTAAATTGTCTGATGTGGTCAGTATATAAAAAGTCTGTGTACAAAGATCAATCCATCACTCGATTTCAAAAGAGCATCATGGAACACACTTTCGCCGAGGGCTTTTACGTGACCCTGCCTTCCAACGCCAGTAAGGAAATATTTAAAAGTAATACTAATAGTTGTTACACAATCGATCTGGCTAAACCGATTGAACTGAGCGGCGAATGGATGGTTTGGTCTATGCAAAATCATATATCCTCGTACGTGGTATAATTTACCGGCAGATTCGTCCTATTTTGAACTGAACCGAGTGACTGATGAACCTCAACCATTGGTGAAGGTGAAATTCAATCGTGGCACGTACTATAATCGCCCCAAAGATCTCCTGGAATACTTGATCCCGGCAGCCAAAAAGTACGACCCCTCCTTTGATGCGTCTTTCAACAATGCGACCAAATGCATCGACTTCAAAGGCGACGGTCTTTACAAAATCCGTACCTATCCCTCATTGGCTTACATGTTAGGCTTAAAAGCCGGCGAATGGTGGTCCATCTCCAAGAGACCATCTACCTACTAGTGATTTAAATGCGGGAGTATATAACCTCTTTGTATACACCGACATTATTCAGTATCAAGCGTTCGGCGACAGCTACTCACCGCTGCTTTGTGTGGTGAATGTGAAAGGTGATTTTGGAGACGTGACTAGCATCAGGTACAATACGGTACATTATATACCTTTGTCTAAAAATTACATTAAAAACATACGCATTAAAATTAAAACTGGAACGTCGATTTTGTTTTTAGAAAGACAATTGTGAAATTACACTTTAAACCAGTCCAACGTTCTTTGTAAGGACCCGGTAAGATGCTGCATATCAAAGAAGATCCTCGGCGCTTTGTAGCGTACTATGAAGGGCAAGTAGGCGGAGCTTTACCCGGTTTTTATGGAGCCCCGGTTATGTACGGGCGAGGCATAGGGTCTATCTTTTTTAAATTGTTCAGGTTCGTATCCTCTCTGCTGAAAAAAGGTTTCGCTGTGGCAAAACCGCATCTTAAAAAAGCCGCTACAAACATTGCTGCGGATGCTGTCAAAGGAGTGATGGGAAAACTGACGTATGCAACGTTATTCTTGGGAATAGATTGATTTCACAATCCAGCGCCACTCCTCCTTACAGAGCCATGATAGAAACATTACTCAACTTTTCAGAGGACACGTTAAAGAGTCAATTTAGTGCCGCCTGTTTTACAAAGATACACCCGGTTCAATGGATTCTATAATCGTGACTAACGGGCCGAACAAAGGATTAGTCCAGAGAGCTCAATTCAGCGCAGAATCTGGCGAAGTAGAGTTGCTAGGACCTCTTCACAGTGACATATTTTTCTGTGAGCGCCTGTTATTAAACTCTGTTGATTTGAGGATTAAACTTATTCGTAACAGCAACGCGTTTTGCCTTATGGGGGCTCGTGACTCGGAGTTCACCCTGAAGATATTATCAGCCTCCCTGTTTGTTAAAAAGGTCACCGTTTCCCCTGCTGTATGCCTGGGTCACGCAGCCGCCCTGATGAAAGGAAATGCACTCTATCCGCTCTCGCGCGTCAGTGTGAAAACGTACTCTATCCCTGAAAATTCCAGAATCTGTAACCAGGAGAATCTCTTTCTGGGTGCTATGCCCCGCTATTTAGCTTTGGCCATGATACACCACAACTCTTTTGTAGGACATAGAGACCTGTCGCCCTTTAATTTCAAACATAATGATGTAGAATATTTGGCCTTGTGTCAGGACGGCAGACAGGTACCTGCTAAAGCCTTTCAGCCCCGTTTCAATACCGGAAATTCAGTCAGAGAATTTTACAATATGTTTACTGCCACAGGACGTCATCTCAAGGATTTACCTCTTAGCATCAACCGCAGCGATTTTAACGAAGGTTATTCTCTGTTTGTCTTCAATCTGGGGGAGACCAAAGACAGCGACGCCTTGTCTCCTATTTCCAACGGAAATTTACGTTTGGAAATGCGATTTAGGGTACCACTGCCTTACACTACAACGCCCATAGTATATGCATGCTACGATTCCATTCTGGAGATCAACGCTAAAAGACAGGTGCTGGTGGAATATTATTAAAAGGATGGATAATCACCAGCTAGAACGTCTGTTGCATCATCTTGTGGGTCATTTATTTCACGGAGTGTGGGCTTCTGATCAACTAGCCTCGCTGAGTCATACCTACCGTCTACCAGCCTACTTTATCGTCAACACTCACCCATCACACATGCCCGGGGAACATTGGCTTGGATTGACGTTGGAAGAGGACGGCGGAGCGACCTTTTTCGACTCTTACGGTTTCCCTCCTGATTTTGCTCATTACCCCTCGAACATTCTGCAGTTTCTGGAAAAACGTTCAAAGAATATACAGTACCACGATCGTCAACTACAGCACCTGCTGTCTGCTGTATGTGGACAGCATTGTGTTTTTTATCTCTGCCACCGTGCCTGCAGTTTATCATATAAAGAAATGTTGACTCTGTATCACAATGACGTCTGTAAAAATGACCGGATGGTATCTAATTTTGTCAATAAATATCAAAGGTGCGTCGGTCGTTACCGCTCAGAATCTTTTCACCATGGCTCATGCTCTCTAGACATGTTTAGAGATTGTAAGAAAGACTCTGTAACCATAAACTTGTGATTAATAAAACATTTTATTGAAAATGACAGTGTATGGTAACGTTAATCCAAAGTTGACCATCGCGGGGATAATAGGATTGCTTTTTTTCTTTTTTCCTGCGGTAATTTTTCTTCAAAATCATCTCCGTCCATTTTGAGCTGAGTGTACTGCGAGCGTGCTTGAGGATTTTTAAACATGGATACTGGTATGTTTAATCCGTCCAACGTATTTAAGAAACTAGTCCATCCTTTTGGTGTTGTTTGGGTTCTTCGTTTATTAGTCAGTGAGAGGGTTTTTATTAAGTCAAGCAAATGAGATCCTTTAACAACACGTCCTTTATAAACAAATTCGCCTCTCGACGTCCAACCCTCATCACTCGCGGCTAATTTCTGCAAAATGTAGAGAGCATTTTTACGGTCGCGCTGGGGTAGGTTTTTTATCACCTCGTTTGCTGTGTCATCCAAAATGGTATGATCAGCTGCTACTGCATCTACTGCCGCTGATGCAGCTGCTGATGCTGGTGGTGCTGAGTGTTCAGATTCTGGATCATCCTGTTGTAGACTGAGAGTAAGTTTATGCACATCTTTCTTACTTTGTTTAAGCAAAGTGAGATGTCGTAGTAGCAGAGCTTCGTATCTTTTAGCTTTTTCATATGAATTCAATCCAGGGTCATTTAGCACCGAGCTCATTCTCTCATTCAAATCATCTTCAGCCGTCTGTCTGATGGACGGTTCTGGTCTAGTCATTTTGCTCAGCTGCTTGGGTGAAATCAAATACATTTTCTTGGCAGCCCTCAGAGACATTTTATTTTCTCTTCTTCTGCTCTTATGTTTTTGGAAGCAGACCCCCTAACAGATTTCCTAAAATAGGAATGGCTGCCAAGAGTAATGGGAGTATAAAGCCCCCCGTCTGTTTTTTCAGAGCCTGATGTTTACGCTTTAAACTGTTTTTTTTGTCGGCCAGCAGCCTGATAATCTTCTTTTGACGTTTCAGTTGTCTGTATTGAGAAGGCGATACAGGCAGATTCCCTTTTAACAGGTTTAAAGCTACCTCACACAAGGCTTGGAGAAAGTCGGGCGAGCAGTGTTTCAAAATGTCTTTACGTTTTGAAGGCGTTGCATGATACAGTGCTTTTAGTAACAGAGCATTCCGTTTTATACGCTCAGACATAATGACTTCCTACTTTTGCTATGTAAATCGTTGTTTGCTGGCGGGGCAGTAGTCCTGTACGCACTCTGTAACGTTGTGGGCATGAAGGCGTGAGGTCCAGGATTATATAGCCGTGTTGCTCTTTCGTAGCATCTTCAAAACTTTCCAGGAAAAACTGTTTTTGTGAGGGAAAAATCTGATGAGCCAGTACCCTGATCTGAAGTTGATCTCTGGGGTTTTTAAATAGCACCAGATAATTGCTGTTTAAACTTATCATACGGCTGTATCTACCTTTATGAAACACATTTTGCGTCAGCAAAACGACGCTCATGTTTCGATGATGCCTGTATTGTGTGAAGATTTTCACCACCTCAGGGTGGTTAGATGCCTGAAATATGACATCGTCGAGAATGACTAGATGTGATTGCTCAGGAGGAAACAGCGTTGTATCTTCAAAAGAATCAGGCAACCCTTCGATGAATTTAATTTTTTCATTCATTTTCTTCATTTCATCATACATGGGTTGATAACTTGTATAAATCCATACAATGTTCTAAAGGTACAATATCCATCACGCGTTCACATTTTTCCAGTACAGATTTCAGAAAATACGTGTTGCCACATCCACTGGGGCCAACTATCAAACATGAAAATGTTTTGATAGCACCTTTAACCTCGGATCAAAATCAATCCGTTCCATCATGCGTCTAACAAACACTAGTAACCAAAAGGTAGAGTTGTACCGTCAGGAAATAGGCGTCTCTTGTCGTACACCACTCTAAATTTTTTCCGGAATGTCGAGTTTTTCAACAGAAACCCTTTTGTATTGCGTTTAATAATCTGTTGAGGCGTCTCAAGGGACATTTCTTTAGAACCCTTGAGGTAGCCCTCCACCAACTCTGACACGCTATCAAAGTTGATCTGTTCACAGCATTCGCGAGTTTGAGTAATACCTTTCACCTTCATAACAACTTTTTTCTGTTTTTTGGTCTGGTAGGCATAGCTCTTTGGTCCCGCTGCTACAAAATCCTGAATTGTGTCCCCATCCAACTCATCGGTAAGATCCCCGAGAAAATTACCCAGCTCCAGAGGTGTCTTGCCCTCTTTTGTCACATATATCAGACTGTCTGTATCTGTATAGAGAACGTTCTGTTGCAGCCTTTCTAAATAACTGTACAATTTCAGACGACCGTACGCTGTGGTAAACGACGCAATGAAAACATTACTGGTTCGGCCTGGTGGGACTATGCAACGTTCATGGTACGTCCATTGAATCAGTGCTATGTCATCCTCGTTGTTGTTTGTCGGTAAGAAAGACACCTGTTTTAGAGTATATTGTCCTGAAAACGCTAAACTGAGTTAGGTGTTCAGGCGATTTGACGAGCGTGGTTTGAACTAAATTACTTCTCTGAGCAAACTTACCCGAAAAATGATTCAGACAAGATTTCGACATCTGCCTCTTGGCAGGATTTGCCTCAATTTTTCCAGGGTTTAAACGGATGCCTTGATGCAGCTCATAATCGCTGATGTATTTCTGCCTACTCTCGTCGTCCACGGCCTCAGATGGAAAGCCTGAGGCCTCCTGCTTCCCCTTTAAAAAGGTATGTATATACTCTACAAAGAGGCTGCTGCTTTGTGCTTTAAAGTGCCATACTTCTGCGATTTTCGACATCTGTAGGGCTTTGTGTAACTCAACAGTCACCCATACTCCGGTCAAAGCTCTGGTCTCCTCATCATGAGTACATGAGCTGTTCTGATCATTGGTTTTGGCGCATGTACGACAGAGTGTAAACACTAGCTTACCTTGAGCTGTTTTATAAGGTAAAACGGGAAAATACAAACCGTGTGGTGGGTAGACGACCGCTCGGACCAAACCAAAGTAGTTTTGGATTTCCTCAAAATCCTTATGGATGATAATGGGATGTCCTAAAGAATAAGGACAGGTGGCATTAACGTATGGATACAGGGAGGTAACGTCTACATAACGCACAGTTTCGTGCGTACCGTAACCTCAGAGCGCTGGTTCTACCGCCGTAAAGGGAAGTCCGAGGAGAGAGAGGTTCTGGAGAATCAAATTTCTTCATAAACTCTTTCACCCCCGGGTGTGTTTTTTTCATTTCGGTCCAAATGTGCTCTCTCATCACCTCTGTACGGAGGCCATGAGCGACCCTCAACTGATGCAATTTCTCCTCGCTAGCTGCGTGCATTTCCTCAAAGGGGGTTCCTGTCATAGGAAAAATATCATGCGGTCTGAAACAGGTCGGACAGCCGTGGAAAAAGCATCCCTGAAACTCCCACGCATGATCCACACCGTCTATGACAGAGTAACCGTCTACAAAGTATGGACCAATCTTTTTTTCCCCGCGGTTTAGAGCGTGTTGGATAAAAATGTTTTTGGAATACGCGACCCACTCAAGCCACTGAATCGAGCCGTTAGAGTATTTTTTGAATTGACGTCTGTAGTCATCAGGCGAAGGAATAGCGATTGTCTTTTCAGTCAGGAAATTTGTTAGAAACACCTTCATGAAAGCAGAGGATATTGTGATGCAGCTAAAAGGATCCATGTGCGTCTCGTCAATGAATTGCTCTCTGAATTTTATGCACCCCTCACGGAGAATGTCGACGTCATTTTTACAATAATACACAGATTCTTTTTCATAGTTGAAGACACCCTGAGAGACCTCTCTGTACCATCTGTAAAACTCCTCCTGCAAAGTCAACGACATGCTTTCTACGCCATAATCTGACGGAGGAGGGTAGGGTCCGATGTGAGGGAAATGGCCCTTGGACTTGTCTGCAAATCCTAAAGCCTTCGGCATTGCGGCGAGTTTAATGGTGAGAAAAGACAGAGAGTCGCTAAAACATAACTGGTAATCAATTTCAGTGAAACTGATAATTTTGCATCATCACCGAAGGAATCATTCCTATTTGTACCAAACCTCTGAGGATTAGGTAGCTGTCAAATACCCTAGCGTTGTGTGCGATAAATGTAGCATTTTGATATCGAGGTTTCCTGAACTTCATGAGAAATTTTCTGACACAGTCTAGGCCACAACACCACCATTCCTCACCCTGTAAAGATTTTGTACACACCAGATAGGGAACGTGTTCACCCTTGTCGTTGACAAATGTTTCGAAATCGTAAAAGAATATAGCTCGGGTGTGATTTTCTTCAAACTTCACAGGTTGTATGTAGCACTGGTGTGGGTCAGAGTCGTCAGTTCTGTCCCCACAAACTCTACATTTTTCACACGGGCACTTGTGGTCTGTACATGTTGAGAAAAGATTTTTACATTCTGGACATTTGCTGATTTTCTGACATGTACTGAGGTTTGAATCAGTCAAAGCTCTAGACTTTTTGTGTTTATCATAACACGTGCGCGTACGACATGTCCTATTGCAATCCGAACAGTACACAGGGTTGACATAATCAGTAGGGCATTCAGAGTCGAGGCAGAGATTGCAGTGACCTGGACAAAAGTGTTTCTCGTTCTGACTGTAGCTTTTGTAACAGTAATGACAGACATTATCAACCCCTAAAAACCCTTTAAGGTTTTTTATCCCGTAGTAATGTTCCTGAAGCAGGAATAAAAACACGGGATTGCCTGACTTTGGGTAGTCTGTTTCAAAATGGTTGATAGCACGGTCCTCGGAGCCTCTGTAAAGCACTACAATTTTGCGCTTTACTATCTGTTCAAATTTATTTACCTGACTGAGTGCTACCTCTGTATGATCGCTCAGACCTGCAAGATGCTGAAATTCTCTAGCATGCTCAAATGCTTGGCTATCGGTGAGATCATGGTTTATAACCAGAGCCAAGCTGGTGGCAAAGCAGAGTTTGTTTCGGTTGTGCAGTATATACAAATGTCTTCTTTTCTTATTAATGATTTCACAGTCCAAAGTTTTTTTTATTTTTCGTTTATCACCGCCACCTCGAGGGTTACGCACCACTTGAATAACAAATTCTAGACTGGACTCCTCGTCGATATATGTCTGTTAGACTGTATCAGTCTCTCCAGCAATCCTTCAAAAACTGTCTGAAAGTCAATGCCCTTCTCACTGACTTTAATAATATCGTGTTCTTGCGCATTTTCAGCTATTATTTCAACCTGTACGATGTCATTAGGTCTAACCTCAGGTCTGACTCTCTCAGCTAAGCCTGTAAAATGGCTCGAAACCTCTTGATAAAATTGCGCTAGGTCAGGCACATTTCCGAGGGGAGGCATGGTAAAGGTTTGACGGAACTCCAAATTGCCAAAGCGATCACATCTTCTTGACAAAATGTCATCGTTCAGATTTTCAGCCTGTTGTAAAGCGTAATTTTCGTTGGGAGGGTCAGTTTGATTGTCTGTTGACGGGTGTATCTCTGTGTCTGTATTATTTAAAGAAGGTTCTGTGTTTGAATTATTCAATTCGCGGATAGCCCCAAGCAGTTGGGATGGTATGAAACGTACTGGCTCATCATTTAATTCATCGACGGCCTGAAGTAATTGGAACGGAATTATACAGGGTTGATCATGGTCCATTTTGGGTGTGATTTAAAAAAAAAAAAATGAAAGTGTCACACCTTACAACTTTTTACATATCTGAAGAATTGTCTGGAAATTGGTCAACAACAATCTGATGATGTCCAAATTGTTTTCACGGTCTCTCTCCCGTCTCACCCTCTGGTCTCTTTGAACGCTCCTCAGTACTGCTTCTGTCGTAAAAAGAAAAAAGTTTAATCAGAAAATTTAATCAGAAAATAATAATAAAATATATGAATAAAAATTACCTCTGACTCGTTCAGTCCTCTCCCTACTGCATCTCATCCGTATGTCTCGGCGAAACTGTACTGGTTCTGTCATAAAACAGAGAAAATACATCTGTAAATAAATATATTTAATTATAAAATAAATGAATAAAATATATATATGAATAAAAATACCTCTGATTCGTTCAGTGGGGTGGGAGGTACTGGCTCTATTCTCTGGGGGTGCTGCTTTAATCTCTGTTCAATTTGAAAATCCCCTTACCCAAGACTTCCTCAGTCATAGGGGCAGGAGTTTGAGAAGGGTCCGAATGAGATATCTCGGTCAAGACTTCAGCTCTGTCCATCATCTCTGTCAATATCAGGAGGAATGATCGACCGGTCATTGCCTCCTTCAGATACATTCAAACTATTAACATCATCTTCTTCTTCTGCATTTTCTTCTCCGTCCGTTATTTCTCCTTCTCCTCCGTCCGTTATTTCTTCAATTTCAAAATCCGCGCTGGCGGGATTACCTGAGTACATATGATATGTTTGAAAATATATAAAAAAGTTAGTTTTAAAAAACAAACAATGCTAATACAGTTTTTAACTAAAGTCTCTCTTTCTCTCTACGTAATATCTGGTGTTTAAAATTGTAAGACTGTAATAAACATTTAAGCGTTATAGAAAAACTTACCCTCAGTCATTCGGTAGGGAGCTGTCTGTTGATTAGGAAGTGTTTGGTGAATTTCGAGATCCTGTCTTGAGAGCAGTGGCTGTATAGGATGTCTGAAATAGGTCTCCGATGTTACAATAGACCTATTTGGTTGCATAATTGCCCGGCATTGATCTGTGGATTTGATGTTGCACCGTCAGATATCTCCTCAATTTCAAGATATCTGGTAAAAGACAGCAGGGTTGTAATATGCTCTGATACAACGATCTATCGGGTCTGTTGAGTAACAGAAAATCTGTATCATTTATTTCATCTATGTCATAACATTTTTATTGATAAGACATTAATCGAAAGAACAACCTACCGTAATCTGATTGACTCAAATGAATGTCTATGAATTCGTCACTGGTAACTGTTAGGAAGAACAGAGAGGATAGCTTGAAAAAGAATATTTTCAACACACTCAGCAATAATAATAATCAATAATAATATATGACTCACCAGGGAACTGAAGTGATGAAGTCTGCATCCTCTCCACTTGACCGTCAGTGAGTGAATGAACAACCCCAATGACTATCTTTTGTGTGTAAAATTGAGCGGGATCTCTGGTCAATACATATGATTGAAAGCTACATTTGTTCTTGAAAACGATACATGGAGACGCGGGTAAAAAGAAAATACGGCGCCTATGTGACTGTGTGTGTGTGTGTGTGTGTGTGTGTGTGAGTGTGAGAGAGTGTAAGTGTGTCTGTATGTATGTTCATCAGAGCAGAGGTTGACCCCTGACCTTAGGCCCAGTAGACAACAGTTGTCACAGAAATGAGACACCTTCCTCTGGCTCGCTCGAGACAACTGCTTTGGTGAGTAGTCTTTCTAAAGTTCATACAGAAAGAGATGCTGTAACAAGTTCTGAAAATATTGGGTTTAACATCCTTAATCATACTTTTATAGTGTAAGAATTTCTCCTTTGCAATATTGTAATGCACTTGGAGCAGATGAGTACGGAGCAAAGGGTGCAGGAGGGCAGAGGAATGAACGAGCCAGACATACGGGCCGGCGCAATGCATGCACAGACCTTCAACATATTTTACAAAATTTAAAGCCTGTTTTGAGCAAAGTTATTAATTATTAAGTTGTTCCATTTCATATAATGATAATAAGCGTTGTTGGACTAAGTATGCAATCATTTGCCAATATTGCCATTGGACAATATTTTCGCGGGATGTCAGCTTAAATAGTTTAATAGCTTTAATTTAGATTTTTTTGTTTGCGGTTCATTCCTATATTACTAAAAGACATTTAATGCACCCACACCATCCAATAACAATTGGATTTAACAATCTTAAACATTCACCATTTCTAGTTCTCTCAGTTATATGAGACGTTTAAATATATCAAGATATTTAATTCATTCAAACTCATCATCTACGTATTTCCTCTCACAACCCTTTCTCTAGACAACGTCATTTCCTGCCTCTACCCTGTACTGTAAATAGAATGATATTGCATCAGAAACACCTGTCGACCATCAATCAACATTTTGACAGGGTGTAACCTCTTGACCTGACAGTCATCAATCAAACCACATTCTTGAGTGACAGAAGCAGCCTACTATATTCTCTGATGTGCTCTGAACGATTTGTCTGAGTGTACTGCATCAATGTGACAGCTCCCTTTGGATGCTGTAAGCTAGTTTGCGTCCTCTTTCTATAACTGTAAGCCCTCGGCCCGGGGTGGTGGAATGTAATTTCATAATCGTTGTTCCCTGTTTGTTCTGAACAACTTACTTTATGCTGTCAGTCAAACTAAATAACAAAATTCTTCCATTATTTTAAAGTACTATCTGTCTGCAAGTCCTGTGGGTTGGAGGGGTGGGGGTTGTAAGGGTGTCTCATGTCTTTGTTGTTGTTGTTTGTATCTATGTATGTTATAAATTAATTTAAAAAAGTATGAAAAATCAAACAAAAAACAACAACTGACTACAAACAAAATCAACAAAATTGGCCCCTTGTGAATTTATTTCCAGCAAGTTTTCAGTATGGCATCAATATGCTTAAAGATACACCTTCAGGCGGCCTTGTGGGAAACGCAAGCTGAAGTTCCAATGAGACAACCTGTAGGGGGACCGAAGAGGGAAAAGTTACATAGCAAGCCTTTACAGTTTTTCTCAATTGCTAAAACACAATTTTTGAAAATTGCTCCATTTTCTGAAAACAGTACACACAAAACCTCATCTTCAAGCTCTATTTACAAAACCTCTGACTCCTCTTGAAAAGTGTTCAAAGTCAAACACTGCTCTCAAATCATAAACAAAGTGATCAACATGATATACACTATCAAGCAGTCAGTAAACAATACACCAAAAAATAGAAAACATATAGTTATCAGGGAGAAGTACTTTTTTTTTAATCTCAAAACAAATTTCATATTTTCCCGTCATTGTCTTTAGAAAACATGTTCCATCATAGTAGCTCAAAATTGATCAGAAATTACTACTCTACTTTGCTCTTTGCAATTTTTTTTGTTCTTCCTCCTCCTTGTACCCCTATTTTTACAGTACTGTACCCTGCATCTCACAAACTTGTCCTTTGTCTCTGATACCGTAACTCTTGTAATTCTTTGTTAATAAACCTGCAACCAGTCAAAATCTATTGAGCAGTCAGTACTGTTGGAAAGCACAATGTTCAGGGCCATACAATGTGTTCATTGTACAGTATACAGCCTACAATGCACTGTACTACAGTATACAATTTTAAAAGTGACAAAAATCAAAGGAGTAAACACGTGATCAATGTGTTTCTTCTTGTCTTTGGGCTGGGTCAGGCCAGAGCACTTCGTCGACATTACATTGAGCAATATTGTCCCTCCTGAGGCAACGGGGGAAGAAGCCTCTTGTGTGTCGTATCCAGCCCTGACACCTCGCATACTCACTCATCCTTGTCTCACATTGTTTCTTCTATCCATTCTCAGACTTTCTCCTTCCCACCTTCAACAACCTGTTTGCTCTCTGAACTGGCTTATATTGGTTGTGTCACATCATTTAAAACAAGTGAAATCAATTTTGAGTGGTTGTGTTCAATCAATGACATGTGTTCTCTAGTTGTATTTGATTTCAGTGTGTAAGCATACGGCAAAAACTGTAATCACCTGGCTCGGATCCTCATGTATGTTATTGGAAAAGATGACACTTGGGAATCTGTAAATCACTGTAGCTTTACACTACATCAGATAATAAGCTGAATGGGCAGTTGCATTCTAACAGAGATTGAATTAAAGGGGGGGGGGAAAAACAACCAAAAAGTATTTTAGTAAGGTGTATAAGGCTTGTATAAGAACAGCGTCAGTGCGCCTTAGACTTAATTCTCCAGTCAAGTCCACAAGGACCCCACATTCTGCTTTATGATAAATCATGCACAAGTTGAAGGAGCTGAGGGGATTACATTTCACTGGAATTGCTTGATTTCACGTGACAAATAAAACGTATTAATTGATTGATTGATCAGAGTTACTTTAATGTTAGCAGCGCTGGCCTGCACTTTATTACACTGCAGCAAATCCAGCCAAACTTTATAGCTGAGATAGCATTAGGACCTTATTCTAAAATCCTCTTCTTTGTAACGTTATCTTGCATTTGTCTTTACTACGGGTTACCTTCAGCCAGAAAATCGAGAAATAATCTACAAATAAGAAAAAAAAAAAAAAACTATACTTATTTTGAGTGACAAATCTGCCACTTGTATCATTAACTACCTTTTTTATGGCACACATTTACAGTAGAGTTCACTTGAGTGGTTTTGATTCAGCTCTCTTCAACACAACATAAGTGTCCTACAATAGGCTCAGTGACCATTAAATTACTCTGTGCAGCAGAATCTAAGTGTGCTCAAGGCAAATGATTGCACAGTGGTTCCAAAGGTACAATATTTACCCCAATACTGCTTGCAAAGAATGGATATTCTTCTAGGTGATGACCTAGATAGTACAGCTGCTTGTTTTGAAATAAGCACATTTCCAAAAAAACTCAAAGAATACAAAATCAATGAGAAGAACTTTGTGGACGTCATGGTGACAAAGACCTCCATAAGTCATTGTTGAATAAAACTATTGATTTCACAGGATCAACCCTTAAAAATAGTTGTTTTACTTTCCCCCTAAAGTTATTGTTTGTTTTTCTGTACATCCAGATTGAACACCAAACTACCTACAGCTGTTATTTCCTCATGCCCTCCACCAACACATCTCTTTCCTGTCTGCCAGCTAAAAGCCTTTGAGCGCTGCAAACCAATCTTTCCCCATCGTTACAAATTCAATACAATACAATACCATACTGTAACATTTTGTTTTGCTCTGTGCTCAGAGGACCTAATCGAGGTCAAGGTGCATGACTTTTAAGTGTAAAACTTCAAACAGCTTCAATCTCAGATCTCACTCTGTGCCTTGGGCCTGTTCTAGTTGAGCTCTTGATGAGACCGAGAGAGACGTGAGTAAGAAAGTGGGCTCCAGGATTCTCAGTGCAAGGCAGCCCCGTGTTCAACCTGTAAATTTCCATGTTTTCATCCTTCTTATTTACAGATGCCCTATTTATTCTTAAAGCTGCAAGACAATAGGTAACAGAAAACAATACTTATTGGTAAGGGAGTTCTTAATGGACATTAATTACTGTTGGATGCAGGACAGAATGCACTTATTTAATCAGCCCTTTATGCTGAATGCATTGTAAGTAGAGACTGTCAAACATTCTCATATGATGCAAAGTTAAAATGATGCTGTGACACAACTGAAGTTGAAGGCAGTCATGTGAAATTGGGGGATTACTTCATTTTGATGACTGAAACAATAAAAGAAAAAAAAGAGGAAAGAACAAATAAAGATAAAGGGGAATTAGATGCTTCATTAGTCACTTGACAGGCTCTTCTTTCTGAATCTTATCACAGCAGAGCTCTTCTTTTATTTCCCTTTTGCCAACGGTCTACAGGATTTGTACACTAAATTGCTTCAATGCATCATTCACAGAGATTAATGGCCTTCTTCTTTCCCTTCTATCCCACATCAAACGTCATCCTTAGCAAAATATGAATTCTGTGGACCTCAAGCTATTTAAGTTTAGGAAGAGTGTTGGACCCTGGCAGGTTCAGCAAGTCTCGATTTTTTAATTCTGTAAAGGACGTTCCCTTCTTCTCTCACTGTGTCTTCACTTGTATTGAGAGTTAAGGGTTCAAAAGACCAACTGCACTTATCATTGAAAATGAATGACAGCGTTCATTTGTTACCCAGCACATCATGGGAGTTTACTGTGCGCTCTGATCAATGGTTGATGTATTGCAGGGACTCCCATCAGTAATGAATGAGATGCAGGGGAAATATTTTGTACTACACAATATTTTGTGTGATAAGAACAGCCATTGACCTGGTTCTTTATCTTTTAAGTCCTCATCTGCATCCACATCTTGTTTCCGTGGGGATATTATTCAAGGTGAATAGATATATTTGGATTTCTTTTCAAATTAGGGAAAGCCGAGATGTTTTTGTTTTTGTTATGTTTACACAGCATCTTGCCTCTTGAGCTAATATAAGCGGCTTGCTTCATTGCAAAGGCATGTGTAATTGCTTCTATCTTTCCATCAAAGTCAGAAATATGTTTCATCTATTATTCATTACTGCTACAGACTGTCAAGACAACTTCCAGTAAAAGATTTCCTTTTGTTCCACTTTACAACCAACATTGTGCACCTTGAGAGCTCCAGGCCAGCAAAGAGAATATAGACTTGTTTCCTTTTTACGGCTGTATTCTCAAAATAAACACATTTCTTCATCAATTGTTTGACAAGAAAAGTTACTAAAATGAGTTTTGTGCAGCACATCATGGCCCCATTTCAGGAAGGAGGTTTAACAAAGTGAGTCTAACCCTGATCTCTGAGTTGATTTACCCTGAGATGGGAAACTGAGTTTTCGGTTTTAGAACAGCTGATTTGAGTTGGTTCAATCAACTCAGAGTAGGTTCACATGCGAGCACCACCACAATAAAAAGGCAGCATGAATGGAGCCATGAAACTACGATTCATCATGGTAACAACCACAAACAAATGGGTCGGCGGAAATACTCATGCGCACATACAGCGAGTTAAAAAAACAACACAGCGGCTGCTACTTGCGTGGGAGAAAAGTGCTGCTAGAGTAAATGCATATATTCCAATATAGTGTATATCATATTTAATTATAAGTAGGCCATAGCCTAATATTACTGGTGAAATGGTATTGAACCTATAATCCCTTTCATTTAGGTGCAATACTGCGGGCGAAAAAGTACTACACCTACTAATCCCACTCAGCAGCACCATCATTAACACAATTATAATTCATAATCTTTTATTTCAAAGGGTTTACCTCATTCACCTGCAATCATGTGGAACATATTTTTAATGGCTCTTACTTGTTTGTGTCTAGGGAACACTACAAAAATGTTTAAAACATGTTTCAGAGTGAGTCACACTCTTCTGACAGCGCTTTGCTATACAGTGGCTTTACTAAAATGCTCTGCATCACCAATGTGGTAAAGAAAACTGCCGTTTTCAAAACAAATTAATGTGACACAAATAATCTGCTGGGGAGGAAGAGCGTGCCCAAGATGTTTGACGTTAGTGAAGACGGATAAGGTTATGCAGACTGGGACCCGTAACAGACTGGGAAGAAAAACGATACCCCTCAAATAGGAAGTTATGTATCTGAAAATACAATTCGGGGCTTCAATATCTTCTCCCGACACCACCCTGCGAAGTAAAGCAGAAGTAAAGCAGCTTCTTCATCAATGGTATCGTCGACAACAGGAAATGCCATGTTTTAAGAAATAAAACGTTTTATAGTCTGCCTAACATGATTAATAAACCAACCCTGTTTTTTTATTCATGCAGATAACAAACTGCGCTAAAATGTGCCTGATACAGACTGAATGAATGAATGAGGAAATGAAAGAGCGCTGTGTCAGAGGGAGGAGACTGAGAGAAGAAAACCTGCTCCCGACCAGGTTAGGTTCACAGGCTCAGTTACCATAGTAACTGACTCTGAGGTTAAGTTACCTCTCTTTATGAAACAGAAAACCCAGATTTTCCCTCATCTCAGGGTTAACAAACTCAGAGTTTTCACTAAACCTGCTTTCTGAAACGGGGCCCAGGAAGCTGTTTATGATGACACTTTATGTAAGTGTAAATAAAGTTTAGGGAAATGTCTGGAACATAAAGGGTGAATGAATTTCAGCATTATAATATGGTAATTACAATTTTAAATTCCAAGAAGTTTTATCTAATTTGGAAGGTATTATGCTGATAGTAGCCTACAATACTGTGAAAACATCAAAATATATTACCCCATTATTACCATGTTATTACAATATAAATATAACTATATTACCATTACCTAGATATACATATGGTTATTGTCGAACCCTTTCTTACTTATTACTTTCGTAATTGCATGTTATTACATCTGTTACCTTATCACCCCAGTATTACGTCTTATTACTGTGATGTATTACTACGTTATTACTTTGGTAATTACACGTTATTACCTATATATTACCTCTTTATTATCTCACTGTTATCCCACTATTACAATCTTATTACTGTACCGTAATATGCAGTGCTACCAAAGTTTGTTTTCAAAGTTATGTGACTTTCTCTGATTGTTTTTGTCTTAGATGACAAATTGTTTATTCTGTATATTGTTGTAATAATGCTGCTCAGTTGATCAAGTCCAAATGAAATTGTCTATTGTGCCTTTTCTTATTTTTCCCTATATAGCTGCTGCCACATTACAATATCATCTGAAAAGTCTCTTTTTCACTTATATCTCAATATTTTTTCTCCCCTCTTCCAGGCACATTTCCACATCATTAGTCTATTCTCATTATTGTAATGTGGTGTGTCCTGGGCATTCAATCCTAAACCAGATTTTATTATTGCAGAAAATAGCTTTTTCAAAGGAATAATGGCTCTGCATTGGGTGACAAAATCTGAAGATTTACACTTAAAATAAGTATTTCAAATTTTCTCTTGATAATAATTTGCAAAACAATTACATTTTATGCCAATTAAGAAAATGTAATGGTGGACTCATACTGTGAGATGTAATCCCACGTTGAATGTAAGCCCAACTCATGTTTTGTTTAAAAAACAAGTTAAGTACAAAATAAATGTGGCCAATGATTCCCAGTGCTTATTCATCATACACTGTATTTCACAAATATACTTTCCTATTATTGAAAAAGTCATCTCACAAAGGTTAAATTGGTATTTGTAATGTGGGGAGGGCTCTGTGGTTTCATGGTGCTACCAAGTATTGGAGGCAAACTTCCATAAACTATCTTGCGTTAAAGTATCAGTATTCTATGTTAAAGCGAAACCTTGTTTAAAGTGGCTATATGTAACTTTCAGTTTGTGTTGATTCTAGCGACCGCTTTGGACAAAAGTGGTCAAAAGTGTTTTTACCACACCAGCTGTCAGAAAGGGCTTTTCTTTACGGTGCTGTATTACCCACTGTATATTACCAAGTTAGTGTTACAGGGAGGTCATATAGTTGCGATGAATGTTTTGCTCAGACAGAAAATGGCAGCTTGGGGTGGCAGTAGCTCAGTCAGTAGGGAGTTGGGTTAGGAACTGGAGGCTTGTGGTTCAAGTCCCCCATACGGACCAAAGTATGGTGGTGGACTGGTAGCTGGAGAAGTGCCAGTTCTTCTCCTGGGCACTGCCAAGGTGCTCTTGAGCAAGGCACTGAACCCCCATCTGCTCAGGGCACCTTTCCATGGGCAGCTCCCTCACTCTGACATCTCTCCATTAGTGAGGGTATAGGTATTGAGCAAAGACATTGTAATTTTCCCTTGCGGGATTAATAAATTATTATTATTAAAATCATTCATTACATTCATTACAATAAGAGAATACGTTACAGATGCATCATTGCATTTCAAGTGTTGCATACGGTATCTTAGCCTGGATGTATCGTGAGCTAAACCAGGTATCCCTGTCACTGTGTCACGAGTCAAAACATTAAGAGATTGTTGTAGCAACCAACATAATAATAACTTAGATTAATATAGTGCATTTCATGCAACCCACAGACGCTTTACACAAGTACAGTGGGACAAGGGAAAAGAAAATAGTAGGCCAACACGAACACGGACTAAAAGGAATACAACGTCCGCGCTAAATGGAAGACGGACGTAATTTAATGTCAGCTACTGACATACAACCACATCACGCAATCTAAAGTTATTTTATGAATGATCCCGTAATTGTCTTCATCTGTTGAAAGCCCGACCGAGATTGACTCGGTTTTGCCCGTCGTCTTTCACTTTCCCTTTTAGCTTTTAGTTGTTCTTTGTTAAATTTCATTATTTCCTGTGATGGCCCTACCCCAGTATCAGCCATAACTACATCAGATAACTTCTAAAATAACATTAAAATACAATTAGGCCTAAAAAAAGAAATCTCCTGTTACCTTCCTGGCTGGATACACTAACACAGGCTTTTCCGGTGTTCAGCCGATCTGCTAGGTTGCTTTTAGGGAAACCCATTGACAAAAAAAGGCACTTATGATGGAAATATCTGACTCTTTAGCTGCTAAGTGCTCTACACAGTATGTTCACCAGTTAGTCTGATTTGATTTGATTTATTGAGATCTCCATTAGCTGGGGCCATAGCCAAAGCTTCCTGGAGTCCACCCAAAACTTGCAGCTATACATTGCCGTGCATCATTACATTAAAAACCACCACCAAAAAACAACATTCAATACATCACTGAAAGAAAAACAACCAAAATAATAACAAAACATAACAACATTCAACACAACACACTACAACACAGGACCTAGTTAAAATTATTCACAGAATGTAGAGATGAGATTATGACATTGATCACTGATAATATGACCAAGCAAATGCACACATAAAACCCTCAATGATACTAACTGCATTCATTGAGCATTAGCCAATACAGAGTACTGCTCAGCTAGGAGATGTTCTTTAAGTAATACTATAATTTGAGATTTTCTATTTTCTTGAATGACATGACTAGGCATTGCATTCCAATTAATCATAGCTCTATACTACAGTGTTTTTCCCTTTGGTGGTTTATTACCTTAGGTAATGTGAATCTGCCCTCTGTAGCATGCCTAGTGCTGTAGTCATGTTTATCAGAACTAAGACCAAGATGCTGATACAACACCCTCGGCTTTTTAGTCACTAAAATATTTCTAGTAAAGTTAAGCAATAAAATAGTTAATCTATTCTTTACACGTAACCAGGATAGGCAGCCATGCATTGCATCAACGCTTGATCTAAATGGGCACCTTAGTAAACATCGTGCAGCCTTATTCTGAGCAATTTGCAAGTCGCTGTGTGTCTGTGGGCTGTTTGGTGTTGAACAGGTAAAGTACAGTGGGTTTTCTTTTAAAACAGCCGCTTCCTGGGGATGAAAATGTCACTATGAGAGCAATGAGAGTGAAACAAAACGATAAAGTAGCGGGCCGGAGAGCTAAACAATGAGCTGAAATCCACTATAAGCTCTGTAAAGCTGAGGGGAGCTGCTGATTCGGGTGATAATTCTCTGTAAGTTAATCAATATGAGCAACCCTTTTGCATTGTCACATTGTTTTCACATTGTCATTACATACGTTGTGATTATGGTCGCTGTAAATGTATCCTTTTACACATACTAAAAACAAAGTCATTGACCAAGAGTCACCAAAAGTTCCATTCAGTAGTTGTTGTGGAAAAATATAAAAATTAAATTTTTCAGCGTAAACACTTTCTAACGAAAGTATACCTGTATACTGTCAATTATGTAGCATTCAAAGGGCTGTACAAAACCAGTTACTGACTGAATTTCCATTTAGTGTACAGAATATTAAACCAAATAATTGTCATTTTGGGCACATCCAGTCTCGCATTGCCAGACCTTCCTCCACAGCGCTGCAGGGGAGGGTCTGGCTAGTCCACACAGCATTCCGGGATGGGAGAAAAACAGGCTCTGGTTTATTGACTTGTCTTAAAACCAATCACAATTGTCATGGGCAATGTTAAATGTTAAACAATGTTTCTTGGTAGGCAGCGAACTCTCGTGGCTGTAATTATCGCAAAAGCAAACGAGGGAGTGAGGTTACAAAGAAAACGAGCACAAAATGCGTAAAAGGAGGGAGGGTAGGGGAATTGGTCAAACAAACACAGGACTTTCACTCAGGAGAGCATGGTGTGTGTCTTGTGTGTAACAAAAAGTCATTATGACATTAAACAACTTTTACCTTTGAGGTTTACGGACCTTAGTCTGTGACGCAATGACGTCTGTGACGTCATGTTACGTCCTCATTTTAGTCGTTTTACGTGACTAATTTTAGGCCAATCCCTGGTGTTTTACCCTGGTGTTGCCTAAACATAATGAGTTCCGTTTCACAACGTTTACTACTTGTTTAAAACTGCCGTCGTTACATAAAACGGTCACATGAGTATGGTCATATTATTAAACCGCCACGTGTGGCAGTAAACAGAACGGTCGTATGTGTCATTTTGCGCTTTTACAGGCTTTGTGGCCTGAATGGTACTTTTATCTGTTTAAATCTATTTTATACGTAATGGCATTATCTAAACCTATATTTTAAAGAGTTAATATTGTTCTATTACACTTATTCTCTCCTGTTGCTCCTTTTTTAATAATAATAAACTTTGTTTATTAATTGTCTTTATCATTGTTGGTCAGCAATGTTATTATTGTCCTGTTAAGCACTTTGCAACTTTGTTTTTAAAAAGTGCTATATAAATAAAATTATTATTATTATTATTATTATTATTTTTTTTATTTTTTATTTAGGAGTCTTCGACTTACAATGTCGTTTAGGTATGAGGATGTTGGCATATCACATGCTGAAAGGATTTAGCGTGTAGACAAAGGCTAATCCAGTGTAATTACTGTGAGAGCTCTCAGTCAGATGGTGCTCCAGCAGGCGAATAATGCTCATCTGATACAATTATGGCCCTTTAAATCGAAATGTTTACGCATTGGACAATTTATGATCATTGTTGCTTAAATATATTTTGAGACTGAATAAATCCTTTTAAACAGTCTCAAGATAAAAGTCTATTTGCACACTAGTGCATCATCTGCAGGGATAATAATGAAAAAGCATTTGGAGATTTCACAGGGAAATGTGAATGAAATACTCCCTGGGACTGAACATCAGACAGTCTATTTGTGGACCTGGAAGGAAAGACGTGGCCCAGTTCCACGTTAACCTTCTGTTTTTAAGGTTCCTGCAATCAGCCGCTGTACAGATGGTCTCCTGGCACGCTGTCATTTGAAACTTTTTCAAGAGATGAATGGTATTTTTCTCTCCCATTAGGCCAACAGAAACACATGCTGACCTACATGCATTGTATTTGTCTGACTCTGGCTCAGCGTAGAATTATAATTACAATTTTGAGTTTGTGCATCAGGATTATTTTAGTGAATATTCCTGTTTTCTCAGTGTTTCATGAAGAAGTAAGTTATGTGTCTTTAAAACATTATCACTTGGGTTTAAAATGTCTGTTTTTTTGGACACAACATCAATATAGCAGCATTTGCTGCTATAAACAAGTTTATTGAATTTAAGATGCTTATCTCAGGAATTCACAGAGTAAGACTGATAGTGTCTGGCAGCTGAGCTTGTCTGAATTATGTAGTCTTAAATTTGATTAAAAATTAGACTAATCTTATTTTCTATCTTCAAGTGAACACAACTTCAACTTAAAAAAAACAGCATTAGACAAGTATAATCACACAGCAAAGCATTATCAGATGATGAGATCAGAAAATAAGTCAGCGATACATGATGAATGTTAATGTGTCACATGCTGAAAATCTGTCTCACCAACCGTTGAAAGCTCCCTCAGCGCCCTTGCTCTCATTATTAATTGTATTTATAGAACTGTTGTTGACACAAAATAAGTGTCTGCTCTTAAAGGTTTATGGCGTCTGGATGCCCTTAAGAAAGTTTAAAATAGCTCATGAGAGAGAGAAAGGCCTATTGGCCGTTCCCGTTATGTGCAATGGTTACAATGAAAAGATCTTTCATATTTATTGAAAGATGCTTTGGGAATCAGGTGACAGTAGTCGTGATACAAATATTTCTGGGTTTTAGGGCTACGGATTGAGATGTTCTATTTCAGTGCACATCTGAGCCATCTTACATACAGTGTGTCAGCAGCTACTGACACACTGTATGTAAGATGGCTCAGATGTGACGTATGAAGAGGTTTCGTCTGCAGCTACAATCCACCTGCTTCACCCCGCACTGCACAAAATACAACACGATGACACAGAAATCCCGTTCCTGCGCTTCAATTACTGAGTTGCTTATGTGGTGCTGGACTGCTGCTCAAGAATTTAAATAGATCTGGTTAACATTTATTTTCCTCTTTTGGATCCAAGGTTTCAGCTTTTTTTGCTCTTCTACTCTGCTTCTACAACTGTTTTCCACTTTAGTGACTCAGTAAAGTGTGTGACACCAACAGATGAATCCGGACCTCACAGTTTTTACATGAGGTCAAGTGATGATTAAGGGCCTGTAGTAAAATAATGTGATACCAAACGAGTAGGTCATACTGTGTGGCTGTGCAAGAAAAACAACAGAGAAGGAGCTATGATTCTAGGATGATGGTTACATTGAATGACAGTGTTTGTGGGATGCTTTGCAATGCAGTTTTTCATTACTGTATTTGCTGCAAAGTATGAATTGCCAAGGTTGGTCGGAATGTTCACTGATACATTTTAGTGTCAGATTTCAGTTGTAATATTAAAGGCCAAATTAATACATGACACAAACTGAAATGCCATTTTTCCACAATGTTTTCTTTCAAGTCATATGGTCGCATAGCCTATAAATCTAGACACACCCTAGCGGCAGCAAATGCAATTTGCAGCCAGGGTCAGTCTAGCAACTCTCTGTTGGCTTGCGAGCTGGAAAAAACTAATTCTGGTCAGGCCAATCACATCGTGTATAGAGTCAGTGGGCGGGCTTAACATAAGGACGGCAGAGTTGCGACGGTTCTGCTACTTGAAAACAAAGAAGATGGCTGCTGCTGCTGGCGAACAGCGGTCTTTCGAATCGGCTTTGGCCGCGACTCTGAAAGACTTATGCCGCGTTCTATTTACCTCGGAACTCGGAAGCCGCAACTGGGAATGACGTCATACCCGTGTTGAATGCGTTCTATTTAAAAATCGGATTTTCATTGTTTTCATTAGCTCTAGCCCGGTTAGCTATTGTTAGCAACCAGTTGATGACAACGCATTACGCCGTTTTTTGTGCATGCAAACAACGTAACATGTCCACAGATAGAAGTTGGACATGCCTGTGTGAACAACTGATTTAGTGACACACATAAGACAGAAGTGCTTAGAACTTTATGTTACTGCAACTTTCACAACTGTTGATACAGGGGGCAGCCATGTTGGATTTTGAACTTGCGCTACTGCGAGGTTTGTACGAGTTCCAAGCTCGTAAATACGAGGTCAAGGGGCGTGTTTACGACTTTGACCTCGTAAAAAACGAGTTCCGTGGTAAATAGAACGCGGCATTGGAGTTAAGCACTGAAGTCATTTTGCCGACCGGATATGGCAAAAGTTTAATCTATCAACTAGCGTTGCTCTGGTTGGTTGTAGCGCTATCCTATTGCGTGCAGAGGAAATTTAAAAGACAACCGTTTATCCCGCCCCTCGGATTGAGCCCTGCCAATGGTGAGTTCCCAGACACAACATCTTGATGTGGGTCTGGCTTGTCAGGCTAATGGTTGCACCTTCTTCTTCTGCAATGGTTTATATTGAAACCTGATGACAGAATTAGCGCCATCATATGCCCAGCTCCTATTTCCATAACATCAGTGGATGGAAAAATTGTTTTATTCTTTTGCCAATTTTCTGGAAATTCTGTTAAGACTTGTGCTGAATTTGGATGGAATTTTGACTACTGAGGCAGTGACACTTTAATCAATCCCTGCTTCTGTGTTCAATGTGTATTATTTACTGAATGACCAACTACTCTTTTGATAAAAGTGAAATCTATGATCTCTAGATGAGGTACGAGAATGTTACGTCTCATAATCGAGACACACTTCCTTCGATGTCTGTATTTTAATTCACTGTAAGGTAAAACATTTGTCTAACCCTAACCAGACGACCACATTTTTAGAGTTTGAATTGTTTTTTAACATAAACACATAACAAACAAATATGGTTGATAAGTATCCCTTGAATTTAATTTTTATTATGACATTAAGATTGAATGTACTGAGCAATCCATTTAACAGTTAAAAAATAAACTTGTCAGTTCCTTCAGGTGGACAAACTGTGATGGCATCACTGTTTTCTAAAATACCTCAAACATTCTACAAAAGTTTGTACTGCAATTTTTTTTACTCATCTGTTGATATTTAAGCCGATACGATATTGGCTTACCTGTACCTGTGACTCGCCTGATTTATCCATCAGGGTCTATGGACACAAAATCTGACAGAGAAACTTACAGCATATCACTAGTAATTTCAACTGTTATGATCTATGTATATAAAGCTATGTGTCCTATAATGCATGTTTGCTGTGATAGTGTGGTATCTGAACAGGTCATGACTTTGTATACATTTGTACTGAGGATTTTCTTGTAAGGGATTCCTTTGACCCTTGCCCTACTTTTACTGAGACATCTGGAGGCTGTTAACATGAGCAGAAGAGCCCTCTTGGACAGAAGAGTCCTTATTTGGAGATGAGCCAAAAAAGAAGGTATCATTGGTCAGTTCTGACCCAATCACGTTAGTGCAATGCACAGTATGTATACCATGTGTTAACTGCAGAACTTCAGAGCGACATATTGGAAGAATTGGGTTGGTCGTTCTCCAAACTCTCTGCAGGAGTTTGTTAAAGGGATGCTGAAAACGTGATGTAATAAACCTTTTTTATAATCAAAGATCAGTGTCAGCAGAATTCCTCTTCATACAGCATCACAGCATTACTATTGAAAGTCACCACAATAGTATGACCTTTTTCATGTCACAGAGGTAAAAGCACCATTTCCCACCACAAATCACAGTCATGTGTTACATTTACTAACATCAGTTTGAGAGGATGACACTAAAATCTAGGGCTGAAACGATTCCTCGAATAACTCGAATAATTCGATTACAAAAAATCCTCGATGCAAAATGACTTACCTCGAAGCTTTGTTAAATCAATGTTACTAACGTTGTACCGCTGATGGACGGTGTTTCTGCTACTGTCGCACACCAGACGCAGCTCAATCTGCTGCTGGCGACACATGCCAGAGCGTAAATAGTGAGGGGCTGAGAGAAGAGTCAGGCTGGAGAAAACCACAGAAAGTGTCCAAAGTTTGGAATCTGTTCAAAAGTAATTAAAACTAAAACTCTGTACAGTGTGCCTACTGCAAAATCAAACTAGCTTAGCACAATAATAGCACGACGTCAGTGCTTTAGCATCTCAACAGAAAACATTGAGTCTAACTTAATCATCCATTCCACGAAGAGGACCGACAAAAGTAAATCACAGAGTCGTATGGACGATGAAACTACATCAAACACAACAACTACCAAAATCAAAGACAAGAAAATACGTAGTGGTGACCACGATCTGAGCTGACGCGCAGACTATTCCTTCAGAAAAACAGCTGATTGTTGCGCATCTCTCTCTCTCTCTCTCTCTCTCTCTCTCTCTCTCTCTCTCTCTCTCTCTCTCTCTCTCTCTCACACTCTCTTTCTCCACGGAGAAACAGCTGATCAACGATCTAATAGCATAAGTGTAACAGAGCTGTGTGACTATAATCAAATATATGAATGAAAATAGGTTAAGTATAACTAATATTTACATATAGGTCTAGTTTTGGTTGTTTAAAAACGTAACAAAAACATTTTTTTAAATTAAAATTAAAAAAAATATCTGATTAATCCATTAATCGATCGATTAAGTGCTAGATTAATCGATTACAAAAAGAATCGATAGCTGCAGCCCTACTAAAATCAGGTACACCTTAAAGTCAACACAGGACACACACAGAGTACAGACACTCACATACACTTCAATCAAAGTCTGGGGGGTCCAGTGTTGCATGGCAATTTAAAAAAAAGGCAACATCACCAATTTTCATCCATCACTGCGCCTCAGTAGTTTGTAATGAGTGAAAGAGAGTAAAACAAAAAACTACTGTAAAAAAAACAGAACGTACATTTTTTAGTCACGATTTGAGATTGAGACTTGAAAATACAGTGTAATGTGAGCACCAGGTATCTCTCTCAGTGTGACTTCAGAGTGGAAAACTGTTATTGCTTTCAAAAAATGACAAGAAAATTGAGAGTGCTCCTTTCTGTGCTCTACATCAGTAACATTTGTTTTGAGAGATGACATCGAGGTCGGAAAAAGGTCACCGGTCCAATCCCCATCAGAAATTAACTGCCGTTGTCCCACAATTCATCAGCACCTAGCTTATCACACTCTTAAAATAGCTCACAGAAATACACTCCCTCACATAGACACACACCTGCTCTCAACACAAGGTTTAAGCATTGAACCCGTTCAGCCACAGGAGTCCCTTCTGTCTTTTCTTAATGAGGTCCAACACTGTCAGTTCTGCAGCTTTGGGACAATGTTGACTGATTAAGAAGAGATAGAAATGGAAATCAGATTTACTTTTTGCAACTGGCAGATGGGATGGAAATATAGCACTGAGAAGGGGAATATATACTGTATATATATATATATATATATATATATATATATATATATATATATATATATATATATATATATATATATATATATATATATAAATTATATTTATATATATTTTAAAATATTAATTCAAATGAGATCAGAGATATGAAGTTGATGTTCCAGTCCAGTGAGGACATTAGTAAACATGATCAATGACAATACATTTATTCCATGACTTTATCGTTATCTTGTTTCTTATTATAAGAAGCCATCTGGAGTTGTCTCAACATGATGAATAATTATTCTGTGATCTTTACAGAACATGTTGTCATAACTATTTATTTTATACGGAAAGTATGTTGTGATCACAGGAGAAGTGACAAATAAATACAGATATCTCCAGTACAGCCTATTTCCACTGCTAGAACAACAATCAGACTGTGATTTGATATTACATTTTTTTGTTGGAGGGGAATTTTAGTTAGTTTTGAATAATTTCCTATCCTGCTTGCTTTGATGTCAGTGATTAGTTAACATATATACTACAGTAGCTTTCCTCAAATTTACTTGGGCAAGTGTAATTGGTGTAATGGGTATTTTTAGTCATGCTAGCGGCAGGGCTCTCAGGATGGCAATGTCCGTCCGTCTACTTTTGACCAGACTGAAATATCTCAATAACTATTGGATGTATTGTCATACAATTGGCCAAAGATATCCTAGGTACCCAGAGGATAAATAATAATGAATTTTCCTGTTGTGCTACATGAGGTTCACATCTGTGGTTCTGAGTTAAAGCAATCCAGTGTTTCCTCACAGGTTGAGAATTTACTTGTGGTGGTGGGTGGCGCAGGATGTGACGGTGCGTGATGGCTGGGTTCAGTAATAATCTAGTCAAAAAAAGATTTATTAACTATTTATTGAAAACAATGAGTACATAACATTGACAGATCATTTAGAAAGAAATAACTATTTACATATTTAAAAAAAAAAACAGACTAGGGATACAGATGATACAGAGATACAGATGAAGTGTAGCCTTATGAGCTTTGTCAAATCGTGAAATTTTGAATGTTGAATCTGGTTGGTTTGTCATAAATTGTATGGTTTAGCAGATAAAATACCTGATTACCCTGAGCCCAAATGTTATATGTATTAACAACTTAACCATAAAACCATAGCCTACTATGATCCATACAGAAAATCACGTTATTTTACATCTCAACACTGTGCATGTCTTCTCCTTACTCCTGTTAAATCATATTACACTAAGGCTATCCAAAGTAAATGCTTGTTCGTTGTGTTTGTTATAGATCTTATTTGTACTATAACGTTAACATAGACTCCCTGTAAAAACATTACCGCTTTTGTCCAAAGGGGTCGCTAGAATCTACACAAACTGAAAGTTCCTCGTGGCCACTTTAACCCTGTGAGGATAAGACGCACCGGCAAGTCCAAGCAATGTTTGACAAGACTCCTACGCAAAAAAAGTGATATTACAAAACATTATTATATTACAATACTTTTGTGAACCCAAGACTTTTGTAAACTCATTTCAAGCACCACAACAATTGAGTGTAGGTATGTTTTCACAAGCGATTTGAGAAATATTTCCACTTTAGGGCCAAAGTATCACTTTATACCTCGCTCCGGAACAATTTTGGGCATCGCTATACAGAAAGCTGAGTTTGTTCTGAACATTTTGATATTAAACACATGGGGATAAGGTTACAAATAACCCTTAAAAGGAGAATTCAAGAAGATATCTGACAATGCCCTTAGACCTCAGAGGGTTAATAGATGCATTTTTTGTTACATCATGCTACTCTCTGTCCTTCTGTGGATGCTGGTTCTGTGTTGGTCTGTGTAACATAATTGATTTTTCCTTCTGGCCTGGACTTTCTCGAAATAGAGATTTCAATCTTGAAAGAATGTCCCGGTTAAGTAAAGGTAAATTCAAATAGAAATACAATCCAGTTCATTAAAGGCAGACCTTAGAATGTGTACAGGGTATAAAGAACATTTGCATACAGTTATATTAATCAAATATTTGTGACATCTTCCGGTTTTGGACAGATGGTGAGAAGGTAATCACAACAAGAAATAATTGAAAAATAAATACAATATTATATATTATAGGCTGGAAGGTCCTCTGGTATAATAACAATACCAACAGTCCTCTCTATAACACTGATGGGATTTCTGTGACCTCAGCTGCGTAGAAACTGTAACACTTCCACTTCCTAACCACTGTTTAACATTCCTGCTGAATCAGTTGAACAATGTGTGGCTTGAGAATTTGTGAAATAAGTAACCCAGAGTAACTTTGGAGCGAATTAAAATTATCCATCTGCTCGCCCATCCTGATTGTTTGATTTCTCCACACACTGTCAGAGGCATTGTATTGCACAAAAAGTAATAGAGACAACATCTTGTGAGTTTCTGGGGGAAGCTGCTGCTTGTCTTTTTACATGCTGTCTTAAAACCTCTGAACACCATCACAGGTGATTTCAGTTCATCTGGCTGATTAGACTCTGCTCAGGTTGAAATGGGCCGGAGCTTGGATGGGAATGTATTAGATCACAAATATGTTCTACCAATAAGAATGATAAAGCTGTCATCTGTCCTGCCCTTAACAGGAGCAACAAAGCTAACAAGAGACTCAGGAAGATGTCAATCGATCAGTCTAAACACACCCACACAGGGCTAATCAGCCAGGTTAACTGGAAACACCTGTGTGGGTGTTCAGGGCCTTTGAACTTTGTCGATTCATTTCTCTTTTCTTGACGAATTGTTTTGTGACAATAATTTGAGTTCTTCAGTGTTTCAGTGACACATTAATACATGAAACATAATTAATCTCATCTATTAAACTGAGTCCCTAGACATATGAATGCATTTAGATTTATTTTGTGGAAAACCATTAGAAAGTGAATGTTCTTCCCCAGTTAATAGCTGATAGGGATTTAGAAAACTGACACTTTTGTTTGATTGACAAATAGCAGAGTCAATTCTTATTACACTGTCTATTTCACTGTCAAGTTTGGTCCTCATATGGGCTTCATGAGCCTGACCTTGACAAGCGGGTCCCTTTGAGACGTGTGGCTGACCTGGAAAAACTATTCTCAGTCCTCCCTTTATAATGCAGAATAGATTGTCCAAGGTATTGTGAGAAAAAGAGGATTGACTGGCTGTCTTGTTCAATCAGCTCTATGCCTGAAAACATCAGGTGTGAGACGGCTCAGCTGAATGTTTTCTCCCCTGAAACAACGCTACAAAGAGAGAGGAGAAATTGCATCGCTGCGTCAGGTGCATGCGGCATACTAAGTGGAGCCACACAGGCTTTCTGAGATGCTCACAGCAGCTGCTCATACGTTATAACAATGGGGCTCATGGCAAAGCTTCTTCCTAAACAGAGGGTGGCACATTTTGTTTTGACTACACTCCACGGTGTTCATGGCCCCATGGGTAGATGCGGTCATTATAGTAGGTCTTGGTCTTTACCTTGACTTTATAGGTGTCATTGCCTGTTGGATGCTTTGTATTAATCCCTCCAGGTCAGAGCTGAATTTATGCAGCTTAGCTCAGCTTTTCCCCTCTATCAGGTGATGCCGAAGGTCAGAGGGTGAGGTGTGGTCTGTCCTAGCTTTGTTATATTAATAGTATATGTCTATGTATATGTATGTATGTGGATTTGGGTCCCAGTATGACATTGTTTTTGCTTTTTCAACCAGCGCCACTGTTTTTAAAATTACTTCTTTCTTTATGTGCATGGCGACTATGGTATAGTTAGGTTAGGGACAAATTATGGTTATATAATAACATATGGTTAATGTATGGTTGATACAGTATATAGACAAACTTTAATTGTAGATCTGCAACATAGGACATGAATACCAGTACCCTCCATGAAAGTCAGTAGTACACCCATCCATACTATCCCAACCTCTACACCATTAAGCTCAATTCATGCTTGCCACATCTGCGTACAAGGGTTGGGTCTGCATGACATAAATTTAATAATCTGCCCATGTCCACTAAGGTCTATGCAGACATTACCTGCCTTTGGTCCTACTGTGGTCACACAACATTTTCTTTTTTTGACATTTTCTTGTTGTTCAGTCAATTTCAACAAAGTTGTACTTCCTCTTGCCGTCATAAATGTGCATTGTATTTTCTGGTGTGTAAAACTCATCTGAGTATGCAGACCCGTGATTGTACAAATGGACAAACCATTACTTTTCACGTAGCTGCATAAATGGGGCACTACTTTCTGCACTGACACTGAAGCATTTCTGTCAAATATTGACATAATCCCTTGGGATACTGGGCTGATTTTTTCTCCGTGAATCACTGTGTGAGGTAGATTTGGTAGGTTTGGTTACATAGGGTTGCTGTCTGTGTGTTTTGTATCGTAGGAGCTCTGTCATCCACACTGAGTGTAGTTTGAACCTACAGACTTGGATTTGCAGCTGCCCGGAGGTCTTGAGTGCTGTACAATAAGAGCAGCAGTGTTGTCTGCCACTAGCAGCATGCTCATTAGCATGACTGGCTCATTAGTATGACAACCCCCTCCTTCTACCACCGCAGTGGTGAGAGGCGATGTATTGCTGCCTGACTAAGTTCACTTCCTTGTACTGTACAAGGTCAATCAGGCATAAGCTGGAGCAGCGGGTCCTGCCTTCCCACCCCGGGTTGTTCAATGTTCAATTATGTTGTGTTGGCAGTACAGCAGCGGGTACAGGTAGCTGGCTTTCAGTCCCCCATTTTGAGCTTATAGAGCACATTAGAGGGTGAAGTCTGTGTGAAACTGCTTGCTTATAGAGCCCTCTCACCTTGGCACCTTGTCGTTCAAGAAGTTGTTGACTTAGTGCAAGCAAGCAGCGAGATATCGTATGTAGGGAAATAAGACTGCTCCAGTGAGTAGAGTAGTAGAGGCTGTTTAATACCCTGATAATCAGACTGAATTGCCAAACACTTTTCAGTTCATTAATTCATCATTCAGTCATTGTGTTCATATAAGCCGATTTCTTGTAGGGAGGGGGTATCTTTTAGGGAAGTCACTTTTCATACGGAATTTGTTATTGTAGCCTTACAATATACAAAATTCTTAGAGTTTTGAATGGGTCCTTTTTTAAGCTAGATAGGTAGCTATGCAGATAGATGACACTGACAATCTTTATCTGGCCCACAAAGGTTGACTGTTTCTTCAACCAGCATAAACAGCCATTAAAGGATGCAACACCAGAAGCTTTTAAGGGCTCTAACTGTGCTAACAGAACCAGGGTTACGGCACATAACCATTGTTTCATCAAGTTCCTTTTGGGTAGATCCCAACGTGTAGCTCCTTTTGATCTGTGGCAAATTTTAAATAGTCCCATGATGAATCTTATATTTTACTATACATTCACGCAAAGTCAGTATTGTTTCAGTTGAGGCTACATTGGGTGAATTTTCTGTATTTGTGTCAAACATTTAAAGAGATAATTTCATAACAAGGGCAAGGTTTACGAATTGAATTGGGCTGTTGGACTGTGAGTCATTTATTCACACACTGACTCACATCACACCGCGCAGTGTGAAGTGATACAGGGGTACGGTAGTTAACACAGTGCCTGAGCTATCACTCCATTAAAAAATTAAGTTTGAATCCAAAAGCAAATTAGCTCATTTTTGCATTACTCACATGACAGATGATAATTATATTTGGGAGAAACACAAACAACTTTTAAAGAAAGTTTCTCTTGCTATCAGAGGAAATTATAATGGGAAACTTTGGATCTCTACACATCACTTTCCATTTAGCCTTGTCAACTGTAAAGAAGCAGAGAAAGAAAGGCTCTCCTCACCTGTCACTCGTAAGCCTCTTTCATACAGAGATTCCCCAATACTGCCATAAAGAAGATCCGCCATTACACCGGCTTTGCTTGTTTTACACTGAACCAAACAATGGTGGCAAAAATGCTGCCCCAGTGTGTGATTTTAGATAGCATGTCGACATTTCAGGAACAAAAGAGGCATGACATAGCAGTCTAGTGTGTATGTGTGAGAGTGTAGTCCTGCCCTGCCGGCTGTCCCTTTTACACAGATTTTGATTTAGTTGTATTACTACCTTTGCTTCCGTTTTAACGACGAAACAATACTGTCCCCCCATTCCGTGTCCGTATACAGAACGGCGAGGCAGAATAACAGCACAATATTCCCTGTGTGAAAGGGGCTTCAGATGCTCACTTGTACTTAAACACATAACCAAACTCCCAGACAAATTTACTATGTCAATATTCAACCCAATATTTACCTGCAGGTGTGTGAAGTACTCAAGCTCGCTTGTGGTGTATTAGCACCACTGAGACTGAAGGAGAAAGCAGCTGCTTCAGGGGAACAGCAGCCTTCTAATGGAACCGCTAGTTGAAGGGCCCTTTAGCCAAATCACTGTTTTATTAAGTGAAAATGTCAACAAAGGTCTTGAAGCTACAGCCACCACAAACTTGAAATTCAAAGTATCTAGAATATCCCCAAACCCCCCTTCTGGGTGACAGGACTTCAAATGATCAACTCTAAGGTCAGTCTGCAAAAGTGGATCAGAAGATGAATATACCACGCAAACAGCAAAGTGCCTCAAGACTCAGGTGTGGGAGGCTGGGATGCAACAGGCCAATGTTACTTTGTAACTGTGCAAGTAAAAGATTGTATTGTGTTCCAGCAAATAAATCCGTCATTATGTTTACAAACATACAAGCATCCTGGATATTTTCAGAACGTGGAGAACAGACGGGGGAAACAAAAATAATGACACATTATAATAATGCTAATCACCTAATGCATTTTTTCTCTGATGCTGGTGTAATACCTTCAAGCAAGGTGCTTTTGCCTTATAATAATAATACATCAGTGAGGCATGGCATACTACCTCGTGGTTAGATCAATGTGTATGTACAATTGACGTTCATGCCTCTTTGGATGCCATGGAGATTCATTATGATTTTGCTATTGCCAATCATAAACCATTTCTCTGTCTCTGAATGTTGAGAAGCTACCAATTTTATCTATGGTGGCTAATAGCATTAACACAGAAATATTAGGGTGGTCTAAATGAACCATAGAAGATGTCCAGAAATTTCAGCTAAGGCATATAATATCAAGCCTAGCTGGAACGAAAATGGGACAGAGCTTCATGCCAAAGCTTGGAGTGCATTTAAAGCCTGGATAGAGTCTGGTAGAGATAGACAGGGTCCATTATTTGAACAGAAAAAAACGTACACATGCACATTTTAAATACACACTTAGATTTATTTAAGGAATGAGAACTCGATGAGGTCTGACTCCCTGGCATGTAAGATGCTAAATAGAAGTTATAATGACTTCTGGAAGGAGGTTAGAGCCATGAATAGTTGTAAAATATCTTTACCCTCAAATATTGAGGGATTCAGTGGCTCAGATGTAATCTCCCAGATGTGGCAGCAACATTATAATTAGTTGTTTAACTGTATTGGGAGGAATAGTTTTGAGGTGGATATTGATACTAATGATAATGTGGCTATTAATTCAGAAGAGGTACAATCTGCAGTATTGGGGTTAGATGGCAATACAATGTGTGGCACTGATTAACATCTAAAATATACTAGCAAGAAATGTATTCCTTTGCTTGCTATTTGTATGACAGGATTCTTATGGGACTCTGGGTGAATCTATCTTACCTGTATTGTTAGTGTCTGTCATCAAAGACAAATTATAGGCCTACAGCCCTAGCTAGCATAGTATCTAAAGAGAATCCTCCTCAACAGGTTTGAACAGTACAGTCTTACAGCTGACAACCAATATGGTTTTAAACGACAACATGGTACATACATGTGTATATGTGTAAGGAAATTTTAGATCATTATAATAGCCAGAATTCCACATTTTCAAGTGTTTTATAGATGCCTCTAAGGCTTTCGAGCACATAAATCATGAAAAAAAATTCTTGAGTTGCAACATAGAGGAGTCCGAAAGTAATTATAAGAATCCTAGTCTACTGGTATGCTCATCAGTCTATGCAGGTGAAAGGGGGGGGGTCCTGTATCAGAACCATTTTATGTTGGTAACGGAGTTCGTCAAGGTGGAACTTTTTCTCCTTTCGTTTTTAATGTGTATATGGATGATTTGTCACAGCAGTTAAATGCATGCAATATAGAAAGTATGATAGGTAATATTCTCATTAATCACCTTATGTACGCAGATGATTTAGTCATCTTTTGCCCATATAGTGCTGGTTTACAACAACTTCTTAAAGTTTGTTCTCAATATGGTGTGGATTTTGATATCAAATATAATGCAAATAACAGCAATACCATGATTGTTAGAAGTCAAGAAGACAGGAATTTTGTATTTCCTGATTTCTTTTTATCTGGTACTGCTCTTAATGTGTGTGATGAGATTAAATATCTAGGCCAACATGATTTGTCAGATGATAAAGACATCAACAGACAGTGTTGTAAGATGTATTCTCAAGCTAATGTGCTTGCATGTAATTTTAGCAGGTGCTCTGTTCATGTAAAGGTAGTTTTATTTAAAGCATTCTGTGTACCGCTATATACCTCCCACTTGTGGCGTTCTCACAGAAAAAGGAACATGCAGAGACCGAACGTAGCTTATAATAATGGCATGAGACTGCTTCTTAAACTACCAAGATGGTGTAGTACTTGCCAAGTGCTTGTCAATGCTGGTGTTCCTAACTGTTCTGTCATTATAAGAAATCTTATTTGTCGATATATGTGCAGGATGACAATCTCAGAAAACGTATACAGGCTTTAGCCCACACTGATCTTAGCTCTGTCAGGTTGACATCTATACTGTGGAGACATGGCACTAGTGTTTGTATACAGGTAAAGTTTTCTGATCTTGTTTTTTTTTATTTATATTTATTGTACTATATATTTATTGCTATATTTTTGTATGAATTGTCTATTTTTTTACTGTATTATGGGCCTTCCATTGTGTCCTGAATTAAGTCATTATATTATATTATATAATGGTGATTTAAACACCGATGTGAAGTGAGAGGTCTGACACCTGTAATTTGGATGATAAACTGATTATTCTTTTCAATTACTGGTGATCAGATGGAGAAGCCATATCGAGCAGAGTGGCGAATGCAGCAGGCAGGGAGAAACTAAAGTGGGTTAATCATCACAGCTGAGGTAACTCAGTCGGTGCAGGAATGACAGAGGGCCAGGGATGTTGAGGAGTCTAATACATGCCTGCGCACACAGATGATAAAACATGGATAATGTTAAAATCATGCATGCAGGGAGATGAATAGCCAGGTTTTTTTTTAATGTTCCAAGTAAACATTGTATCCCTTCAAAACATGGAGAGGCATAGCTGTGACATTAGTTCGCATGTAAACGTACTGAGGAAAGCACGCAGATGTTTTAATGAATTGCACTTCATGCGCATCCTGAAGACTGCATGATGAAATGCTTTTAGTTTATGGAGCATAAATAATGTTTATGGTTTTGATGACTAGGAAAAGGCACAAAAAAGCCTCTGCATATTCTGACTCTTCTGTGGGACCTACTCAGACAGGCAGCCTTCTGCATAATGAAGCGAGCAAAGACACCTGTATTTGAGTTTACATGCTGAGGCAGAGTATGTGGAGGATAAACAAAGCACAAAATGGCCCATTCAAAACTGAAGTGACACACCTGCAGAGTAAATAGTCCAATCTCCTTTCACTGCAAAGCATGAGGATACTGTTGATAACTTCAAGTCTCCATGAAAAACAGCTGTAGTCTGAAAGGTCACATCAGAAAAAGACACTACTGCTGATGGGTTATGACCAACGAAGTAGGAAATAGTTTTTTCTATTTTTTATGCCTCTGCGCCGGTGACAGCCGTGGCTAGGTTTGGTGGCCAAAGGTCGAGATCACTGGGACCTCAATTCCATCATCCCATTCTAGTGAACATGATATCTTAGGATCGCCTGGAGACAATGTCTTCAAATTTGGCACAAATGTCTACTTGGACTCAAGGATGAACTGATTAGAATTTGGGGGTCAAAGGTCTAGGTCACTGCGACCTCACGTAACACATTTTGGGCCTTAACTTAATAATTCATATTCTAATTATGACAACATTCCACATAGATATGAAAGAATTATGACATTTTGTACCCAAAAGGTCAAAGAACTACTTAACTGTGACAGTATGTTCTGCAAAAAAAAATGCTTTTCTGGCCATTGCTCAACACCTTAACTCAGGAACAGAATGGGAAATTGTAACCATATTTCACATTTGGTTAGATACTGAATTGGTGACACTAATATTGGGTGCCCAACTTGCAACTGTGGGGATTGTATAGATCTTCTATGCTGCTGGGTTGAAGATGTGTGTGAAGCATCCATGTTTCACCAAATAATACTCTTAATACATGTTATTAAATTCCTTCAAAGTCTACACTACATATATTTTGTGTTTGGACAGACATGGACGTAAACTGCAACTTGACTGATGATTGGAGGAGGCATAAAACTGCATAAAACCACCATATTTGGACCTACATTCTACAATTTGGACCAATAATCCACTGTTTAATATCAATGAGTAAACTCAGGTGATATGAAACAGAGAATGGCTGTGTGAGACAATATTTATGATTCTTCAGCTCCAGTGACCTACTTAGACACACTTCAATAAGGGCATCCTCACTGGGTAAAGGTGGAATTATGCCAGCAGAGATACGGGACAGAACCAGTAACTGTTCAATGTTTCATCGCTTTAAAAGAGGGCTGTTAACCACTTCTAAAAAGTAAATGAACACTTGCAACCTTGGTTTAAAGAAATCTGGTATGGGTTGTGATTTTTTATATTTTGTAAACAGAGAAGGGCTGGAAGGTGTGCAATAAAAAAACATCCCCCTCTCCCTTTCTTAACCCTTGGATAACTTGTAACCAGGAGAGGCCTTAAGGATTCTTTTTAAAGTTTAAAGGAATAGTTTGCCTTGGTGTATTCTGAATACCATATTAAAAACATTTGTATTACTCAAAACTAAATTTTGGAAAGATTGCAAACATATATTTTTCAACTGAGCGCTCCTCAGAGCTAATGGAAGCAGGATTTACACAGCTCCTCTTGCTGCGCCCACTTCTTACTTTGCATAATGGGAAGTTGATTTAACATTTCCTGAGAGGATATTGAAGAGTTTGGACAAACAATATTTTATCACACACAGCATTACCCTAGAGTGCATCTAATTAAACATGTAGTATGTATGTCTTTGCTGCTATGATCTCATAATTACTCTCCCACCAGCAATCACCAGCATGTTTCTGCCAATTACCCACTAACTAATGCTGCTGAGAGTATAACACCTCAAGAGTAAAATGCTGAAACAGTTATGAGAGACACTTCCAGTTATTATTCTCCTCACTTCTCTGCCTGCTTTCCAGTTAGACAAATGCAATCTGTGGCACTCTAGCTCACCGGATATGATCAGGACAGGAATGAATCTGAAACTCAGGACATGCCATTTTCCCACCTCTCTTCAACAATGCCATTTGAATACATGGACACCTCTTTATCATCACATGACACACCTTTGTATCTGTGTCTGTGCATGGCTGAACGAGAGGGTGGGGTGTTAGCCTGACTTTGAAATGTTGAGTACACCCTACTGCGGAGCAAACTGTGACTGCTGTCCAATGCCATGCTTGTCTGCTTCTGTTCAGATCACCGCTGACTGATCCTCGGCTGGCTCCCACCATCTGGTGAGAAGTAGCCTTGGCTCCTTTCAGATTTGAAGAGGCTTCAAAACAATTGTCCCCGTAAGCTTTACTGTGCTGCGCTCTGGGTTCTCTCTCTTTTTTTGTCTTTATTGGGAAGTTAACCAAGACATCAGCATTATCGTTATAATCCTTCAAAATATGTCTCTCCTCAGACAAACGTCTGTCCCCTCTAATTATGAAGCTGCTTTGGGACGACAACCGAGATGAAATCTGCTGGATGTTGCTGCTCTATACTCCATGAGATGATAATATTTCAATGTTGTGTTGGCCGCAAGTTCTCGCCACCCCAAATGGCTGATGGTTAATGCAGGTTTAAGGTTAATAGTATGTACATCAATATTTTATGCAAGTCCCCTTCAGCCAAATTATTATCCCTTTTGTAACTGTCGAAAGACCTCAACAATCTACACTGTAAACCCCAATCCATCAATGACACAAAATTTTAATGTTACGTCCACACAAATGTTCAGGACTGTCAAAACAACATAAAAACGTTATGTTCATTTGACACAAAAAATCATCCCATGTGAGGTTGACATCATTTTTTCATGTTAAGTCAACAATTTTTGACTTTTGAGTTCATTCTACTTAAATGTATAACATCAACATCACATAATTAGTTCAAAGCCAATTAACAACACATATACTGTGCACTTAGCATATATTTTTATAGTTAAGTAAACCTAAAAAATGGTTGTCAAAATATGTACTCAATGTTTTTATGTTCATATGACAAGCGGTCACTTTCATGTTAAAAAAAATGAAAATATTGTGTTCAACAAAAACACATAATTACAACATAAGTTCCAGAGTTATGCTGAACACAAATATTTTGTGCTGTTTTACCATAAAACTGCCACAAAGTTTTGTGTTTCAATTCCCATGATGCAAGGCGGTAAATAGAGTTGTGTTAAAATTTGCTGAAATGTTTGCAGTTTGTTCGAAATACAAATGTAACTTTATGAATTCCGTTTATTAAACGTGTCTGCTTAGAATTTTTGTTGCCTGGTAGTTGTCATTGTTGTGCTGATTTACATTTGTAACCATGAGTTAAGTGACTGTTACGTTTGATAAGAGCTGGAGTACTGCAGCATTAGACTTTGAGCAGTAATAGGCTTCCTTCAGCCATTAAGCTGTGGTGTGTCACTTCACTAGCGGTCCTTTTGAGTAAAGTGATGCAAGATCAGCGGCTTTAGAGGCGCCCCTATTTCGCATGGGACCCTTGGGCGGCCACACCCAAACACTCATGCTATCTCCACTATAGATGTGGTTATGTTGTTTTAACTGTTTAATTGTTGTTTGTACATAAAATTAACAAGTTATGACACGTAGCTTTTTTGTGTTTAATAAACATAACAATACACATTAAGTAGGGATGTCCCAATCAGGTTTTTTGCCCTCGAGTCCGAGTCATTTGATTTTGAGTATCTACCGATACCGAGTCCCGATCCGATACTTCTATAATATATAAAAAAAAGAATAAAGAAGAGTGAAAAACAGATCCAGGATGTTCTTTATTTTTTATTAAATTTACCTTATTTTAACATTCAACAACTCTGTTAAAGGAGAACTCCGGGCAATTTTTACGTTAATCCTGATCGCTATAAGTATGTGAGTACTGTCGATAGCAAAAAAAACGAGCCGAATCGGTGCTAGCATCATGGAGCTACTGCAGCTAATGCTGAGTGCTCCCACTTAGCTAAAACGGCAGTTTTGGGGGCATATCATAAAGAGATCCTTTGTGCCTCTTAACAGACACAATATGCAATTAAAATGTCTGTGTAACATGAACAGGGCCCTTACATGACAACAAGAAGCGTTTTCAACTCAGACATTGTTTAAATTCACCTACCCTGTTAGCTGCTAGCTGCCGTCTGATGAGTGAGTGTGTTCAGCCAGGCTTCGGTAATAATCATCAAGCAGCAGTTCTGTGTGTATTTGTAGCATATATATCCATTCTGTGTGCGATCCATCTGGCGTTGGTGAATAGTAGTCTCTGCAGTGGCGAACTGTGTGTTAGTTTCCTTAGCCAGGCTAGCAGGCCCGACCGGCATCCTTCCACTTCCTCCCCGCCTTCCTCGCCTTCCCCGCCTGCCGCGGCCGACAACAATCCACGAGCGCCCGCTGGTCTGGTGGATGTCCTCCAGAGGACAGTTCATGCTTTCGCGGCGAAATTTTTGCGGCCAAAAAAGTTTATTTCCTCCTCAAAAATAGGTAATTGAGCACTGTAGTGGCTATGATCATATCAGTGACTATGTAACTACATGGAAACGGGACAAATGATGCATGTTTCTTGTACAGTAATAGCTCCATAGTTACGTTACTCCAAGCTTCTTCCCCTGTGAACGCCTCCACTCACTACGTTACGATCTGCTGTTTACCTTTTCCTGCTACAACTCAATACCCGCGGGACTTCAGCGCAAGACTACAGCCAGCCTTCTGTAACGCTGTTACTTTACAAGAAACAGGCATAATTTGGCCCGTTTCCATGTAGTTACATAGTCACTGATATGATCATAACCACTACAGTGCTCAATTATCTATTTTTGAGGGGGAAATAAACTTTTTTCGCCGCAAAAATTTCGCCACGAAAGCATGAACTGTCCTCTGGAGGACATCCACTAGACCAGCGGGCGCCCGTGGATTGTTGTCGGCCGCGGCAGGCGGGGAAGGCGGGGAGAAAATAGAAGGATGCCGGTCGGACCTGCTAGCCTGTCTAAGGCAACTAACACACAGTTCGCCACTGCAGAGACTACTATTCACCAACGCCAGATGGATTGCACACAAAATGGATATATATGCTACAAATACACACAGAACTGCTGCGTGATGATTATTACCGAAGCCTGGCTGAACACACTCACTCATCCATAGCACAAAACAACTTAAAATACCCGGCAGGCATGTAAACAAATAAAAAAATGAAAGTGCCACAATGTTTGCAAAGCCGGTAATGTGCTTTTAGGACCTGCACTCCTGACTCTTACTGTCCGCAGACATACTTGCGCTTTCCGCTTCAAGCTGCTTCCGTGTTCTTCTTCGCCGGCTTTAACCAATAGCGTCTCTGCAACAAAGTGATGTCATGCCGCATGCGTTGCTGTTTCTGTGTGGAGTCAAAAGGGTCTAACTCTGTGCCACCGCATAACTATAGATGTGTTAAGAAATAATGAGAATATATATACATATATATCCGAGTCCTGATCGGGAGGTAACGTCCGATTCTGATCGAGTCTGAAATCACGTGATCGGGCCCGATTTCCGATCACATGATCAGATCTGGACATCCCTAACATTAAGCAACCTGATCATTCTATGTTAATATAACGTAGAATTATATGTTAAGAAAACACTAATTATTTGTGTTGCATGACTAAAAAAAATTATGTTAAACTGAAATTTCTTTCAGATAACACTCATGTGATACATTTATCTTATGTTTACTGTACTCAAAACTTTAATGTTACCATGCTGTACTAAACTAAAAGTTTTGAGTGCAAGCCGTTTCCACAAAAAATGTAAGTTGAGTTAGCGAATTCGGATTTACAGTGTAGGGTTTCTGCAATTTGATTGTTTTATACTGTATAATGACCTGTAGACAGAACATAAAATCTAATTGATTTGTTTCATTGTAATAAGCAACAAACAGTAAACAAATAATTGCTGTACAGTCATACAAAACATATATATATAATAACAAAATACATTTAACCAAAAATCAATGGTTTTCATGTAATTGACCACAGGCATTAAATAATATGTACAAACAACAAATACTTTCACTTTATGTTCCAACCCTGCTTCTCCACCATTAGTGTAGTTTGTTCAGCTAGAAGGAACTCTCCATCTTAGCAATATCTTGGACTATTCCATTCATGTCAGGCTTACTGGACAGAACCAGTTCCAATTCATTGCTGGGAGAGGGGGCAGGGATTTTGTTGATCTTGGCAAAGCTCTTACTGATGTCCATAAATGTTTTATTTTTGGTCTCAGGTAGGACGACAAAGAGGTAGATAGCTCCCAAGACGCAGACCACCACAAACACCAGGAAGGCAAAGGACTGCAACGTCTCCTACACAAACAGAAAACAGACAGGCAGGAATTAGACAGATCCGATTAATCTAGCGTACATTTCCTTAAAGAACTGACAGGTTCATGTATGAGGGTATGGGAAAGTCAGAGGAAATGTCTGCTTCAGATTTTTAGTACCCAAAGTCTGAAAGCTAACCTTGTCCAGTGTGGTATGCCAATAATAGAGATTAGTGACAGATTTAAAAATAAACACTTAGTGATTACCCAGAGGGAGATTTAGAATTGGAGGGTTTGTTTGTTTATTTGTGTGTGTGTGTCTGTGTGTGTGTGTGTGTGTGTTTGCGTGTGAGTGTGAGTGTGAGTGTGAGTGAGTGTGTGAGTGTGTGTGAGTGAGAGAGAGAGAGAGAGAGAGAGAGAGAGAGACCGAGACAGAGAGAGAGAGAGAGAGAGAGAGAGAGAGAGAGAGAGAGAGAGAGAGAGAGAGAGAGAGAGAGAGAGATTTTGTATGAGACAGACTTGATGACCCTCACCAGTGTGTCACTGAGCTATAATACTTTGCTCATGAGGGGACAGAACTCCGACAGAATGGAAATGTGACGCTATGTAACTGGTATTAGAAATGCAGTGTCCAAACTACCATGACCTCAATAAAGAACTACTTAATGCTTTGATTTCAGCTGTTATATCATCACTGCTGTTACTCTCTGACACAGTTTTCCTCTTTTGAGTGTATTTCATAATAGCACTAAAAAACAGAGCATCGTGCAAAGGGCCTGGCCCAGTTTCCATGCCGCCTCTGTGATGTAACACTCATCTGCAAGTAAGCAATTTCCACAGACAACACTGCCTTCTTCTCCCAGTTGTGATATGAGATGAGTCATGCTACAAACAGGACATTTCTGTGTCTACTCCGTCTGTCATAAATCAAATTTGAGCAAGCCCCACACATTGAGGAGAATGAGACAGTCCCATATTTGACGCAGGGATATGCCCTTGATTAGCTGTGGTGACTCAGCTGAGTTCAGTTTGGTGCACACACAAACAATTACGCATGCACATGAAGACAAACACAAACGTACAAATGTGAATTATATTTTAATGTTTCATGATCAAACCATAGACTGTATAAAATATGGATGTAGTCTCCGTGACGTCACCCATAGGTTTTTGAAGAGTCAAAATGGAGTTCAAAGTGGGCGGCTCCCATCTTGCCAGTGCCTGATATCAGCTAATCCAAAAATGAGCAAACATGTGGAGCATGAATGGAGCTGAGGCAGGCTGAATGAAGCCTACAGTCTATGCTCTCTTCCTGTAAGGGCAACCACCTGTCACTCAAAGTGGAACTAATTTAAACAAGTTTTTTCGATATTTATTCACATTTAAAAGAGTAAATAAGAGAAAAAGAGTAAAACGATCAACCTGCTAGGGACTGCAGATGAAAGTTAGCCTGCATGGCTAAATCTGGCACATTTACATGTTGGACTCAGTGTTCATGTTGATTAATGTGTGTTGTCCCTTTTAAATAAAGAAATCTAGAAAACTAAACTAAAAATAATCTAAACATAGCTATAGAGACCTAAACCGTTGTACCAGGCTATAAAGATGTTTATTTGTGCTGTAAAGTTGTGCATTTGTGTAGGCCAGGATAGCCTAAGATAGAACAGGACCAGATGGCATAGGACAGAGCAGTGCAAAATGGGACAGACTGGGATAGGACAGAGCAGAAGGGTATGGAATAGAACAGGACAGAACAGTACAGGGAAGGGCAGGACAGGACAGGGGTAAAGGAAAGGAGAATGTTAAAACACCCACTGTGGACATAAACCTCTGGTCCAGAGACTGTCCGTTGCTGGGAGATATACTGTCATGGTCACTGGTTTCTGGTCCAGCAGTAAGTCATCATTGGTGGTATTGTGTGTAAACTGTGTGCTGTGGTTGTGGTGGTTATTTGAATGTGTGTATGCTTTTATAGATTGTTTTGAATCTTCCCAATGGGAGACAAACTCAAGGTCCTTAAGGTCAGTCTCTGCGATGCATAAGAGACTGCTGTAACGATTGCAATGCAAATATCCACCCTAGGCTGTTTAGAGATTTAATTGATTACCATAAATCAATGCTGTCACATCTTGGGAGCATGACAAAGGAATGACATACAACCATTTAGCATCACATTTATGGATCATAGCTACGATAATCCTAACTAATCAGCAACACATACAAAAGCATATAAACTCACAGGTTTGATGGCTCATTAGTCTTTACAGATGTCATTAACAAGAGCCTGTTGTCATTTTATATATGCTGTTCAATTATCTGTACACCGACTGCATTTAGTTCAATGTCTGAAAGTAATAGAGAAGCTCATTTAATGCAAACAAAACGCTAAAGGTCAATTTTCCATATTCTCCATAAACAACATGAAATCAAGGAGAGGGTTAACTTTTCCTGCTACAGATTTCCAACCGTGGTCAGAAAGCACAGGGGAGACACTTTGTTTCTCTCACTATGCCCCTAGAGTCGATACTTGCTCCGGAGCTATTAATTCACCGTCAGTCTCTCACTCACTCTACCACACACTCCCCATGCACACACACATGCGGGCCCTGCTATTCTCTTACAGAGATCAATGCACACGCCAACGCAAATGTAAAAAAATTCAGGTCACTTACGTAGGCTACGGTAAAAGCTCTGCGTGGTGTCTCCACAGAAGCATAAATCCCGCTTATATCGCTAACAATGACCCTCCATGCACTGATCAATACACTGCAACAGATAATTCCTAAACATGCATTTCATGAGAAACCTTTGTGTTCATTAAATCTAGTCTGTCGTCCGTGTTTGGATCCTTCTTCTGCTGCCTGTTCTTCAACCGTGACAGATACCTGTCTACCTTATTATAAAGAAGAGTAAAGGCTAATGGTGTTTGCTCTTGATTGTCCCTGCTTTCATCTTTCTTTTTTGCTCTATTGAATCTGTCATGACATGTGACAGGTGTCATCAGTTCTGTTTGAGGATTATTTTCTTCCAAATGTGGATTTGTGACCACAGAATGAAACAAAGAGCCAAGATATAGGTAGGTTGCATTGTAGATATCTTAACAATGCTACAATAATATAAATAAAATTATAAATGCATGTATTGAATTATACTGAGTTTATAGTCATCCTGTTACAGAGAATGTTGTAGCTTTGCTTCACCTTTTGATTTGCTTTAGTTAAGTTATATAAATGGATAATTACTCATTTAAAAATGTTTGATATGAAGCCGAGCAAACTGCTGCTCTTTCAAATGGAGACACTGGTATTTCCTTGTAACCCTGGAGCATAACAATGCTCAACATGTCCACATTTGGGTAGACTTCAAAGATAAAAACATAATTCCATGTTTCAAAGTGGGTGTCAATAAATCACGTTATCAGCTTGAGTTCAACTCAAATTATTGATGCTGGGAGTCCAGGGTCAGGTGTGTTCCCCCAACAGAGACAGTGACAGGTAGTTGGCTTGTTAGGCTCAGAACTTCTGTAAATAATTACCCATTAATCCCATTAATGTTTCTTTTTTGGAAAAGCAATCAACAACCGCAAAGTGATGCAAAAGAACTACAAAAAACAATGTGGCCGTGTCTTTTGTGTCCTGCTCGTTCCTATGTAGTAGGAACCTTTTGCATATCTGTGTCCAAGGTCCTGTTGTCCCGTTATGTGTCCATGGCTGTTGGCTATTTGGAGTTACAAATGGCAGCTATTTATTATTTATTTGAAGTTGTTTTATTGGCATGTCTTTATTACATTTAATAAACAATGCAATCATCAAAAATCTACAGTTTATTATTGTCAAGAATTAGATCTTTAAATTTGAGTCTCAACCAATTTTTACTCATCTCCCAAATGTACCACCCTTGTTTAAAACTGTGCTCCAGTCTGTCCAACCCCCCATTCAAAAGTGTCTAAACCCACCCCTGCAGAACCCAGAATGACACCTCAGCGGTGGCCTGTCTAAAGGGATGTGACAGAGCAGCGGTGTGTTGTCTGAACAGGGGTCAGAGCTGGTTTCATGTGCCAGTCAGTAACCAGTGAGTCACTGCTGTGAGCTGGTGAGTTCCTGGGAGTAAGTGGGCCTGGCAAAACCCAAACAACACTGCAATATTTGTGGCACTGGGTGACTAAAAATAACCCTCTGTCGCTTTCTCTCTCACACTTGTTCGCTCCTTCCTCGCCTTGGTCAGCCTTATCCCCCCCACTCTTTTCTTTTCCTCTCCAAATCCATTTCTACGTGTCTCCTGTGGCATCACAACCTCTTTGCTGTATGCCTCTATCGTCTGTCTTATTACATATTCAGCTCCACTTCTACTTGCCCTTTCACTGACTGACTGATCTATTACCACCAGATTCATTGTACATCGATCAAATTGAAGGGTACATCGCATTACATCGCTCCTCTCTGTCTTCCTATCTATCCATGACACAGTCAGGCAGAAAGCATTATATGTTCATTTATATATATATATATATATATATATATATATACTGTATAAATATCAATACATGAATATATGAGCTCACTAGATCCAATCAGGCATTAGAGCATGATGTGACAGTGTAGAGAGACAGTGTTGAGGTGTATAATTAGTGTCCTGTGGATTTGCTGACACTCTCCATTGGAGTTTCCACATACCAATGTAGATCTGGTACCGTCCTGATAACACAGCAAGCCCCTTCTAATCATTTAAACTAGTAGACATTGATGTGGCAGCTTATAGGATTATACAGTACATACCATAGCCCTTTCCCATTTCCCAAATTGTTCATCCCCGATTCTTGTCCTCAATTCCTCGTTTCGCGTCTTAGTCCAGCCCACAGGAGATTCGAGCCGAGGAGTCGAGGAATAGAATCATGGAGAGAGGAGTCGGCTTCTAACAAACATGAGACATCTTCTGCCTCAGAGCCGTTGTGTAAACGCGATGTCAATTAAATATGACGTGTGGCACAGCTGCATCAGCTGTTCAATGTTTTGTCATACCCTGTATTTTATGATCTCTGTCAGATGAGCAAAACAGTGTTCATGACAACTTCTATAGCATATTTACTTTTAATTCAGTTCACAACGTGGCATAATATGATAAGAATGTACGGATGTCATATGGATTTTTATTAGTTTATAACATTTATATAATATAGGCTACATACAGTAAATAGGCTATATATAGCCTTAATAGGCTATTTTAGTGTAAAACACTACAAATGTTTGTATAAAAAGAACTATAGAACTATACAGTAGGCTATATTATATACACACAAACACCCTATCTTATCTATTATTATTGCGTGGATTGGCTCTTCATTCGAATCTGCACATAGGCTTAAAATCATCCACCCTCCACCCACCTGAATGAATTATTTTCTCCGATGTAAGAGACCCGCATGGACACTTCACTGCCCGTCTACAAACTCTCTATCCCTTTTTTCATCTCTGTCTACCTCTTCTCCTTTTTTGCTCTCTCTGTCATGCCTCTTTGTTTACATGCCACGGGTGAAAAAACATCCACAGAGGATTCATCGGTGTATCCACGATTATAGCTCCTCCAGGGAGCCTCCTTGGTCCTTGATCCTTGCTCCTCGATGTTCATTTTAGGAACTTGGACGTCCTTCAACTGAGAATAATTTCCAAGTCACAAGCCAGAGGATCGAGGATTGAGGAGGTACGAATTTGATAAATGGGAAAGGCCCCATATGTCTCTGACATTGAAACCAGTGGAGTTCAACACATTTCTGTAAATGTGTCAAAGTTACTTCCACAACAGATATGTATCTATATAGTGTAAAACAGGATGCCTCACTTACATTTGTATTAAGAAATAAACTTGTGGAGGGATTCAATGACATGACTTTCCAGGAATTGTTAAATATTGGGCAAAATGGTAGCCTGGGAAAACTCTGATGAACTACCGGCAAATTTGAGATTTGCTCTGCAAGTCAGTCTGGCCAAAAGCCCATTCAAGCGCATTTCCAATTTTTCCAAATCGAGGCACCAATCACAACCGTTGGGGCGAGCTTTATACGATGACGATAGCGCAGCGACGGCAAGCAGCTTTTTGTTTACATTCAACATGGCGGCTACCGAAGCGCAGCAACCCGTTGATGACGCTGTCGCTGCTACGTCACCCAGATTGTTGGTCTGATTTGTTGAAGGATTATCTAATTGCGCCCAGAGGCATTTGAGCGGCGTCCGTTGGTGATGCCCCTTTGGAAATGAGCTGTGAATGAACCTTCCCCAGACCCACTCTCAGTTACAACGGAAGGGTCAACCAGGCTAGCAAAATGGTACTATTTGAACAAAGCAACATAATGTAATAATAATAATGCTGTATTGGTGAACTGGGCCTTAATTCAATAATGCATACAAATTCTCAATTTCTGAATGTGTTTTGTGTTTTTTCACTGTAGAAGTGACTACATCAAGTAAACTCAGTTTTCCCTTTTGGCACCTTTTATCTGTGTATAGATAAATGACAATGTGCCTACTGAATTAGCTGGATATAAAATAAGTAAAAAAACATTGTTCTGCAGCACCACTAGTGGTCAAAAAGTCCACAGCGTACCTTAAGTGTATGTATCTTGACACCTGAGATTTAGAGAAATTACACATACTTTCCTTCTGTGAACATTGGGGAGCTAACCCATATCATACAGGAAACCTAAGTACTGGTATGTTTTGCCCTTGTTTTCTTTATATGTTTGTGCCCTTTTTCTGTTTCATCTTCAACAATTAACCAATCCTGTTAGAATAACTTCCTCCTCTAAGAAACCACTATCTGTGTGTTTGATATGCCCTTTTCAGTTACTTTGGTTCACTCTTTTCCTCCCACGCATGACACACTGCTGCAGCTGGCTGAAAGGACAAAATTAGGTTTGTCTGCAGGGGCTGCAGAGAAAACAGGCAGAAAACATTTGATGGAAGGTCAACCCAACGTCAGTACAATGTCCAGCATGCCGCAAGCAAAGGTTCACTCTGATCTCAAACTTCCGGACTGACTTTTGTCTAACTCTTTCGGTTTCTCTCTATGAACATGTCCTTCAAGTTACAGCAAGAGTAACAAAGCCTGCATGCATGCATGTCTATCATTGAGCGGAATGATGCATAATAGTTAATCCCTCAACCTTGTTCAAGCCCTTTCCTCAACCTAATGACACCTTTTAGTGTTTTGTTCACCATGACCATGTCCTAAACTGTATCTGTAGTTTGAGAAAGTATAGTCTCTATCGATGACGTTCTCATTTATGGGATTGTTCCGCTGCCACAGGAGGTTCTGCAGGATGTCCCTCATTTTTGGCCGGATGTCCCTCACCTTCCGCTTTCTTTGTGCTGCATTCTAAACTCTGGGTCGATTCGGAAAACATCCTCCAAGCGAGAACCGACAACCAAATTATATTCATCTTTTACTGAGTAATCATCACGCACTCTACAGCCATTTTAATTCTAGAGCTTGCCTCCTTACCTTCACATGTTCGACCAAAACAAGTTCCTTCCCAAGGCTTTTTTGCAGAGGCATGGTACGTGCGTCCAGCGCTTAGCGCCGCCCAAGATGATTGTGATTGGTTTAAAGAAATGCCAATAAACCAGAGCAAGTTTTTCTCCTATCGCTGAATGTTGTTTGGACTAGCAAGACCTTCCTCCACAGCGCTGTGGAGATGCGACTAGAGAAAGTGTAACTAACGTAATTTACATACTGTATAAAAGAAGTGGCTGTAGCCACTGCAATGTCACCCATTGGTTTGTTGACTGCCGTTTTGAAGCTTTGAGTTTGGCATTTTGGCTGTAGCCATTTCTGTTTTTTGGAGCCATAAGTGACCACATTTGCCTGGGAGGGTGGAGCAGGGGAATATCGAGTAGTGGATCTGACTAAAGTATATTTATTAAGCAGAGACATATACATGTGTAGATCCACAGGTAGTAAGTTTAAGTCAGCCACTGTTTTGAGAGCAGTATTCAAGGACAAATTACTTCATCAAAGCAGTATACTCAAAGTTTGTTCCCAATATTGGAATTATAATCATGTGTGTAATAAGCCATGCTTCAATATCAAGAAAACGTGTGTACCTTATTCATTCAATCATAAATGTAATAATATGAAAATGCTATGTCCCTTGTATAGTATTTTGTTGTGGTATGCAAAACAATTCTCTCTGAAAGATGAAAGCCTTAAGCAAAACCTCTCAACCTGCACCAGGTACTTCCATTAACAGTAACTTATTGTTTGTAAGCAGCTAAAATCAAGCCCCCGTGTCTCTCTGTAAAGGAATGCCAGAATGGAAAAGTAAAGCAGTGCTTGGATAAGTTGAGATAACTTCTAGGATTTAAAGGGCATGAACTTCAGCGTACATATCAATATTTTTTCTGCTCACGAAGATTGAAATGTCAAATGCCATTAGGATCTAATGAGGGACAAGTGGGACATTATGACCGAGGGCAAAGTTGTGCCTCTATAAAAAGCAGAGCTGAACTATGTCCTCGGCACAGAGGGCAATCATTAGGCAGACAGTAGGACTTCGCTCATAATATACTATTAAATATATAAAATTCTATCTTCTCTCCTGTAGATAGGTGACAATGATGGTTTAATTGCCTTTTTTATTGTTTCCCTAAGACTTTTTTAGACAGTTTCCAGATAATGGCACATTGTGTTTTGTTAAGACGTTTTTTTTTTCATAATGGAATGTGCTGTTTTATCACTGCTTAAAGGTACAATATGTAACATTTCTGCATTAAAATGTCTAAAAACGACCATACCTATGTTATATATTTTTGAGTTGTGTAGTTACACTATCCCAAATGTTTCCACCAAATGTCAAACCCAGAGAAATCTGTTATTTTATTTTCAGACACGGGACCTTTAGTCGCCTGTCAGTGGTGTCATATAACCTTTCACCCTCTAGTTACTTGTAACTTCCGTCAAAACACGGAACCCAGATGATACGTTTGAGCGTAATTGTAAATCATACAATCTTATAGAAATTACTCCTAGCCGTAATACTGCTTTTTCTGCCACAAGGCATCATTTTGTGATTAATTACACTTTGCAACACAGTAATACAGCAGAGATCTTATTTCTTGATACATATCAATATCGATCCAGCATACTACAATGTGTTGGTTGACAAGTAGCTAACATTAATGCTGTGGATGTGGTGGATAACATTATAGGGTTACAACATCGTTCAACACACTCATAAAGATCTCAGTAGCATGATTGTTTTCACCACGGATAAAAGCAGCGCTGGGCTAACCCACAAATGAGTTCACCAGCAATGTTAACATTAGCTGTATAGATAGACGACTAATCTAATGCTAATTTAGCCAGCTAGCACACCCCGGTCTGTCTGCCTCACTCCCCGGTGCAAAGAGACTTCATTTGGAATGAGAGCTGACAACACAGCCAGGACATGTAGCAATAGCCAGTTACCGTTAGCCCATAGCCAGCCAACAGCCAGCTACTATCATTACAGCAATCCATACAGTACTATAAGTACTATACAGCACTTAACTCCAGTGCCGGGTGCTTACGACGCTAATGGCAGTTTAATGAAGCGTCGGGAAACAGACCATATCAGACCCAGAGCCGAGTCGCAACAGCGGCCATCCATAATGTTTGCTACGTCTCCGTGAGCGCTGCTGGTGTTCATGCCCGAAAATCTCCTCCCTGCCGAATTTCTCTCCCCTGCGCGTTTAGCTGTCTTTAAAGTTAGCTAAATTAACTCGACAAAAGGTGGGTTAAGCAACAAAACGAATAGTTAAGATTAAAGAAAAGTGAAGAGGGAGATTGTTCCGGGCAGCTTGGAGATGTTCTGCTGCTGCACAACAGCCATCGACCGTCCTCACCATCCCGTCTCTCAGCCTCGTTGAGTAGCTAGCTAGAATTACAACAAACCCCGTCCGCCCGGTGTTGAAACCATCCAAAAGGTGACATTGACATGTGAAATATATTGTGATAGTCACTGTGGTTTAAGCTGTTGGCTAATGTTAGCTTGCTGGCTCACTAGCTAGGTTTCTGCTCACGGACGACCCGACTAAAGCCTGAGATTAAAAGCAAATCGGCTTTGGCTCGGTGCTCGCATGTTCGAGTGTGATGTGTGAATTGTTCCAAAATTCGAGAGGCTCACCGGTGCCTCGCAGACACATCCTAGATATCTAGCAGGCTAAATATCTCAAGTTGTCGCGGACTCTGCCAGGGAGCTCTAGCCAATGAGAGCGCAAGACACAGGCTGAGGGGAACCCAGGGTGGAGGGGTTGCCTATTACTGTACTGTATGTGTTGCATTTGCAGCACGGACCGAACTTGTTGTTGCACCTATAGAAAGCAGGCTATACATAGTAAAGACATGTGGAAACAAGCTATTTTGTGAACAAGTGTGCCAACCACAACAACTCCCCTAAAAGCACTCTGTCTGGTCTTTCTTTCCTTCTGGTGAAAGATCTAGTAGTGTGCGAGTTCCTGTCACAGGTCAGTCAGGTAGTGTGAAAAAAACAGCAAGAAAGCAAGTTTTGTAGTGTGAATTTTACAGCGAACTAGCAACTCTTGTAGTGGGAACTTAGCTTTCCTCTCACTGATCATAGTCTGCCCCTAGAACGGCTAAGCTCAGTGTCTCTCCCACTTGTTTGTGGAGGACAGTTTTGGCATATAGATGTAAAGGGGTGAATGTCATCATGGGCCACAGATCCTACTCTAGACAGGGCATCACAGGCCTTGTTAAAAGGGGGTGTCTATACAGGACATTTGACCCCTCAGACTCATTGCAGATTACGAAGGGTACTTACTCTCTTTGGGGTTGTCTATAGCCTCGTTTCCAACAAACAGTCCGGTTCAGTTCGTTACATATTAGAACGGCTATTTTTGCGTTCCCATTGTCAAAAGTGGATGGTACCAATAGAAACGCTCCATTCCGTCCTGTTTTTTTCCTGTTAACCCTCTGTTGTGGTACCCAGCACACTGATCCAATTTAAAAAAAGGGGAGCTAGAAACACTGCACTCAGTGATTGTTGCAGATGTTCCTCTGCATCATCATACCGAAAGTGTTTGATGGAAACGCGGCTTATCTGGATAGGTTGGCTTGGGAGGGCAGCAATACGGGAGCAGTCCCTATCTCCTATAGATGCTGAATTAATTTCAACAAGGCAGCAGTTCCCTACCTTGTACATGTTTCAGATTCTACTTGCACTACTTTTGTTTCGCTCTGCTGTAGACATTTTTGAGTGCACTAAATTTCAGTCAGAATTCAAACAATGAAATAAAATAGCGGACAGTAATTATAGTGAACTATACAGTATAGCAAACTAGGAGTGATTTCAGAGACAACCTATGAGTGAATTGCTGAATGAAAAGTGAAAACAGCTACATCCAGTGATGCAGGAACAAGGCAAATAAGATCATCAGACCCCAATCACCCCAGCCACAAACGGCTCTGCATGCTGCCGTCTGACAGACGGTACCGCAGTATCCGGTCCCACACCATCCGGTCCCACACCACCAGGCTCAGGTTCATCCCATAGACTGCTGAACTTTTGAGCTCCTCAACTCCTGAACTCATCACTTGACACTTTACTCTTTGCATTGGTACACTTCAACGTTATACTACTTCTACTACCTGTTTATGAGGCCAAAAAAAGAGTGGCATAAAGGGAAAGAAATGGACAAGGTAAAATGAGAGGAGGCAGTGATGTGATGTGTGTTTTAGAAGTTGAAAGAGGACCCTGCATTTCTTGGTAAAGCATTCCAGTGTCAAACACTAATTGACACTAAAAAACTTCTGTCTAAAAACTGTTATATTTGCTTATTATACTCCTTAGAAAAGTCCTTAAAGTGGAGTTCTCAGGATGCTCATTATTTTTAACAAAAAGATCAAGTAACAGATAAAAGATAATGTAAATAGGATTAAAGGATTCTACAGTAGAGGGCCAACGCCTGGCCAACTTCTGTGTTAGCCTCTGCATCACTGCTTTTCATTGTTCAGTGTATTTGCTTATAGGTTTTCGATTAAAAGGAATTTTTGTAAAGCTAAAACATGATAATGTTTTGTTTTCTGTCTATATTTTAAGATAACCAGATATCCACTTCTGTACTAGCTGAAAAACACCTGAACACCTCCTTATTTCAACCAAAATAAACAACAATTATTATTTTGGCAGCAACGACTACAGCTCCTATGAGGCTTTGAAAGTGTCTAATACTTTGTATTCAGCTTTCTTGCAATGTCTCACATTTCACCTGTAACATCTTGCTTACAAGGCCAAGCAGCGAAAGCAGTATGTCAGCAGCACAACAGTCAGTTGGCAGAACACTGGATCTGTTCAGCCACAGTACTGCTAGGCACTCTAAGCACACAATACAAAATCAGGTACCTAAATCAATCTGCCTAAGAGGTGAAAAAAATTAGTTGAAAAACACATCTGAAACATGTAATATGATGTAGATGAGATTTGAGACTCCAGTGATTTAGCATTGCACTTCCAATAAGTCACAACAGATGAGCTCTAAAACAACAGATCCTACATCTCCCATAGTGCACCTCAATGGTAGAAACCCTGGTGACATAAGAGAGGGTATTTTCTAAAATGAATGCAGAGCCACGAAACACATTATACAACTGTTTCTGAGAAATATCTCTGTGTTGTGCTCCTTTACAGTATGTTTTACTGCCAATATCTTGCATTCATGATGAGAAAATCTCACAGATTGCCATATTAACAAGGGAAATAAAAACTGTGCTTTGTAATCCGTGTAACGTGAATGCCCATTGGAACACCCTTCATAGTTTAGCTGCTGTTCCCATAGATATAATATTGTTTTATATCTATGGCTGTTCCTCACTGCTCTGCCAGCCAAAGTGGTGATCCCATGGGCTCACAGTAATGGAAGTGGGACTGGAGTTTTCATTTCCAAGTCTTGTATTGTTAGGTCAGGTCTGAATTTAAAAGCATCTGCACCAAAGCTGAGAGGACATTACCTTATAGTTAGGTTAACAAGTATGATTAAGGGACTGTTCGTTATTTAATTAAGGGGTTATCAGAGGAGTTGTGTGGCCTTGACACTCCCCTCGTCAGTAATAATTTTTCTATGACCCTCCAAAATGATTTGAAAAAGAGGCATGACCCTCCCCTTGCGTGCAAGTTTGCACTTAGCAAAGAAGTACAGATACCATTTGATTTTTACAGCCATGACATACAGGAGTTAACCTCTGCATTACCATCTTACACATCATACTCCTCTGTTATGGTGTGGTGGCCATTTCAGTAGATTTACTCACTATCATTGTTGTGAAACACAATAAGCATGGAAACGAAATGCACACTTCATGCATTACTGCATTACTTTAAATACTAAGTTACTCCTCTAGTAAACTAGTATTCACATGAAATTAAACAATAAAACATTGAGACCATTCAGCAAAGGACAATGGGAAATCACTAATTCAACACTGGTTGCTATGGACTTGTCACTAGGCTTCGTCATTGTATATTTTAGCACATAGGTAAAGGTGCAGAAGCTGAACGTTATATTCCAAAACACATATGTTTATTTTGAAAGCAGATTTTAAATTACATTGTAACAATTTAACAATTTGCCCTTATGAAAGCCAATCGCGGCACGGCTGTTTTGGAACGCAATAGACAGACGCTTAAATTCAACTAAAATGTAACGGTGAACAATCAGTGTTGGACCTACAGTCTGTTGAGATGCCTCTCCAAACTCACCATAAAATGTTAAGACATGTTAAGAAAAAGATCCGTATTTTGCCGTAATCCAATGACACGGAAAAAAAGTAATGCACAGCGATCAGTAGATCCACAAACAGAGTCACGGTGTATCCAGCAAGGCGCCACACGTTCACCAGCCAGCTCCAAACAGGTGAACGAGGCCTCTCCACTTCGCCGTTTAAATAAAGTGGAATAAACGTATACAAGTCCAAATCTACACAAAACCCGCAATCAATTAGTAAGCTGACATCACATTTATATACATGGCATTTAGGAAACCTTTATTGCAAGGTTGGCACGGCAAGATGTCCAGACATAGTGCAACAGTAACTTTTGTTTTTTGCGTCCTGCTGCTCCCATCGTCAGCCAGGTCATATATTTTTTTACTAAAGCAGTATATGAAATCTGATGTATTACCTACCACTATTTAGTTGTTTTGTGTTATTTAAGATATTTATAAAATATCTGGTGGTAATTATTCCACTCACTTTTTAAACAATACAATTACCCGTTTGAGCCACCAGGTGGCAGTGTTCCTCCTGCCCCCCCAGCCAACTCTGTATATGTGGTCAGACCCATCTGATAGGGGGCCGAGACTGAGAGCTACATTGATAAATATGCACCAAACAAGCAACTTTGAAATTTGGCTCTTTTCATGAATAAAAAAGTTGGCCCAGACTAAAAAATGTTGGATGACCCTCCCCTCAACAAAAAATAAAAAAGACATGACCCTCCCCTATTTTCTTCCGGTGGTCCATTCCATAAATACCGAACGGTCCCTAAGTAGAGGACATCTGCAACAGCTTGCTTTGTATAATCCAGTATTGTTATTCAATTTACTAAAAAGGAACACAATGTACAGCACATGTTCAGTCAGGAACACTTATCATTAAGTTAATACCATTATTGTGAAAAGCTTGTAAATTAGTCACTGACTCTTCCAAGTGACCATTAGAGCTCAGTAGTTGCATATAATATAAAATACATAATGTAACGTGATAGGACAGAACATTAACAGAAATATTAAGTATGTTGAATAATGAGGTGGAGGTGCTGGTGGAGAGCAGGCAACCAGTCGACAACATGGTGTAAGCAGCAACTGCAGGGATTAATGAGGGGCTGACAACTTGAATGGACTGTGAAAGGCTGAAGCGCCAAACCTGGTGTTAGGTTGGTTTAGCTGACAATCAGTTGATGACTGTGTGTGTGTGTGTGTGTGTGTGTGTGTGTGTGTGTGTGTGTGTGTGTGTGTGTGTGTGTGTGTGTGTGTGTGTGTGTGCGTGTGTGTGTGTGACGCTTTATTTTTAAAAAAAGTGTCACTTGCCCCTGTTGACGTTGTAAACTGAGGTAGAGGTAACTCACTTGAATAAATGGGAACAGGAGGCCCACAGCAAAGTTGGACAGCCAGTTAACTGTGCCAGCAATCATGAAGGCGGCAGGTCGGTAGGATTGTTCAAACAGTTCCCCGGTCAGCACAAAGGGGATGCCACCTGACAAAGAATGGAGAAGATCATTAGTTACAACGTACCAATGACAGCAAATAACAGAAACAAAACTTCACTCTGAGCATTATTCTGTGCTTACAAACTACATAAAGAAAAGAATTGTGGACTCATGTGGATAAACACTTTTCAAACTTTCTTTTACTGTTACTGTAGAATGTAGTTGTAATTCACCCCAGAAAAAAAACAAAAACTTAATATACAAAAAGTGCATGTAAAATAAATTCAATCTCTGCTAATAATTTTGGATTGTAAAAATAAAAATGATAATTTGTAATAAATACTTTATAATAGAGCCATGAGTAATGTTACTATGTTTCAATAAGGGCTGACATACCACAATCACAGTTTAAACATTTTAATATGTTGGCCCTCTTGTTGAAAGTCAAAATTTCTCTGGCCTCCCCCCGAGTACAATGTGCAACCAACATTTTCAAACCTCCGAGAGCAGATGTTGACATTTGGATGTTCTGATGGGCAATGACATCCAACTATAAGGTTGAAATTTAAAAACTTGGCCCACTGAGTTCAAATCTAAAAGTAGTTCATCTTGACAGATTATTGCAAGATCAGTGGAGAGCACGGGGCGGTCATTCGAAACACATATTCTCAAGTTAGGAGTAAGGAACAATGCTGCTGCTGTCTCATTTAGCTGTCTAAAAAAAAAACTGGTAGATTTATTTTTCTTTTCTCTTCCTCCTAAAATTGCATTTGGGTGTTCACTTTTGACAATAAGTTTACAGTTAGTCTTAAAGCAACAGTAATACTTTGGAAGAATGTTTTCAGCTTTTAAAGAACTGTGGAGGTCCATTTTGAGAATGTTTGAGATTTGTCAGCACTCAATCAGGGAGAGTGGCTTTAAGCTGAGTGATTACGTGTTTCTTACCTCAGTGATCATTTCCATTGAATCAGTTTTTTTCCCCGTAACACATTGTTAAACAAATAGATTGTACTAATGATTCAATCAGGAGTGCTTCCTGTTCCTTATTTACATGCTCAATCAGCAATCTTAATATCTGGAATCAATTGCTTCTTAACGATTCCAAATATATTTTTCTGGCAATTTCAGATAAGAACAGCATAAGCAGCAGGTCATGGGCACACTGAATGATATGATAAATAATATATGAAGCAACTAAAAAACATTACAAAACGATGCAACCCATTTTATTTATGAGAATCATTTTTGGTCTATTGAAACGGAGAAAGTTTTTACTGTATTGAAACAACATTGTTTTACATCCCTGAAGAGGCCCAGTTACACTTTTCCTGAACACACAAGACTCATCTAGACAGGATTTGCAAATTTCTCTTGACCATATTTCAGCAGAGAAAAAAACCTTCAGGCATTCTTATATGAACCCCTGCTGCAGAGATTAAGGTGGAAGACAGGCCGTGCTGCTAGTGACGTGTGCGGGTACTGCATACAGTAGTTTGTGCAGCAAAACACGATTATGGGTCTATGTTGTCATTTTTGCTTGAATATGTAACTGATAACATTTCAAAGTTTGAATTCCCACATTATCAGTACTATTTTAGAAACTGCACAAACAAAAAGATAAAAGTGATGGAGGAAAGACACGAACAAGTACATGTAAACATTGTTATTCACAGCCAAGGCACTTGATAATATTGTAAGTTATGTCTTCTAGACTATGTGTTATCTGGCCCTTTCTGAATAAGCTGCAGTCTGACAGAGTATAGGCATATGGGTGTAGATAGTGTTCATTGTGGGGAAGGCATGCTGTGAAATGGTGTACAGTATGTAAGCAAACTCAGGGAGCTAGCTAGCCAGGTAGCCACATATCTCACAGTTTTTCCTTAGATATATTGGCCAGGTTGAGCCTGTTTTACATTAATCTAATTGTTAATGGTATGAATGACTAACATTATGTACTATACATGTTTCTGCAGGCTTATCTTTTATCATCTGAAAACCCCACAAAAACAAAAAAACAGAGGTTACAAAATTGTACCGTGTATACCTCAAAATCTGAGGATGTTGCATTTTATCCACACAGCATGCTATTTACTATACATAATTGCCTCTGAGCCTGAGCTACAAACCACATGAGCATTTTTGATTAGAGCTGAATAAAGGGAGGTATGGCTCACGTTATCCCTCAGCATCCTGTAGATTTAATTGCTTGCGATAATAAACCAACTCATTACTTGAATAGCATGCCTTGCTGTTTAACAAATGTGACCAGCTAATTAAAAGTGACTGTGTGTGTTCATTCATGCACACAGTTGGCCAGATTGCATACAACAATAATGTGCATAGTAAAGACTGATCACAAAAAAATACAATAAATTAAAAAATGGTCACTAATAAGGAATGTAGATGTCCTTCCCCTGAGAGTACATTACATCCATGCTGAGGAGGATAAATACGAAACATGTGTCCACACTAGCGTTTTTAGGTTGTTTCTGAAAAGTTCTTCCACAGTAAAATACCAAGCAATATGAAAATGGCTAATCTTTTCTTTTTCGATAGATTCTTTATTGTCCTTTAACAAGGAAATGTGTTGCCCCTGTGTGTACAAAGGTGTCACATAAATACATACTACACTACAACACGACTACATAGATATCAGATACATTCACACATATACATAGAACCTACAGTAAACACGTTTTCTTTCCACTTCTTTCGCAGTGGCGTAGCGGGGGGGGGGGGGCTAATTGGGCTTAAGCCCCGAATGTTTTGTCAAAAGCCCCGAATCTTTTAGGTCTTTGTTTCATTTCCTCTCTCAGTCTTTCTGACTGGAGCTGCAAAAAAATGAAACAAAAGCTCTATTACCGTGCGTGGTGGTGGACGGTAATGCATCACGCAATCACTCAGCTTGTTTGCCAACTGCCAATAAAAACTAACGAAGAAGAATATAAATCTTCAATTTTACAAAAAAATCATATAAAATCCATTATTCTGGATTTTTTCTGTAGTAAGCTGAGATATGTGGCTATGCCATTGTGTTGTCTGTATCAAACTAGGTGTGTTTACAGCAGTGTATTTTAATAATTTTACAGATGTATGACTTGGATGGAAATAAAACCCCTCCATTCTAGCCTCTGTAACTCTGTCAGTAAGGCCTAGAATCACCCTGACACTTGTAACAACAACTTGAGAGTGTTACCTTTCCAATGTAATCTCAGGGCATGTTTTACAGCTAATCTCGGCATGTTAGTGGGATAAGAAGAGAGACTAATTGAGAAATATAGTGATAAAGAAGATCAGAAAGACATGAGGAAGTTTATTTCCTCCTCCTGATGATGACAACAATTACAACAAGTACAGATGCATCAATATCACTGGAAAAGTGTTTTTTTTTTGTTTTTGTTTTTTTCCCCCATACTTTAATTTAAAGAGTAAATCTTTAATATATTCTACATTCATTACATAAAAAGTAAAATATTTCAAGCCTTTTATTGTTTTAATCTTGATAAGGGCTTACAGCTCATGTAAATCAAAACTCCAGTACAAATGTATTAGAATTTTAGAACAAAATAGTTTTTTTTGTATAAATTGAAATGCATGAATTAATACATTGTTCTTGTTTTAAAACAGATTTTTATTGTTTTATTATATTACATTATTATTACTTGTATATTGTTTAAAAATACACAAAGCTTCAATTGTTCTTTTTTCCATTTCATGGATTCTGATGTAGAAAATTTTATCAGCTAAGCACAGACTAAACAGAACTGAACTCTTAAGATTAGTAATGATGTTTACACCATTTCCAATTTTACCTATGTAGGCTAACTTAAACATAGTCAGATAATGGTTGCCTCTTTTTAGTTGCCAGGGGTGAAAATGAGTCATCCTTAACATTTTTGGTGTTTTGGATTCACTACAGCTGGAGAACAATTAAATACAAAATAGGTTGTAGGCTCTACTGGGTGAATTTTTTTTTTTACTGAGTAACTATCATCATTTTCCCAGATAGTGTATATAACTTGAGGCATTCTATTATCTCAAACAGCCTGAAAAATAGTGCATTTAGCTGACGTAGTTGGGAAAAAAATCTCCACAGGGGGAGCATGCCCCCGGACCCCCCTAGGTTTGGGCTAAGCCCCGAATGTTTATATTGTCTGGCTCCGCCCCTGTTCTTTCGTTCAGCAAAAACCCACAATTGTGCATTATGGGATAGACACAGCCTGGTTACTCCAGTTGCTCTGATTACAAAGATTGTTTAAGGTGAAATGTCTCCTCTTAACTTAAGCGCTCCACTGCACCAGATTCCTACCTGGTAGTTTTGGAGAACATCAGTTTTCCACATCCATGTGGCCTGTATCTGGATACATTATTTGGATTTCTGTCCTTATTTTAGATGTCTGTCTATTCTAAGTACTGTACATTAAGAGCAACAACAAAGTGGAGTCAAATTATTTGTGTCTGTACACCTAAGTTCAAATAAAGTGAAAGTCACTCACTTTATATTTATTATTATTTTTTGTCTTGCACCAGCAACTACATGGATGTGCACAACATCATCTTTCTTGAACCTGTACACAAAAGTTTCCATTAAATGTGATTATAATTATGACATTATATCCACTGGCCTTTGCATTTACACCTGGTATTATTGAACTTTCTCATTATCTCAAATCTGCCCGCATTGTGATCGGATCTCAATATGCAAATTAGTTAGGCAGAACTGCGGTACTGACAGACTTTTCAAAACAAATGGCAAGCAGGCCACCTCCAGACGTGACCTGCCCTCCAGATGTGGCCTGTCTGGTCACATACTGATCACAAGTGCATGTATGCCTTAGGTTAGCATACATTTTTCCTTATCCAGACAGGCTAAACTAGATATGGATCACATGCTAATGTCATGTGTAAATGAGGTCTATATCTTGAGGCCGGAATATTCAGATTCACCAACTTTGAGTTTTTGAAAAGCTCAGTATTAGTGTGGACAAAAAGATAAAACAGAGAAAAATATGTATTTCCAATTTTAGCTGACTTGGTGTGAACATACTGTGGCCTAAGATTTAGGGGACAACCAAAAAAGACAGCATCAGCAGATAATAAAAAATGGTCATGTTTTACATTGTGTGTACCAAATATAATACATGCATTACTGACTACAAAACTGCACGTCAAGTGGGATCACAAATTGCATGGGCACTATCTGGGAAATGTTAGTAGGCACGTCCTGCTCCTCTCTACTGTTACAGTAGGAATCCCTCCAACAAGGGAAATGCAACTTTAATCTATATAAATGTAATAGGTTTCCAATAAAAGTAGGACAAGCAAACAACAGGAAACATTAGTAAGGGATTTTTTTCTGGATGCAGCAGCCACAACAGCACTGATCTTAGTTCTAGGAGAGGACAAATCTGCTATGATGCAAGGGAGGGTGGAGTTTCTAGCCAACATGTGTGTGTGTGTGTGTGTGTGTGTGTGTGTGTGTGTGTGTGTGTGTTTGTGTGTGCGTGCATGCTTGGTTTTTGAGTGTTTGGTTTAGATCTGTTCCAAATTAATCCGCTTAGCACAAAATAGTGTTTTCCGGGGACATGTGTATCTAATAATATGTGAAGCTTGTGTGTGTGTGTGTGTGTGTGTGTGTGTGTGTGTGTGTGTGTGTGTGTGTGTGTGTGTGTGTGTGTGTGTGTGTGTGTGTGTGTGTGTGTGTGTGCAAGAGGGAGAGAGAAGAGAAATAGGTCAGCCGAAAAATAAAGTGATGGTTCAACAATCATTATTTTCTTTATAAACACTGATAAGTTAAGCTACTGTTAGCATTACACATTTATGTTAGCTGCAACCTGTATTGGTCATATTTCACACAATTCTGATCCATAATATTGTAAGGTATTTCCAGCCTTAAACCTGAGTGCACTTGTTGCTACAGCATGTTCCATGTCAAGCCAAATGTATGAGTGAGCCCAGGGAATGTATACTAACTAGGACATGTATGTTATTTGGCGAGCATATGTTTGTGGAGGGCCTCAAAGGAGACAGCATGTGTTGAATCATGTGGGATGAAAGTATGCAGATTTGTATTCCAGGCAAACATCACAGCAGCACACCGATGTACATTCAAGTAGAGAGTAACAGTCCAACAAATCATTCATCTTAAAAGATCCCATGGCATGAAAATTTCACTTTATGAGGTTTTTTAACATTAATATGCGTTCCCCCAGCCTGCCTATGGTCCCCCAGTGGCTAGAAATGGCAATAGGTGTAAACCGAGCCCTGTATATCCTGCTCTGCCTTTGAGAAAATGAAAGCTCAGATTGGCCGATCTGGAATCTTGCTCCTTATGACGTCATAAGGAGCAAGATTACCTCCCCTTTCTCTGCTTTGCCCGCCCAGAGAATTTGGCCCACCCATGAGAGAGAGGCATCATGGCTTTCAAATGAGCAAAGTGGTAGTTGGTCAAGGCTACACCCCCACCCTCCACCTTGCCCCCCTCTCTCCTCCTCAATAGCATTTAAAGCTACAGACACAGAAATGGCACATCCTAAGTAAAGCTCATTGTGGGACTGGCTCTAGTGGCTGTAATTCTGCACCAAGGCTGAATTTCAGGAAAGAGACTTCAGATACAGTATTAGGGTATCAATAAGGTCTATATTAAAGCATCCAAAGAGCACCATGTCATGGGACCTTTAAAAACCTAGAAATGATGTTGTATTTCTATTTGTAATTAAGATTAATTTCCATCAAATCCACACTGAGAAATGTATGTATTTTATGTTTGTTTTTTCCTGCTGGAGGGATTGACATGTATCAAAGTCAAACTGGCTAATGTCATCCATTAAAACAGCTGGGAATTCTCAGATTAGAATCGGTTTAATGCTGCAACACAGAGCAAGTGGACGGAGAATGCATCCATTCCCAAAATCTGAAATAACACATTCAAATGACGACTCAAACATACAAATAGTTCTTTGCTGGTATAAAGATCTGACATCCACATTGCAAAAATTGTAAAAGGTTTCCCTCAAAATCAGTATTGGGAGCCTCTTTGATAATCAGTTCAAAGTCATTACCTCTGGAACGTTTATGGTTTCCATTCTAGCCAGGGAATCAGTAATAATTTTACAAGCATAATTCATTAACTGCATTTCACCAACTGACACAATATAAATGGGCCATTAATTTTCTGGGGTGGACCAGAACTGGATTAAAGGACAACTTTCCTAATGATTATTAACTGAACGGATAATTATTGTTGGTGACAAATTTAAAAACCCAATTAGAAAAGATCTAAATCATATCAGCAGCCCAAAATGACATTATAACACAAAGATGATCAGACGGAAATGAAACAGCAATTCTTTTTGGTTTGGATTTGTGACAAGAGCTTGTGCGCTGCCTTCTGTTTCAGCTTGACCTTGTGAGACATCACATTTTCGTGGGTCAGCCATAGTCGACCAGTGCCAGAGGCTTGATGTGCCTCAGGCAGAGAGCCACAGATGACAGGACAGCGGTGAGAAGGTAGCACCCCAGGCCACTGCTTTTTTCACTCGTAATTGGTTCTGACAGAAGTTTTAACTAGCTCATCTGTATAGTTTATCAGTGTACCAGCAATCGTATTTCATGGCTGAGAGATGGTTAGGATTATAAACCACATTTTGATACCCTACATTCTAAATACAGAACACAGTATTCTAACAGCAATGAATGGTGGCATCAATCTAAAAAGGATTTTCTCGTAGTACTACCTTTGCCCTTATAGTGACTCACATGGTATGATTGTGATATTACCCAACAACAGCACACACAGTATAAATAAAGACTAATTATACAATAGGATAATAATTTCACACTAGCGGAATACTGCCCTCCCACACAAACACATGAAACATCCATGTCACACATACAGCAGCATGAGCAGAGTGACAAACACTTCAATATTCATGCACAAAACATGTACATGCAGTGTGTATGTGTGAGGACACACAACAAGCATGTAAGATTTGGCATACAGTAGATCTAAGCGTATCACCTGTCTTGTGTTAGTGCTCGTTACCTGGTGTATTTAGTTTCCCTCTGTTTCCCTTGTCGGATTCTTGTATTCTGTTAGTGTGGTTGTACTTCTGTTAGTGTGTATTTCTGTTAGTGTGTATTTCTGTTAGTGTGTTTCTCTGTTCGTGTCGTGTGCTGCCTGTAGTGTTTTTCGTTATTGGAATAATTTTCTGTTTAAACTGCATTTGGGTCCAAACCTTCACTTCACTCTGACACAAATGGCCTTTTGAATAGGAGTGCTAGGGTCACTTTTATGCTAGCCTCGACTAAGAAGGATCAACGCAACATCAAACTTTGCTCCAAGTATGACCAGGGTCTCTACACCTTAACGAAAGCATTGAGAACATTGTTTGTGTACACAGAGTTTACTAAAATAAAAGGTTTTGAGCAACTCACTGTAGCTGCTGTTTTTCCGGTCGCCGTCTACCGAGCCAGTCAAAAATAGTCGAGGGAGGAGAGTAAAGATGGAAAGCTCCAAAAGCTTAGTTCCATATAAATGCACGGATAGTTCTGAATGGAATTTGGTACGGACATGTATGGTGCTTAGAAGATGAATTGTAATAACTATGACATTCATGTAGTGCCACGTTACAGTTTTTTCCGATCGCTATGACAATTTTTTCAATACTTTTAACAACTTTCCTAAACTCTTAATGCACCAACACATCTACAACACATAATTGACAAAACAGTTAATTTCATGCTCAAAATCACACATTGAAAACTCTAACACTAATTTTCAAAATACAATAATACACTAACACAATACACTATGTCCACCAAAACAATGCAAACATGTCTCAAAATCAAATAATTCTTCCAAAACACTAACACATGTTCTCTCCCAACAGGAACATTTAGTCAATCATAGCACAATGTCATACAAAACACTAACATCAGATGGAATTACAGAAACTGCATTATTTGATATGTGTCAGTCAGGTCTGCCTTTATACAATAGACAATAGTATATTGTATTGATCATAGATTGTGTTTTACACTGCAGTTTCTCTTGAAGCCTTTCTACATTTTTGTTTTGTTGGGTTTAGTAAATGCATGTATTTTGTTTATTTTGCTGCAGAAATTCAATACAAAAAATGAATGACCCATCTCAGAGTAGCTTTATAAAATGTACAGTTTACTGTATGAACAAAAGAAGACAGAGACAGAATTGTCCTGGTACTCGTCTTCCTCTCACTTGTGCAGCAATTTTTCTTACTTTCTTTGTGTTCATCTTTATTGTTCCCTTTCCACACAAAATCAGCCCAAATAGGTCCTCTTTTACTGTATGTACTACAGTAACATATGGTCATGTGATTGAAAGAACCTCAACACCTGAGTGTGTTTCCTAGATATCAATCAGATGTGATCGATCTATTTGCATAACTTCAATCAGCTGTTTCTCAGTAGCAATGGAATAAAATGGAGGGGATATATTTGTGTTTCAGTTTACAATATGAACAGCTGTTCACTTTGACTTTAGCCTATACGTTAGGTTTAGAACATGATGTTATCTGTTCTGACATACAGAGTGAAAGCATTTGCAAATTGGTCAGTAAAGATCCGTTGTTTTGGTCTTGGTTGAGCTTGTGTGTAAAAGAAGTTCAAGCATTTTAAATTTGTGTTAACTGTATGCATTTTGTGTCAAAGCAACAAGAAAGGTGTTAAACATATAGCCTACACAGACGGATGTGCTAACTGTGTTAAGAGTTTAGGAAAGTTGGTAAAAGTATTGAAAAAATTGTCATAGCGATCGGAAAAAACTGTAAAGTCAAACTTTCCATTTGGTTTATGACCAAATACCTGCAAAACTAATGACATATGTATTTTGTTTTCACTGCCTATTAGTAAATGTTGCATTAGCATGTTAAACTAAGATGGTGTAAATGGTATGTATACCATCAGCATGTTAGCGTTGTCATTTGAGCATGGTAGCATTCCGTCGCTAGCATTTAGTTCAAGGTACTAGCATGTATAAGCACAACCTCAAAGAGCGGCTGACATGGCTGGAGACTCTTAGACTTATTCTTGTCATTGTCTTTTCTTTTCAACATTCATCTTGGTCATGCCAACATATACAACAGCACTTAAACTTGTCAGCTACTGGATCACCTAATACACCCTGTTTTCTCTGAGGCCTGTGACAGCAAATTGCAGGGAGTTTAGCTCACATTCTGCCCAGTCTGGAAAAACACTAGTTTACGTACAACACTGCAGCAATTGGTCTCTCAGCTTGGACTAAAGATTCCAGATGGAAACCAAAGGAAAGGGTTGTTGTGTTTCCCTGGAGAGAGCAGAGTTGGGACATGCATGGGTGGATCTGATTGGAAACAATATTACATGGCCATCCATTAAGACAGAAAACATGATGATTAATCCCACTGGTTGTTTGACTTGTTGATGGTCATTTGGGCTGTGGAATGAAAAGAGCAGCCTTTAAGATCCTGTCAGCAAGAACCATGATAGTGGAGTTAACTGTGGCGTGAGAGAGGAAGGCCATGATTAAAATTCAGTGACAATAAGACCAAGGTTGCCTGGAGGACTTTAACTGAGCACATGTGGAGCTTGCAGTCACAAGGGAATACATGTCCCACCTCGGAAGCATCCTCCACTATGACTTAGTGTAAAGGGTCAGGGATACTCAATACTGGGGCAATGATACAGCTGCACTTTAACTATTGAAAATGCTTGTTCAGCCTTTGCACTGTATAACATTAGCATTCTTCTTGCAAGTGAGAGCATTGGTGCATCTGTGTTTGCAAAACACACATTTTTTGCAATTATAGCACATGTTGAGTATATTGCTGATAGCAGTACATTTAGTGGTAACACTTTATAATAACATCATTAATAGATGGTAAATTGATGGTCAATTAATCTTTAGTTAATTGTCATTTAACTGTTAGCAAACAATGAAATTACAATTAATAACGTTTACTAATTATTAGTAGTGCTGTAAATTAACAGTTTATTGTTACACACATTATATCCCTCATATACTATATTAGGTATCGGGTATTGATTAAAAAATGTTTGTAAACCTTTAAAGGTACTGTAGGTAGGATTGTAAAGCTCCAGGACTTAGCCAAAAAATTTGAACATCAGGCCATAATCTCTGGCCCTGATTGGTGCATCTGAACAGGAAGCTGTGGATTTTTGCAAATCGCATTACAGGCTGTAGGTGGTGCCAGAGGAGCTGGATTTTTTTTTATTTATTAAATGCTTCATGTAGTTCTACTGGAACATAGGGTCAGTTTCAGAAAATATGACAGAAAGTTAGTTTTATAAGTCTTACCTACTGCATCTTTAAAGCAACACTAGATAACTTTTTCCACTTCGGTCTCCCTACAGGTTAGAAGCGGAATTGTCCCATTATGTCTCATTTGAACTACAGAGACGCTACCCGATCTGGCAAACTTGCATAGTGCGGTTATAGCCGGTAGAGAGCCGCAAAGCGAATGCAGAAGTGCCGTTCACCCTGTTACGAGTTGATGAACCACTGAAAAGATTTTCTATTCTAAATGTCCCTTGATTTCTTTTTGTCCCATTATTTTTTCTCATTTTAATGCGCTTAAACAACATGATACAACGATACTTTTAAAACGGTGCCTGAACCGAAAGATTATATATATATATATATATATATATATATATATATATATATATATATATATATATATATATATATATATATATATATATATATATATATATATGATATTTAAAAAATGAGCACCTTGTTCAATTGTATTTGTCTGTTCTGTATGTTCAAAAATATAAAACAATTGATCTAAAAAAAAAACAGGAGCACAAAATGGCGAAAACAACCACTGGATGGGAAAAGGGTATTTTACAATAACTATGAATGCACCACGAGGCTGAGTCTGTGCTTTTCAGACAACGGCGGCTACAGTCTGGTGTTAGAAGCCTCGCCAGTGAAATACAGTCACACTTCACACCATTTAGCTGTCAGCGTTTTAACCGTGTTTACTCCAGCTGCTAGCTAACAGTAGGCTAATATTACCTGCTGCTAAGTGTAGTGTTGACTAGCGTCCCATGCGGCGATGTTTCAGTTCCCTCTAATGTCTGTTTTCGGAGCATCAGAGAGAAGTGCAGGCATTTAAGTGGCACCTTAATAAGGCATCAAAATCCGCGTTGCTATTCGGTCCAGTAGATAACGGTCGTTAAGGAAAAACGGCGATTTACCCGAAAAGCGACTAGTTTGCAGGTATGTACTACTCTTTGGCCAGTTCGCAAGCCCAAAGAAGTGTGTGCAGCGTTCCTGTTGTTTTATTTCCGGTCTAGCTAGATCCGGTGTGGTGTTGTAGTTTTTCTAACGTTACTAGTTGTTGCAACAGCATGTGGAAAAAAAATGACAAAGTTTTCTAGGCCAAAAAGAACGTTAATCTCGCGACAAAAAAATTGACGCCGTTAAAATGGGTTTGCGTTAACGCCGTTAATAACGCGTTTAACTGACAGCACATATATATATATATTCTCAAATATATGTATGTATATAGATAATTGTTTTTAATATATAATTTAATGATGGGCAATGTTTATAGATGGTTTACAAAGTATTTATAAACTATTTAACAAGGTATTATAGTCATCTTTATAATCATCCAGACAATGTTTACAGATGGTTTACCAACCAACTAGTAACCCTTAACAAAGTGTTAGGAATATCTGGTCAATCTACTGTATATGTAATATTTATAGATGTTTTAAAAATGGTTTCTTAAAATTTACAATCATTTTTTAAGACTTTCCTGATACCTAATATAGTATATGAGGGATATAATGTGTGTAACAATAAACTGTTAATTTACAGCACTACTAATTATTATATATTAATTATTAATTATAATTTCATTGTTTGTTAAATGACTCTTTGCTAACAGTTAAATAGCAATTAACTAAAGATTAATTGACTATCAATGTACCATCTATTAATGATGGTTAATATAAAGTGATACCCATTTTGTTATTTAGATTGACAAAAACAAATCGTTAAGAATCTCTTGGAGGGCGTTATTCATTCTAAAAGGCATCCAGGGTGTGAAACGAGGTCAAATTGCATCACCACATACACATTTTTCTTTCACAGGCACAGTTTAGCCCACTTAAATCACAACAATCAGTGAACACACACTGCGGACTCACAACAGGAGACCATCAAGCAAACCCATACTGTTGTGGTTTGATAGCAGGTCTGTGTTCAGCTCTCAGTACCTTTAAAACGTGTCATTGAATCGCTGTGGTTTGGAGTTTAGTTCCACTACTCCGTTCATCTTCCTACTTTCACCCTCGTTTTACTGTTGACTGATGGAGTTGTGTTAAGTTACTGCAGACAATTAAAGAAAAACCCGCTGCAGCTGAGCGAGGGATGAATCCAGATGTGTGGACATTTCAAGTGTACTCTTCCATTATTTTTTTATGCTAAAAGTTAATGTAGCAAGGTGCATATTAAAAAAGGTTCTTGATTTTTTCACTGATAAATCTAAATTATGGATTATTCAAACCACATACAGTATGGCAATACTTACTAATCTTTGTACTATAAAGATAAGATAAATAAGACATTAACAAAATTAGGTAGTACACACACTATACACACCCACACAAATAAATGCAGGTGTTCAGAGACCATATTTCTTTCACAAATTTGTAATCCATCAGCCTTTAATTCTTCCTTCATTTCTTTTGCCCTTCTAATTAAATCTCGAGCTAACGCTGGCTGCCACACGTCATTAAGTTTCACCTTGGCCCGAGTTCAGTCTCCTCTCATTACCTCTGCCCCTGTATAGGTTGCTCGTGGCTCCTAAAAACAGCAGGTGCCACTCTTGTCAGGATGTGTTCACATCTCACCCCTGGTATTTCTTATTACCTGCTAACTCTCACAACAGCAAGTCTGACTGTCTAACATGTGTTGGTTCCCAGGTGAAAGGTGATTCTTCTTGTTCAATGTTCTTCTGCCTTAGTCTCTATGGCCTGTCTGTCACCAGCACTTTGTAACCCCCTCTCTATCGCTCTTTCACTTATCTTTTCTCTTCCCAGGAGAAATGAGTGAACCCACCATCCAACTATATGATGAGAACACAGGGTCTGTTCAACCATGCTGTGTGTGCACTGACTGCAAAAAATGCCATGGCTCTCAAGCTAAAATGCACTTGTTCAAAACGGGGAACGAAATTAGTTGCAAAGTTGCTGCATTTACAAACTTTTAATTGCTGTACTTGATATTGAAAAAAAAGGGATCTGGGATTGCCTCCACGGCTCTTACAGACCATTCCCCAACTCGTCAAATACGCTTTGTCACGACCCCCTGATACCGACGCACAAGGCACTCACATGCATTCACATGCATACACAGGCACTCACATGCACACATGGCTGGACCAGCAATCAATATCAAAACACAGAACAGAGAAGCTCAGATTACAACAAACACAGAGGGAGTGTGACTTCAGTCTTGCTCAGGATGGCAATCTTCCAATATCTTTATATAGCAAATAGTTGTTTACTGCTATATTAATGTTCTGAAAATTGACTACAGCCCCTTATATTTAGACGTAATTGAATAACTTAATTACGTCTACAACACATTATTTGTGAAACAACAACTGTGATTTCATTTGGTGCCCATCAAAGCTCCAATAACATTCATATTAAAATATTTCCAGGATGAGAAAAATAGATTCAACCTATGGAAGTACAATATTCCAGTAGAAGTATAAAGCAGTAGAAATTGGAAACATTTAAAGCACTTAATTCCAACACTTGTTACTGTATGTAGTGTCGGTGTACTATACAGTATGTGACCTATGTGTATGTGAGACCTATATAGGAACTGATTAGAACTAGCTTAAGGTTGTTAATTGTATGTCAAATGACTCCCTGTAATGTGCAAAAGATGCTAAAATACTGCAGATCCCGACACACTGCTGCTTAATGCAGCTTTAAGAGCTCATTGAAAATGCTCAACATTCTTTACTGTTTGGTGAGAGAGGAAGCAGTAATTAATTTGTTTGAATAGCTAAGCTGCTTTTTGAATCAATTAACAAACATCAATTAACTGTCACAACCAATTCATTCAATTCAATTGTATTTATAGTGTCAAATCCTAACATAAGTTATCTCAGGACACTACATATTTTACAGATAAAGTAGGTCTAGATTACTCTTTATAATTTACAGAGACCCAACAAATCCCCCCCAAAAGAAAGCATTTGGTGCCACAATGGCAAGAGAAAACTTCCTTTTAACAGGCAGAAACCTCAGACAGAACCTAACTCTTGGTGGGCGGCCATCTGACGCTGCCGGCAACATTAAGTGCTTAGTGCTTAGTATAGTGCATAAGTATTTTATTCAAATCATGGATACACATATTTTGATAAATTCAATGTATTCAAGTAGAGGAAAAATGAAACAAAACCAGGGGAGCATTTGTATCTTGTCATCTGCCTCTAAAAAGTGAGGACCACGCCATTTTTTTAATGTTGACACACAATTTACATTAGGACAATGAAGGGTTCAGTGTGATTTGACAGGTGACAATTATCACCATATTCTCCTCCAGGCAGTCTCACCATAGTGCACAAACGAATATCATTTGCATTTTATCTCACAAATAAAATTCAGAAAAACCCCGCTGAAGTGAGACAAATGTTTTTTGTTTAAATCATGATCAGATCATGCACTTGTAAAGATGTTGAAGAAAACATGAAAAATGAAACGTGTGAGCTCATAACTGTGTCAAAAAAGCAAGCACAGAAGTATTTGCCTATACAGTACCAGCAGCAAGCCCTGATAAGAGAAGCAGACAGATCACAGGGAAAAAGACAAAAGAGAATAGGTTGGAACACAAGGGGTGTATGCGGTTTCAAGTAAAATGTTTGCTCCTTGATGTCAACTTCCCAAAAATATTATATCAAGTCCCTAAAACCAATTTAAATTCACTTTAAATTCATATAAACTCATATCAGGGAAGTAATATTCTGTCTAGTTTTTACTTCCAGCAAGGGCACAAAATGCTTGCATGCTTTTGTGTACTCCACAAATCACTGCAGTGTGTGGGAGGTTGCATGGGTCAGACACTAGGTGCTCTCTAGCAAAAAACAAATCCTGACATCAAAAGCATTTTGATATTTAATCTAAAAAGTTATGCGTGCAGATATTGAAAATGTGTGAGTGCTTCTTTGAATAACTAAGCTGAAAGAATGCTTGGCCACAAATGTAATTGTGTTTACTATTGTTTTACTGACACTGCTGACCCCACTGCCAGTCCTTTTTTTTTAGGGATCAACGCTGTCATTTGAAAGTAAGAAAAATTGACTCTTGTTTTTTGGCTGTAAAGGCCTTTCAATTTCAGCTTCCATTGATCCCTCACCCTTGCTCTCTTGCTGAAGAACAGAAAGGCTCACTTTTTTAGATCACAATACATAAAGGGAGTGAGACAAGAAAGAAAAAGTAAGGAAGAGGAGAGAGAAGTTTGTCACATACACAAAGTGAGAGAGGATATGAGCTTTTGTAATGCTGGAAAACTACCTTGTATAACACAAAAGAGACACAGGCTCTGTGGAGTTGCATGACAAACCCGCAACACACATATGTAGGTGTTGTGAGAGGTGGCAGCATGGGTGTGAAGTTTATTTTTATCCAAGGCAACAGTCTAATCTCTGTTTTACGAGACAAATGAGTCACCAGAATTAATTAATATCATCTGTGAATTTAGCACACTCCAATTACACATTATGATTAGATCTGAAAGTATGATACCTTGATCATAGGTATCGAAGGCCACTGTGCCAAGTATATTGGGTGTAAGTCTCGCATTACTTTCTCCACACTAGATTTGCACTACTGACAGAGCAGGCTGAACAGACACTCACACATACAGACACATTAATTCTCACGCTTATGGACAACATACAGAATCACAACTTGCATGTCTTCAGACGCCTTTAAGCCGCCTACACATTATCAGCAGTAAAATAGTGAGGAATGGCACTGGGCAGGGGTTTCGGACTGGGGGGAAAAGGGGACTGAGTACCCAGCGCCCTCATGAGAGGAGGGTCCAAAAAGATGCTAGAATGAATAGCTGTGGATGCGGGGAGGGGCCCATAGAAATGCCTTTCTACAGGGCCCAGAATTTTGTGCTACGCCCCTGGCACTGGACATAGAGCAGACACTCCAGAGGCAAAGTGCAGCGCAGGTATACATCATCATCGCTTCTGGCTGACTCCTTTTCTCATTGGTTGCGCTTTGAAAGACCAACAGCAAAAAGGTCAAAATTTAGATTATTTGAACTTTGGGCGCAATGCTCGGTGGCAATATCAAGCGGGGGCAACCCCAACTGTAGCACTTCCTCCTAGTTGTCTCCACCGCTCTTCCCATAGGAAAACAATGGCACAGCCAGCACAGATTGGTTTTACCGCTGATCATGTGCAAGCAGCTTTAGACTGTGCGACAGCCATAATTGTGTATTGTTATTACATGCCTCACTGTGTGAGATGGATCTAATAAAATCTTGGTTGCAATCTGTATCAGATTGAACGATATCAATTTGAAGATGTCAGATTGTGTGATGATGAATGTTTGTTGCTTTGGTGTCTGATAAAGCTTTAAACACATTATCCTGTTACTCCAACTGGACTTCTTGGTTCATATTTCATTTGCTCAGCTGTACAGTATACCTTAAACAACACGCCCCCACCAATGCAGCCCCCCTGTTTTAGCACAGGGCTGTTCCTGTACAGCGCAAATGCCCATTTACATGAAAAAAAGTCATGCAAATGACGTCTGCAGAGGAAGAAAAAGGGTTGAGATTTAAATTCAAGTAATTCAAACTGTGGAGCAACAACTAGCACCTGCAACTGCAGCTGAGTCACTGCTGTCATCAAGAGAACTGCAGGACCATAAAGTATGATGAAGCTGCACCAAATGTTGAGTGAGACACGAGCCGAGAATATTGTTTCCTTCGATGAGATGGCTACCACACAATTACACTGCATACAGTATAAATCAAAGGGAACTTGTTTATGAAATAATCAAAAATTGTGAATACATTTGCACATAACATTTTGACCCAAACCCATGCTAAATCAAACGTTCAGAAGCAGCTGACTGCATAATCCACATATGTTATTATCACCCAATCACCTAATAAATAGGTAAATCATTCACATGATGTTAATTAGTGTGAATTTACACAATGCCACTTCCATAGAAACATCACATTACATCACAAAACTAGAAAAAACATCTTCAAAATTGGACACAAAATGACACTAAAGAAAGCGCAAAATATATATGTTTCTCAATAATGAATGCAAGACTAAACATTAGGAAGTAGATCATGCTATAGGTGTTTGTCATTTCGTCCTCGCTGTGAAATGCGTTAAATTGAAGCTGCTTGATTTTAGGGTCGTAAACAGCATCTCACAGCCACTTAAAGAAACATACAGTAAGTACCGTAGGAAAAAGCTTCTGGTCCCAAACTAATGAGCACATCAGTGCATCCTTGGGGAAAGTGTTGGTCTCTGCTGTCCTACATGAACAGTGAGAAGCTGTTGAGTGTTGATACTATTTACTTATCGCCAGAATAGAAGAGACAGGCAGTAGGAAAATATTTGTCCACGATTTCTCAATTTTCAGGAGGCTTATATTCATTGACTTATGTCATGTGTGATTTCTCCTACATCGACAGCTCCAGGTGTTATAATTATAATGTATACAACACTAATCCATATGAAAACTTTCATCCTATTCCCCGTGCGGAATTCAGAAACAGAGGCGTATGTGGTCTGTTTTGTTTGTTTGTCATATTTGGTCTTGTTAGTTTTTCATATATATGCATCATCATTATAAGGGTTGTGAAACAGCTCGGGGAGAGTTGTTTTCTCTGACTTGACAAGTTGGCAGAATCTGACACACTCAATAGGAGAGTCAGAAAGAGAGAATCAACAATTTTCAGTTAATGAGATGACAGTGTCAGCCTGCAGGAAGAGGCAAAAAATGAGCCAAGAACCTTTGTACTGAGATAAAATCACACTTTTTTGATTGCTTTGTTTTAAATGGAAACTGGTTTTATGGTCTAAAATTAAGTCTAAATGTCAGCTTTTAAAACAATACTGTACAAGAACTTTGGAAAGCATGTTTTTGATCCACTGAATTAAGAAAGTGGAAATACAGGAATGGAATAATCCTGCAACTACAGCATAACTATTGCCATTCCTCTAAACGTCAAAGTAGGATCTCCATACCGTTTGCTCGCTGTCTCTATGGTGACAGACGAACAAATACAGTGGAAGATATACAGTGACTCCCTTTCACAGCCTCCAGCAGGGAAAGGACCCAATTAACCTTGACTAGACATATCTGAACCATGGGTACTCCTCACTAGTGTAATATAGACATGGGCTTGGACAAAAACACACAGTTAAGCAGTATTATGATACTTGACCTTATAGGTCATTATAAACATTATTTATAATGTGGTATGATTGTTGTTATAAAGCATTATGAATATTTCTGAGTGCTTATAACTATACTTATACAGCGCTATAAGCAAATTATAACACATTATAAATGCATTTGCAATGCATAGAGACAGGCTTCATAGAAAATGTTATCAATGTTAACCTCGATAACTTGTAATGTTAATGAAACCTATTCCAAATCAATAAACATCTTTTCAATATGTGCAGTTGTCAAACTGTTTCAAGAAAACTGGCTGTTTTCTTGAAGGATAATGTTTTGACCCAAAGCCGTCTAAAATCTCTTGAAAACCCCATTAAAGAGACACATACTTTAATTCTAATGCTATATACAATAATATCTTTATTACATTGACAATAGCTAGCGTTTTTTATTCAAAATCAAAAAATTCCTTCCCTGCCAATCTTGGTCCCCTTGCCCCCTATGTTAAATCCCATGCACGTAACCTGGGTGTTATTTTAGACTCCCATCTTAACCTGGACAAACAAATATCTGTTGTAAAGACCAGTTTTTATCAATTAAGAATAATTTGTTCGGTCATACAATGATCTGGAAAAAGTAATCCATGCCTTCATAACCTCCCGCCTAGACTACTGTAACTCTCTCTACTTTGGTCTCCCTTTGACACTTATAGCACGGCTTCAGATGGTCCAAAATGCAGCGGCTAGGCTGCTCACAAACACAAAAAAGCATGAACACATTACACCTGTCCTAGCCTCCTTGCACTGGCTTCCAGTCCAGTCTAGGATACAATTTAAAATACTGCTTTACACCCTGGCCCCCAGCTACACAGCTGGTATCATTCATCCCCATGTAGCCCCCAGGTCCCTCAGATCCTCCAGTCAAGGTCTCCTCCATGTCCCACGGTCCAGGCTTAAGCAGAGCCTTTTCTGTTGCTGGCCCTCAGCTGTGGAACCAATTGCCACCTGACATCAGAAATGCCCCTTCAATTACAATATTCAAAACCAGGCTCAAAACTCTACTATTTACATTGGCCTTCCCTGTGTTTTAATTGCCGTACCCTGTTAGGTCTGTAATTAAGTGTTTGTCTATTGATGTCGTCTTAGCTTAAATCAGTGATCTGTGTATTTATTTAATTTTATTTTATTATTCTGTGGTTAATGCGCTATGTACACATACAGTCTATGTATGTACAGCACTTTGGTCAGTGCGAGCTGTTTTTTTAATGTGCTATAAAATAAATTGTACTTACTTACTTGCTATATAAACAATGGAGTTCTATTGCACAGGAATAAACACAAACGATACCTGTTCATAAGATACATTTATTGTTAGGTTTGTTGATAGTAAAAATTTAAAATAACACAGCTTTATCCTTTTCGTTTTTAATAGCTGACCATATGATACTTGGATTTTATCTGACTGCAGTAATTTGTTGTGCTGGATTTTATAGGGTTTATGTTCACTATCACCTACAGTGAAAAAAGTATCTTAAATAGAAAACCAGCTTATTTATAAACTGAAGCCTGTAATTCAAAATGTCTGTCACACCAGAAAATTACTGCTGAAAGAACAATTTCTTACGACTTATGAATGCCAAAAAACATTTCTCTAATCTATAGTTTTACTGGCCCTCATTTATGAAACGTGCGTAAAACAGGCGTAGGTACGGGCGTACGGCGATTCCTACGCAAAGCTCGTCATTTATCAATTTGAACGTGAGCGTAGGCTGCGATAAAATCTCACGTCTGGTATGAACTCGTGTACGCAAGTTTTGGAGTCAGCGTGGACTTGCGGTGCAGCATATAAAAAGTTTAACAGGAGAAGAAGTCATCAGTTGCTCACTTATCAGCAATGGCAGATCTGGCTCTTTTAAAAGACCTCTATTCGCCGATACAACAGTGCGCACGGGCCACGGTGGAGTGCCCCATCGGATTGATTAAGGGCAGATTGATGGCTCAGTCTTGCATCAGCGGGGGGACCCTACTATACACGGTAGAAAAAGTCTACAACATTGTTTTAGCCTGTGGGGTTCTGGAGCCAGATGACCCCGATGCCCAGAGAGCAGTGTCCAGCACAGCCCCAAGTGGGGCTATACCAATGAGACAGGATATTATTCCTGACTTTTAAAAGGTATAGTGTTATGTTTGGCATTGATAGCCTAATCAATACAGGAAACATGACGATGCACAACATTTTTATTTATTCTTCAGGTTTTCGTTCTCTTTTAAAGTGTCGTTAATGGCCACAAGTGAACAATTTCTGCCATTGACCAAGTTATTTCGGCTTGTTTTTCCAGCCCCTCTGCTGTCAGGAGACAGGGTCGGGGTGGTGGTCCAGCACGGGTCCATATCAGGGTTTCAATCTCCACCTCTGAAAAGTGCCGCTTCTTAGCCGGAATACGTCTCGCCATGTCGTAAATTGTAGGGGCGAGGCCTCAAAACCGAGAATATATTGGGGCGTGATATTTAATTTACGATTGTTTCCAGCCGCTGCATTTATCAATGTACGACCATACTTACGCTCAGATTGGTGTGATACGAACGTTTCATGAATCACACGTGAAGCCTGTCGTAAGAGGATTTCTGTGCTCATATCTGCGCTGGTTTCTACGTTAGGTTGATAAATGAGGGCCACTATGTTTTGACTCACATCTTGTTGCATTTTACTCTACTATTATCTAAATGAGTCTGCTTTATAACAGCTGTACCATCTGAGTGGTTTGCCCACACTCCCCGGGTTCAGCATCATCCATCATCAGTGACTGCTCTGCCCACCCTCAGGTGCAGAGGCATTTAACAGAGATAATCCAGCCCAAGTTATTTTATTGTCTCATCCCACGAAAGGGGAATATGATATTGAAGATAAATTAAATACTGTACAGTGAAAAAGGTAATAATGATCAAACAAGCTGAGATTGATCCAGTGTGGGAGTCTTTTCATCCTCAACACTTTGCTCTGCACAAGCTCTGAATGACCAAAACTGAGCGTTATCTCTTATTTTCAAGAGGCACACATTTCAAAACATGTAATTCTGTAATCACGGCATGTATCATTACAAGTATGTGTGAGTTCATGTGTACCAAGTGTGTAATCGCCACAAGGGATGGGGCGTTAAGTCCCCCCAAGTCATCACAGCCTTAAAATTCATTCAGAAAAAGGGGAAGATGTACTGTACACGCCTGGCTCAATCTACTTCATAAACAACTCTAAAATATATATCCATCTGTGTGGTGGAGAGCATACACACAATCTGGCACATTACTGTTTAGTAGTTTTATTGCCAAAGCCAATAAAGATAATTAAAAAGACAGCCAGCTCAGTGGAAGCTCCACATGTCACTTAAGGTGTGTATACTCCTACATTAAAATCACACCATAAGCTCAAACCTAAACACAAGCTGGTGCATTTCTCCACTTTTACAGCTGATTTAAATAAGGAACAGGCTTTTACACAACCCCAAACAACTTCCTTATCTTTGCTGCAGACCCAACTGCTGCAGAGGGCAGCAATTTGCAGGAAATTACAATTTTTAGCATCAAGATTTTAATCAAACAGTTTTTACGCCAAGCCTAATCATCTCAGTAGGTGACAAAGTGGCCTGTCACGAAGAAAGACCTCCTGTACACCTGGACCTTAGACACAGCGAAGAAATTAAACTGAAGCCTTCTGTCTGTATGTCCTTTTGACATTCATTTCTAACACTGCTACCAGGGAAACTGATGAAGACCCACCCCCTTGAGTTAACACCTAATTTATCTCAGTGTGAAGCTCCACTGAATAAAATAAAGGACGTTTGATGATAGCAGATCTGAAATGGGTCATAATGCATAATATACAGTATAATACAGTATTCACAGCAAACCTGCCTCCAGCAAACCAGATTATACAGTGTGAAATGCATTCACCCATACATCTACACAGTATGTATCCATGTGAGCATTGTGTAAACAGAACCATTTATTAAATTTTCTAAGAAATTATGATTTTGATGTCACTAGCAGCTAGTTGTTATGACCCTTTTTTTAATTGGCTGTTTTGCAGCCACACAATCATGCAAACACACACACACACACAAACACACACATATATTCCATCACCCCTGTTGTACCATTACTGATGTAAAGGTGTTGAGAATATTCTTCTGACAGTGCAGTTCTGACAACTGCACTACTGCCCATGACAGCCGTATCCAACAGGCAAACAAATATTATGTACCTCTTACTTGTTTTCGAGATGTTTAGGATGGATTAAGTGCACACATATAGTAACTTCATATTTCCTTATGATGTCTTATGTACAAAGAACACCTGCTCTGTTTATAATTCCACTATAGAATCAAGATCATAAATCTAACTTCATTGTATAATACCGGGAAAAGGGTAGGTGGAGTAAAAGGCCATTTATTTTGTTCAATAACCAGGGTTTTGATGGGTAGGCCAGCTCAGGCAAACTTAGAAAATCAGCAGGCTGACAGAACACCTACAACAGGAAGTCACAGCAAAGATGCAACATACAGTAGACAATCTGGCAAACAAGATGTGGAGACCTAAAGGAGTAGTTGTGCAGGCAGGGGGCTAATTGCAAGGGCAGTCAGGTGTTTCACAGAGAAGGAAACGCAATGAAAGGGCCCAATGGGTATGGCTACACTTTACAACAGACACAGAGGTCAAGGAGAAAGAGTGTGTGAGGTTGAAGAGAGAGTGATGATACAGGTGTTGCAGAAAGATATTCATGACATAGCTTACAAATAAGTTCGATAAAAGGATTTATGGGTTGCTAGAAAGTCTCAGAAGAGACAGACAAGAAGGAAGTAAGATATAATCATAGTTAATGAAATATATGCTGGAATGATTCCAGGCTGCACACATATTGTAGCTGCCCCCCACCAACTGAAAGTAAGATTTAAATATTATTGACTGTTACAAAACCTGATTGATTATTCACGTTGCCTTCTCTGAATACAATTATAGAAATGTGGGATTTGCTGGCAATTGAAAAGTGAAATGACCTTATATAAATATTGTTACAGGTCATTGGTTGTTTACAGTGATCTCTATCACAACGTGACTAATCTCACACAATATTGTCAGTGTTTTATCTCTCGGGTTTTTTGTAGTTAAACACACAGATTGTCATATTCCTCCAGGGTGGGGAGTTAAATGAAAATGCAAAGTATGTATATTATATAGTATAGTATGAACAAAATATTTTATATAAAGCATACACTTTTTACAAGGTATGACATATTCAGCGTCTTATTTGATAACTAAGCACTATTACAAACATAATGTAGCTATGCCCTTTAATTTATCAGATCAAAAACAAAAATCATCCCTAATTAAATTCATACAGCCAGATAATCTTTGTGTTTTCATTAAACTTGTATATATCTGGGCCACTGTTTTCATGGTAAAATGACTTGAGAGGATTTGTGGCTCCTCACATTACACGCTTACAAGCTCAAAGCACCACTGGGGTTATCCCTCATGCAAATTTTCTTCTCTTTCCCTCCCAGTCATTTACCATCCCTAAGCAATGAGGGGCATAATTTGTTTCAATAGGCCATAAATCATCGCTGTGAGGTCAAAATAATGAGAAATGAGCTCTCTTCCTTCAACAATTACCACTGAAGTGCACCTGAGCAAGGCACTGAACGATTAAAAGCTGGTGTTAAACAGTGACATTGGCACTGTGCAGCTTGCAGTTGTGTGGATGTTTTGACGTTTTTTGTCTTCTTTCTCTTCTCCTCTATTAAAGAACATAGCCTCTACGGTTAGGAAAATGTAATGTGCTTCTAGTATTCTGTATGTGGTCTTTGTAAAAAGTTTTTCCACATTTTCCACCACTCCACTGTTCTCATCTCATCCTGATACACTCAGGCACTTCATTGGATTAACACTCCCTGGAGACATTATTACTCAGAAGTGAAGTATATGTGTGATGACAGCAATAGCCTCACCTTGAAACTCAAAGTCAACCTCCCACCGAGACCAACTGTGCACACTCACACTGTGCAGTTCTGTGCCATATACAGTATATACTGTACGGCTCCTATTTAATATCATAGACTGTATAATATCAATGGACAGAGCATGTGTGACATCACCCATTGGTTTGTGGAGATCTGCTATGAGTCGTCAAGTTTGCCGTTACGGGCGCAGCCATCCTGGTTGCGGATGTGACGATTTTAGACGAGAGGGAGGAGTGAGGGAGGAGCCCTTATATGTTACGTTACACACTTTCACTGGTAATCACATCATAGCCACGCCCTAAAACACCCCCTGCTTTATCACCGATTTTAAAATCAACGAGACCATAATTAAAAAAAATTAACATCATTCTGTATTGCAGAAGACTTAAAACTAGCGATTGAGACCATAAACTAATTATGAAAATGTTTACTGAGGTAATAAATCAAGTGAGAAGTGAGTCACTTTCTCATAGACTTCTACAGAAACCGACCTCCTTTTGCAACCTCACGTCTCACCCCCTGCTGGAATTCGGATAGAATGCAGGTTTAAGACACTTCCTCAATCTTGCAGCACTTCGCCGAACCGGATGCTTTGTCCATTAATATTATACAGTCTATGTTTAATATGCTAACTTATGACAGCATCTTCGACTGTGATTCGAATTACTGACACACTTGGCTGATTATTCAAACTGTTCAAGTCTAAAAAAGCACTGCAAATACAGCTCTGTTTCCCTTTGCCAGTTTTAAAAGTGAACGCAATCTGATAACAATCTGCAAGGTATTTTCTCATTATCTTTTAGCTGCAATTCAAAATGAAAAATCAAGAAAGAGAAGAAGAAAACGGAGAAATCACAGCCAGTAATGTACGTCAGTAGTTTTACCTGGCCCAGAGCAAAAGGACGCTATCACAGCCAGTATAGAGATGTAACTGAGGTAGGGCATCCACGACAGCCTGTCCTGGATAAGAGAGCGGGAGAAATGAGATTGCAATGACCATAATCATTATGTTGGAAAAAAAAACTCTAAATTACGACTCAGTTCTGAGCAGGAATACCACAGCAAATATATCAGGGAAATGAATAATTAACAGCTACATCCTATATTTTGTTTTGCTTATGTTTAAGCAGCCAACATCACCAAATAATTCCTGAAAAATGTAATAAACACATTGTTATGATAATGTGTGATATATATATATATATATATATATATATATATATATATATACACACACTATCGGTCAAAAGTTTGGGGTCACTTAGAAATTTCCATTCCACTCCATTATAGACAGAATACCAGCTGATCTGAGTGGGTGGCTGATCTTTAATGCAATATCTACATTGCCCTTTATCAGCAACCATTCATCCAATGTTCCAAAGGCACATTGTGTTTACTAATTTGATATCATTTTAAAAGGCTAACTGAGAAAACATTGGAGAACACTTTTGCAATTATGTAAGCACATAATTGAATCTGAAAACTGCTGCCCTGGTTAAAAAAACAATGCAACTGATCTCAGCTGGTATTCTGTCTACAATGAAGTGGAATGGAAATTTCTATGTGACCCCAAACTTTTGACCAGTAGTGTATATATAATGCAGATGTGATGTACAATAACCTCAGAGTAGGAATCCTGATGGCAATTTGTTCACACTATAATTGGCCCGCAGTACAGAGCACCTTTTCATTTACAGTGTGTCTGGGATTAGGTCAGTAAGGAAGAGAAAGAGTGGCTTGCCTGGAAATTGAGGAACACTGTGAGTAGGCTGAAGAATACGGCCATGGCAGAGAACCCAAAGATGAGGAGGGGCCTCCTCCCGATTCGTTCAATCACTAAGCCCTTGGAACATGACAAAAAAACAGTATAATATTAGAAGCATTTCAAGGGGTTTCTGTACAATGGCTGTGTGACTGATTATCAACCTGTTTTTGCTAGAGGCATGGCTCTAGGGCAATGTTATAATCGTTAACGAAAACGAAAAAAAAAACTAGGTGGGAAAAAACATTGTCGTAAACTGAAATAAACGAGGTATTACAAAAAAAAACGATAACTAACTAAAACTGTAATGTCTGTTTGCAAAACTAACTAAAATAAAATAATTGAGTAAATGTCCTTAGTTTTCGTCTTTGTCAATGTCTTTCATAGAGAAAATAACGTTATATCTTTCAGAGTTGACATTTCCGACCATATACCTGTTTTATTCAGTCTATGCCGTAGACATATATAGTTTCTGACTGGAAACCCAGAAATTCCAATATTCCATGTCAAATTGAACACAACATAGTCCATGCCCCTCGCCTGGCATCATAGCGGTACCGAAAGTCAGAAGAAAGCGGCAGAGACCTATTTGATTATGACTGTGTCAGATAAAAGCAAGTGCCTTGCAGTGGAAGGTGGTAAAATATGTGGACAATTTATTAAAGGGAAAAATCCCACGAATTTGAAAGTACATTTGAGAAGCACGCACAAGGAGGCTATCCTAGCTAACCTTAACAAGGTAAAGGAGAAAGCAAAGCCCCCTTTCCACCGAAACAGAAGGTAACCCCAGTACAGGGCGTGAATGTATGGATACAGGGCCAGGCAGAATGACAGAGACAACAGCAGGACAGAGAACACTACAGGTTAGTACGCAGGAACACTAAAAGCGGGAGAAAGCGTGGGTTAATATGTGGGTTGTTACTGGGATGTCTAGCTACACAACTGTGTGAGTCGATTGACTTCAAAAAGATCAACACTTTACTCGAACCAAAGTTCAAAATACCTGTTCATGTATGTCTTCTTTAGTCTGTTGGCTATTTAGGTTTTTTCCTGGAACACGTCACTTACACATGTTGCACTTACTGTGGCGTCTTGTGTAGACTGTTTACATATTCGTGCTCATCATATGTACATTGTATGTACTGGTGTTATTGTTGAATACATTGTGAATACATATTTCTAAAATTGTTTTTGTTGAGTTATTATTACACAATACTTTTTCTGACCTTTATGAATCTTGCCTCTGACAAATAACCCATCTTACAAAAAAAGACTAAAACTAACACTAAAAGTAAGCATTTTTCAAAAATAAAAAAATAAACTAAACTAGCAAACCCGCTTTAAAAACTAATTAAAACTACTGAATTTGAAAAAAAAAAAAAAACAGTCAAAACGAAATAAAAATAAAAACTAATGAAAAATGCAAAACTATAATAACCTTGTCTAGGGATGGCAATGTCGGTCAGTCCCACTTTGGTCCAGACTAAAATATCTTAACAACTGCGTACTGAATAGATTGAAAATGTGATGCAGATGTTCATGGTGCCTCAATGACTTTGGTGATGTGGTCTCTTTAGTTGTTGAATTGCAGAGCTGCTGCATGGAAGAGGGATTCGCCGACACTGATCTTTGTTATAAAAGGTTTTATTACATCATAGATTTCAGCATCAATTTACAGACTCCATGGAAAGTCCGGAGAGGCACAAAGTCCGAAAATGCAGCGCTCACATTAATTTCAATAAAATCAGTCCAGTGACGCAGAAAAGAGTTGAACCAAGCTCAACTTTTGCTGCAAGTCATCCAGCAAGGCACTTTGTTTCTCAATCAAATATGTGCAAATCCATGTTTCTAGTAGATACTTTGTAATGTAAAACTATTTCTACTGATTGATTTGTGATTGTTGTGACGAAAGATAAAATAGTTGTATCATGCCGTGTTGTGTGTTGTTGAGTAATGTTGTTGTAACATAGAGCTGTTTTCGATCTGAACGCCCACTTAGATTTTAAGCACCATATTAAATTGTTTTCTCAGAGAAGATGAAACATGAAGATATGTGATCAATATGTTACAATCTATTGAAGAGATTGTGCATTTTCCCAGCTTTCCATCTCATACTGCGTGCATTATATGGTAACATGTCATGACAGTCCAAGACACAGAAATAAAAATGAATTTTAAAGCAAATATTTTCTGAAAGAAGAGGTAGCATAAATACATTTATTTGCTTAACCTTTCAAACCCCCAGTGAATTCTACAGAAAGCTGCTGGTGGATAATACTATATACATAATGCATCATATGGTGAGATTTACTCACAATATTACATGTGGCTCATCAATAATTTCACAGGCACTTCACACTCTCCACCCAGGTGTCTTTCTACTTGGGTCATGGATGGTGGAGGCCCGACTCATTCACAGCTTGACTCAAGCCCAGACTGAGCCCCAAGCCAAGCCCTCGCCGCAGCAGCAGGCCCTCAGAGCAAAAAGCATTTATGACACTGCCCTCAAACTCACCTAACCAGTAGGATTTCACAAAGTTGTGGAATAATGACACTGGTATTTGTATGGTTTGTATACCTACATGGAGGAGCTTCTGAATAAAAACAGGGTGGAAAAGATAACTTGTTTTTCCATGTGAATGTTTGTGTGGTGTAGGAGAGGTAATGGGTTTCCTTACAACAGGAAAACAGGATCAAGATAATCTTGTCCTGTGTGTGTGTGTGTGTGTGTGTGTGTGTGTGTGTGTGTGTGTGTGTGTGTGTGTGTGTGTGTGTGTGTGTGTGTGTGTGTGTGCGTGTGCGCTTGTGCACGTGCGTGTGTGTGTGTGTGTGTGTGTTGTGTCTGTGTGTATCTCAGTACATTCCACTGGTCCCTGAAGGCACAGGATGTTTCTCTCCAGCCACACACAGACAGAAGCACACACACACAGCAACCGCCTGCCAAAACGGTCTCTTAAGGTATAAGAGGCCATAAATAACACTATGAACTACTGAAACTGTAATAAATGAATGCACTCGCACAATAATAAACACAACTCTGTGCAGACTAGCATAAACACACTGACAATGATGCTTTGATTGTTTTCACACTGGTGACAATCAATGCACAAATGACCTTGTAGGACAAAGATTAAAGAAGAATACTGATATGTTTGCTTCTTAGATTGTGCCAACCATTTATGTAGGCAGCCGCTCTGCTTTACATTATCCCTGCTTATGTCAGCAGTCCAAGATAATAGGGCTTGTGTTCCTGCCTACACAGAAAGTCATTGGCAGATAATCGTATTTGTAAAGCATTGACAAACAAATTCACAGGCAGAATTAGTCAGGCTAGAAAATCCATCACAATGAACATGAAGCATTAGCTTAGTTTTGTTAGTGGGACTATTACTATTCCTTAATTTCCTTGCTATCATAAGGTCAGTTTTTGTATTCCGTGATAATTTTTTCCTGTTTAGACTTTAACTAGACAAAGGGCTACGGAGTGTGACGACACGGCCGAATGTGTTTGATTTAATGTGGGGTGGCACACACTCCACAGTTCTTGTGTGTTAGCCAGCTGTATAGTGACAAGTGTGCCGCAGTGAAAGGGTGATGGCCCAGTAGGGCACTAGAAAAGGGGGCAGGAGGTGAGTGGATAGCATTTTGCATTAAAGGTGCACTATGAGTTCCTGCATGGTTTTAGCGCAATTTCATTTTTGTCTCAAATCGTAGGCATCTCTCCTTGATCCACTAGCTGCCTGCCCCCTGAATACACTGTGAAAAAGCCCGGTCTCAGGAGACAACACAGGGGTCGTAAACGTCAAACAAACACTAGGGGCACAGGCTGTGCACCAAAATGTAACAAACCACATTCCAGCCAATCAACGACAAGATGGTTGGGGGAGTGGGTGGGGGTTAATGCATCTTTTTCACTAAAATTAAGGCTGCTGCTCTAAAAGCACCCCCTCCCCCAACCATCTTGTCGGTGATTGACAATGCAGGAACTCATAGTGCACCTTTAAGTAGTCGTACATTGTAAAGTTTTTTCTTTTTTCTTAATGTGTTTCACAATGATGCTATAATAGCTGTGTTGCGATCCAACTATAGTGAGCGGCAAAAGATAATTTAAACTAGAATAGATAAGTTAAACAGAGCTTAATAAAAGCAAAATAAACAAGGTCTTTGGTTGATGTTTAATGGTGCATTCAGATTTAATGAGATGCAAAATTCAAAGGCAGCATAAATGCATAAAAGGCCAATGAAAAGACAAACAAACCCAAAAGGACATGAATTGATAAAAATGTCACACCAGGCAGGTGTGGGGAAGATGTTAAACTTGTTAACATCTTAACACCAAGAACATTTAAATTATTAAAATAATCTTGAGTTGTATGACAGCACTCCATTAATGCACAGAGATGGGAGCACAAATGAGAGGGAACATTGGTGCTATCTTGCGAATTAATCCACATTTCCACCAGTTTTGAGCGGAACCATTTTAATCAACTGTGTCATCAATGGAGGAAGTAAACAGCAGTAGCAAGATGTCGGATTGTACGATTGCTTTTTTTAATTACAGATATTTTTTTTCATTCCAAAGGTAGGTCAGGAAAACCTGCCATTTGTTTGTTCCAGCTGGGAATCAACTTTTTGACTGATATAAACTGGCCACAGTTTATAGCAGTCAGATGTTCTGTTTAATGTTGCCTTCTGTGATCATGGTGCAAAGCGACAGACCTCGATCATTGATCGTGTTAAATAAAATATGTGCACTTCTAGCCTTCTTTGAAATGCAAGAAGAGAGCAAATCCTCATCATGAATGACATCAAAATGATGCCATCTTATTTTTTTTACTTGTGATACAGTCACTGCTTATTCTACTTTCAAATAAAATGACAATAATAATATGTCACTTTAACATTTTCATTTTCACGCAAAATCCATAAACGAGAGCCCTTTTCTTCTGGTATGCTAATCTTAATTTTTCTATAGAATAATACCAGGTAAAATGGTGTCTTCACGGTGCACTTAATGCCCAAAACTCATTAATACCAAATTACAGAATGCAAAAATACAAGTAATCTTTCCTTGAATTTTGCAGGTGACCTACCCCTCCATACACCAAACTTTCTTCCTTTTTTAGATCATTTTTGGGGCTTTTTTAATTTTTTTGGGGGGGGGCTTTTTTAACAGGACAAGAATGATTCTCTTTCCTTTCTGAATATTGTAAATATGTTTAGACCTATGTCAGAAATATTAGTTTGTGTGTTGGCAGGTTTGTGTGGTGTAAAGGATTTAATAATGGAATAAGGTTAGAGCTAAATACAGGATGTGGTGTTTTAAATAGCGTATATCCCAGGATTTGGGGATTAAATCTCACCTTTGAAATGTTTGCCATCTAAATGAAAAAAAGTATTTTTTTAAAGCCAGGTGACTTTGATTTGAAAAAGCATAAATATTTGAAGCCCCTGAAACCACAAATCAAATTAATCTTTGTCACCAGATGTCATGAACATGAGACTCATACAAATGGTATCTGTTCAATTGCAATTAAATATTAACACAGCTCTGTAAAACTCTTGAGGTTTCTCTCAAAGAGAAAGCTGTCAAATATTCTGCTTTTTTTCCCAAAGGAAATTCTGACAAAAAATTTCCTGACAGTGGCTGACAGCTTGTACAGTTTATGGTTATAGCATCTTGTTCAATATATATATATTAAAAAAAAATGGAATGTCAACATGAACAAAAAAAAAGCAAAAATCTATTTATTAATTCAATGTAATTAGATCTGTCTATTTTATTAATCAAAGTTCAGTTTTACAACGGATGGATATGTGAATTTAACAGAGCCTTATATCATCTTTCAGCTCAATGTTTTGGTTTTACAGTATGACCTGCACCTTTACACATTGTGTATTTTTAAAGTATATTCTTCAAAATCCTAGAAAGGTTTCTGAAAAATCGTATGTCTGTGGTCAAAAAGGGTCATCGGTCATAAGGAAATCAACCAGCTTTTAAAGCTATCGTGCGTAGTTTCTGTCGCCCCTGGGAGGAATTCTAAGTAATGACAACAACACTGTCAGTGTGTCCACATGACCCAAGCCTTCCGTGATCGCACACGCACCCCCACCCCTCCTCCACACAGTTGCTAGTAGTCACGGAGGACACAAAGGATTAAAAACACATGATGGACTCTTTAGAAGAGGTAATTATCATCACTCGAGCTTCTGCGCAGGAAAGTCACCAGACGACACAATCTTCTGAACATAGCCAAACTGAGAAATACAGAGAGAGTTGTGTGGAGCTGAAAGTCTTAATTAGCTTTGCAGCAAATCATTTGGCAATGGCTTGGATGTAATAGACGTTCATTAATATCAAAAAGAAGATTTAAGGTAGTTATTGTGTGAGGGGATAACACAACACAGTCTGCACAGTTCTACCTAACTCAGTGTAGTCTGAATTAATAGCACACTGCCATCAGTAGCTCAGTATTCCTTTTCTCTCCTGTGGAAACCTTGTGTCAAAGCAGTTTGTTGCTTGGAAACGGAAGATGTGATGGAGATAAGATGACACTGGATTGGGACTCTTGGGTATGTGATGCTGCTACATGTCAGGACAGTGGTCAGTGGACAGAAATCATCACATAATGCTCTGGAGTGGAATGCTACATTCTCTGCCAACAGAGACTCTCCCAATTCAAACTCTACTGAGCTGTTGAGTGCTCTCTGCTCCATCATTTAGCAACAGATCCGCTGCCAGAGCAGGAATGTACTCCTGCTGACAGCAGTGCCTTTTCATGTCAACCGAGCTGAGGATGTTTGAGCAGCTTTGCAGTTTGTGAGGTTCCTCCACAACAACCAAGTATTACAGAGCTTTGGTCAAGTGCATTAGAATTACGAGTGGAAAACTGCTATATTTGGTTTGGGAAAAATGAAATTTGAAGAGGAGATAAGTTTGGTCTCATATTAGCAAAACTTCTCTAAAACAGCAAAATGGTCTTTCTATGTACATTATTTCCTGTAGGAGACGTCCACACACCACAACCACCACATTCACAATGGTATTTCAATGTCAACTACTCCCTATTTATGTATTTACTTATTATTTGTATGTTTTTATATAATAATTATATAGTGAAGAGACATACTGCTTTCTCTTTTTCTGCAAATCTTTGCATTTTCACGTGTCCCATTTTGGAGAAACTAATCAAAAAACTGACAGTAAAACAAATCTTTAGTGCAGAAGTGAACTGCCAGTAGTGCAAATATACATTCCTGCACTGTGGAGTTCTGTGGACAGCTTTCTTAACATCAAGATTGTAAGAGACATTTCCTTAAAGGTTTCTTTTGTGCTGTATTTTTAATCAACTGTACATAATGACAAACTGGACACATACGTACATAGTAAAGTCCTTTTCAATTAATATACAGACAATAATCCATATATCAAAAATAGGCTGGTGAAATTAAACTTTAGAATGCTTAAGTATTTAAAGAAAATGGTTCAAATAGCCCACAAATCGGGGTAGATTTTAACAACGGATATAAATTAAAGAGCAGCATTATGCCCAGAATCACACATTTGATTGGAATTACAGTAACAATACTCACCGAGATGATGGCAGCCAAAGTCTCTATGGCCCCAGTGCTCAGTGTGATGTAGGGGATAATGTTTTCAGCAAAGCCTGCTTCCCGAAGGATCCCATTGGTGTAGTACCAGATCTATGAAAAGAATTATATATTCATTAAGGAATTTTGATGAGCTGATACTGTGACAGAATATTTCTCAGCTGTCAACCTCAGAATCAGTTTCACGGCAGTCCAATACACCTCTGTAACACCACTCAGTCACTGTCAGACTATAATTCAACAGGTCTGAAATTCAAGCAAATTCAAATAAGACCTCCAGATTGACCTAAATTAAATTCATGTCTTCTTGAAATGAAAATATATGTTAATCAAGTCATGTTCATGTCTGTGATAAACCAGATGAACGTTGTTATTTGAAAAAGTCCATCAACCTATCAAATGTAAAAATTGAACACAAATATTATTCTTTATGATATTCATCCTGGAGATGTATTTGGGGACACAATAATTATTAATAACAATTTGTTTGCATTTCATACAGCCTACAATATGTCGGTCAGTGTGTTTGCCCATTTTAATTTTAGGAATTTTAGTTTTAATATGACCAGTCTGGATGGCATCCGTCTTGCTAGTAGAGCCTTAGACACATGGAAGTTAAAATATTTTTCTAAAGGATACATTATTACAATTTTTTACGATCGCTATGATACTTTCCTAAACTCTTATCACAGTTAGCACAACATCCGTCTGTGTAGGCTATACAATTAACACATTTCTTGTTGCTTTGACACAAAATGCATACAGTTACACAAATTTAAAATGCTTGAACTTCTTTTACACACAAGCTCAACCAAGACCAAAACAATGGCTCTTTACTGCCAAATTTACAAATGCTTTCTCACAAATGCTGTTCTGACATACTCTGTATGTCAGAACAGATAACAACATGTTCTAAACCTAACTTATAGGCTAAAGTCAAAGTGAACAGCTGTTCATATTGTAAATTGAAACACAAATATATCCCCTGCATTTTATACATGCATTTATTGAGAAACAGCTGATTGAAGTTATGCAAATAGATCAATCACAGCTGATTCCCTTCTAGGAAACACACTCAGGTGTTGAGGTTCTTTCAATCGCATGATCATATGGTAGTACAGTAAAAGAGGACCTATTTGAACAATATACTGTAGATGAACACAGAAAATAAGAAAAATGCCTTCACAAGGGAGAGGAAGACGAGTACCAGGACAATTCTGTCTCTGTCTCCTTTTTTTCATAAACCGTACATTTTATAAAGCTACTCTGAGATGGGTCAATCATTTTTTGTATTGAATCTCCGCAGCAAAAGAAACAAATCGGAGGCCTGGTTGGATCAGTGGGTAGAGCAGGCGCACATATACTTGGAGGTTTATGCCTCGACGCAGAGGTCCAGGGTTCAAATCTGACTTGTGATGATTTACTGCCTGTCTTCCCCCTCTCTCTCTCTCCTTTCTCAACTAGCTATCCTGTCAAATAAAGGTGGAAAATCACAAAAAATTATCTTTAAAAAAAAAAAATGTACTAAACCCAACAAAACAAAAATGCAGAGTGGCTTCAACAGAAACTGCAGTGCAAATCACAATATATGATCAATATCACTTTTGTCTGTTGTATAAGGGCAGATCTGACTGACACATATCAAATAATGCAGTTTCTGTAATTCCATCTGATGTTAGTGTTTTGTATGACATTGTGCTATGATTGACTAAATGTTCCTGTTGGGAGAGAACATGTGTTAGTGTTTTGGAAGAATTATTTGATTTTGAGACATGATTGCATTGTTTTGGTAAACACAGTGTATTGTGTTAGTGAATTATTGTATTTTGAAAATCAGTGCTGGAGTTTAGTTTACAATGTGTGATTTTGAGCATGAAATTAATTGTTTTGCCAATTGTGCGTTGTAGGTGTGTTGGTGTGTTTAGGAATGTTGTTAAAAGTATTGAAAAAATTGTCATAGCGAAAAAACTGTAACTTTTAAAAATGTACTTTTTTGCCAATCACTGAGATTTTTTTACATTATTCCTGATGGAGATGGAAAGTACATAATTTAAGTCAGTTTTTTCTCAGTTCACTGTTGTCATTCTCTTTTTATCAAGTACCAGATGGCAGCAATAAGTAGCAACTCTCTTTCATGGCATCTATATGGAAATTGCATTGGAAATGCAATTTGCTGCTACACGTGATCCACTGACAAGCAGGCACTTTGTCACTGATAAGACGGTGATAGGACTGCACACCCTAGTGTTTCTGCAGTTAACTGTCAGTTCTGTAATTCTCTGTCCAGCATTCCTGCACAGGTTTTTTTTTAAACTGAATGAGAGAGTTAGAAATGCTTTTGCTTATACTTAAATCTACTGTTACTAGAGCTGTAATCAGGCTTTAAAAGTTAGGCCTGACAAGGCCCGAGCCCGACAGAATTCGGCCCGAGCCTGACAAGTACATTTTGATTGACAGCTTTTTAAAAGCCCTAACCCGTTTACAGCCCGACATTATTCAAATGTGCGCACGCACACAGCTCTTTTGCCTTTTGTCAAGAATGAGTAATTTATAAATGTTTTAACATAATTTATTCATGACTAACGTAGGCTATAGGCCACTTGGAAGTTGGAACAAAGAAATAAATATATAAATAAAATAAGTCCTCCAGAGGCCAGCCTCCATTTCAACTCCTCAGCATCCATTTTCATGCTAATCACACACCGTCTGCAACAACTGGCACCAGCACACCAGGACTTAGGGACTGAGCACCTCTACCCTTTTCCACCAACAAGAACCAGGTGCTGGTTCAGAGCTAGAGCTAGAGCTAGAGCCGGTTCGGAGTTGGTTCGACTGACGAGCCTCCAAAGAACCGGTTTGCTTTTCCACAGGCTAAAGAGCCAGCACAGAGCCAGGTCTTACATCACTGTATACGTCTCATCTTTCCCAGCAAAGTTAGCGCGGCGGCGCCAAACACAAACACACCATCAACAATGGCGGACGTTGCTTTGCTATTGATGTTCATGGCTTTGCGGACCTACATCGGCAGATCCAACGTGTTCGTGCGGCGCGCCTTTATAGTGCAAGAAAGCAGCTTGTTTCCTCCTCTGACCACTGCTGTGTGTGTTTAATCGCGTCCATCGTGTTTATCTGCTAATTCAAAAATGGCGGTCACAAGTTTCTGTTCGTCTTGTTGGTCACGGTAACCCCGCCCCCAGCCGCTGCCGTAAGCGGTTCTTACTTCTGGTCCAGCAATGATTTGGTGCTACTTAAGAACCACTTTTACTGGTTCAGAGTTAGTACTTTGGTGGTCGAAAAACAAGGAACCGATTTGAAACTAGGCTCTGGCTCCGAACCAGCACCAGCTCTGCCTTGGTGGAAAAAGGGGTATTGCACTGTAAGCACTCACTTACCATCCATGCTACCTCATTGTTTTATGTCGGCACTGGAGATTGTGGGTATGTGGTTTTTTTATGTTTTTAAATTCTATTTTATTTATTTGCAAAGCACTAAAAGGAATTCCATCCAATTTCATTGTGTCCTGTACAATGACAATAAAGAATTCTATTCTATTCTAATCGAAACGCATCACCTGACCGCTCATTTACCATGCAACCCGGAGCGCAAGCCCGAGCCAGTGTAAAATGATAGAAATTAAGACCGAACCCAACCGAACCTGTCAGGTCCCATCGGGTTCGGGTAAAGATCTTCATCTCTAACTGTTACTCCATTTTAATGCACCAGGGAATTAGCATTCACATGTCAACCTAAGGCTATGCAGCAAGCGGGAGTTGTTTCTCAGCTCAATAAAAGCCTTGTGAAGCAGTAAAGGGATGTTTGAGTTGACAAAAACTACAGCTCCTACTGAGGGTAAACCAGGCTAGGCATTATAGTTTTTTACGATCGCTATGACACTTTTTTCAATACTTTTAACAACTTTCCTAAACTCTTAACACAGTTAGCACAACATCTGTCTGTGTAGGCTATACAATTAACACATTTCTTGTTGCTTTGACACAAAATGCATACAGTTAACACAAATTTAAAATGCTTGAACTTCTTTTACACACAAGCTCAACCAAGACCAAAACAATGGATCTTTACTGACCAATTTGCAAACGCTTTCACTCTGTATGTCAGAACAGATAACAACATGTTCTAAACCTAACTTATAGGCTAAAGTCAAAGTGAACAGCTGTTCATATTGTAAACTGAAACACAAATATATCCCCTGCATTTTATACATGCATTTATTGAGAAACAGCTGATTGAAGTTATGCAAATAGATCAATCACAGCTGATTCCCTTCTAGGAAACACACTCAGGTGTTGAGGTTCTTTCAATCGCATGATCATATGGTAGTACAGTAAAAGAGGACCTATTTGATCAATATACTGTAGATGAACACAAAGAAAGTAAGAAAAATGCCTTCACAAGGGAGAGGAAGACGAGTACCAGGACAATTCTGTCTCTGTCTCCTTTTTTTCATAAACCGTACATTCTATAAAGCTACTCTGAGATGGGTCCTTCATTTTTTGTATTGAATCTCTGCAGCAAAATAAACAAAATGGTGGCTGGGTTGGATCAGTGGGTCGAGCAGGTGCACATATACTTGGAGGTTTATGCCTCGACGCAGAGGTCCAGGGTTCAAATCCAACTTGTGACGATTTCATGCATGTCTTCCCCCTCTCTCTCTCTCCCCTTTCTCAACTAGCTATCCTGTCAAACAAAGGTGGAAAAGCCCAAAAAATAATCTTAAATAAAAAAAATGTAGAGTGGCTTCAAAAGAAACTGCAGTGTAAAACACAGTCTATGATCAATACAATATACTATTGTCTATTATTACTGTATAAAGGCAGACCTGACACATATCAAATAATATAGTTTCTGTAATTCCATGGGATGTTAGTGTTTTGTATGACATTGTGCTATGATTGACTAAATGTTCCTGTTGGGAGAGAACATGTGTTAGTGTTTTGAAAGAATTATTTGATTTTGAGACATGTTTGCATTGTTTTGGTAAACACAGTGTATTGTGTTAGTGTATTATTGTATTTTGAAATGTGTGATTTTGAGCATGAAATTAACTGTTTTGCCAATCATGTGTTGTAGATGTGTTGGTGTGTTAAGAGTTTAGGAAAGTTGTTAAAAGTATTGAAAAAAATTGTCATAGCGATCGTAAAAAAACTGTAAAGCTACACTCATTAATATTGTTATATTACTTCATGCAAAGGGTGTTGAAAGAAGGTATATCTATAATCCCATTTTACCACAAATTTGCATTATTGATTATTTTTATAAAATATTTTTCATATTTAAAATTTGTATAATTGTACAAATACCAAAGAAATTGCAGATTTTTGAACTAGAAAAGAAATAGTAACAATGTGTCCTAAACATCTTATATATATAAGATAGTGTAAAGAACAGGATTCCACTGACAATCTGAGAAAAAGTGAAATAAGAATTGCATCTCACAGCATTGAGGCCACAGAGCTGATAGCAGGCCATGGTTATGATGATGGTGATGAGCTGCCAGCGAACAGCTGGGCTCCTCAGCAGCTGTAACACAGAGGCGGTGTGCAGGTTCTCCTGAGCTCGAGCCTCCGCGTGAACCTCCTCCAGCTCCTGGGACACATCTTTCTTTCCCAAAAACCTCTGAAAGGCTGACACACACATACACACAGTGTTAAAAATATCCATAATAAAAACAACCATCACGCCGAGATCAAAGAAGTTGAGGATTTATTCCACAGCAAATGAAGACATCCTCAAATGGATCAAATTGTTAAAAACTGGACACTCAGACTAAACTAAAATCTGTTTTCTGTAGCTTTATCAAGTGAGTAAGCTGTGTCCCACTCCTGTATCTTTGTGATGTCTAATCTGAATTCTAACCATGAATTATACCACTTTATTTGACTCTTTTGGCCTTCATAAAGTGAATATTATGGATAATGCAGTCTTGCAGCCCCCAGGTTGTATGTGATCGATGTGGATATTAAAAGTGGAGTCTTTGACTACTCAAAGTGGAGAAGTTTTGTGGAAAACAGAATCAGCAAACTAATTTATTTCGGTTCATGGCTTTATTTATTTATATGCTTTTATGTTTTTACTATTTAAACTAGGGCTGTCAGCATTAACGCGTTAATCGCGATGCGATTAAGGGTTGAGCATAATGCACTAATTTTTTTTAATTGTATTAATCGCATGCCGCCATTTATTAATTTATTTTCACTTCATTCGGCTTTGCGTCGTGCCTAACAGGCTACTATTTTGCCGTACTTCCTCGTAGCACATCCTGCTGCTGCAGGAATAGCAACGCGGATTTCGGTGCCTCATTCCGGTGCTACTGATAGGCCTGCACTTCTCTCTGATGCTCTGAAACAGACGTTACAGGAAACAGAAACATCGCTGCACATGACACTAGTTAACACTATACTCGACAGCAGCTAACGTTAGCCTACCGCTAGCTAGTAGCTGGATTAAACACGGTTACAATGCTGACAGCTAACGCTAAACGGTGTAAAGTGTGACTGTATTTTACTGTAGAGGATTCTGACACCGGGATGTAACAGTCTGCAGCTGCCGTTGTCGGAAAAACACAGACGCTGCGTTCAATGAAACTGGTAATTTACAGCCTTCTGGTGCATTCAAAGTTATTGTTAACTTCAAATTTGTGACTAGATTAAATATATAATAACAAATACAAATAACAAATACAAATCTTAAAATCAAGTCATAAAGTCACTTTCTTTGCATTCATTTGATTCCCAATCAATATACACTGGTAAGAATGGCTTTCCATTTATAATATGTACTTAAAAACAGTTCTGACATGCAAAATAATAGAATTTTAATCATGTGATAAAACATGTGATTAATCGCGATTAACTATAGAAATTCAACGATTAATCGCGATTAAGAAAATTAATATAGAATTTTAATCATGTGATAAAACATGCGATTAATCGCGATTAAGAAAATGTAATCGTTTGACAGCCCTAATTTAAACAAATCACTATCAAAAGTTCTGTGTGAGTTAATCACGAGGGGCACTAATGACCAATGTTTTGAGTCGGTCCCAGTTATGTTTATATTATGATTTATTTTTTTTATTTTAGAAATAAAGAATTGGTTTTGCAATTGTTTAATGAGGATGGAAATGCATTTGTACATTTGTTAGGCCTCAGGGATACACACAATGCATGTTGATGAGAATAATTAACATAAACTTAACTGATCTTACAGTGATGTATGTGTGACCTATAATATAAAGATTGACATCATCAGTTGGAGCTAATTGGCTTGGGGCTGAGGGCCAGGGAAAATACTGGAAGCTGTTGAGAGACGGACTATGCATTATTGTTTATTTATATAAACAATTGTAACCCCCTAACCCTAACCCTTATTTATTACTGTGCGCCCAGGGAACGCATCCCCGTGTGGCGGTCCGTCCATTCGGGTCAAACAACACAGGACTTTCACCCCGGAGAGCGGGGATCGCGTCCCACGTGTTGCAGTTCCTTTCCGCGTTATTAACCACAACTGTCCCGTTGTTGTCGGCGTGTGACGGTTCCTTTCCCAGTTCTTTTTTTTCCCTAACCTCAACCGTCCCGTTGTTGTGGCATTTCATGTCCCCGTTGTTGCGTGCCACAGAGACCGCGGATCGTGTCTGTGCGCCCGGGAAACGCATCCCTGTGTGGCGGTCCGTTCGTTGTTGTTGCCGGCGTGTGGCGTTTAATTTCCCTGTGGCAGTACACAAAATGAAATTCGTAACCTGTACACAAAATGAAATTCGAATGAAATTCGTAACGTGTACACGAAATGAAATTCGTAACCTGTACACGAAATTAAATTCGTGACCTGTACACGAAATAAATGAGAAAATCGTGACCTGTACACGTATCAATAAATAAAAATAACGTGACCATTTCACGAACTGGCGTGAGACCGGGTTGGGTGCGCACAGCAAAACAAAAAAAAACTCATACGAATTACAGTGCTTATCTATTTGTAGCTTTTCGAACATATGGTTCATAAGAACAGACTGAAGATAGATATAGGCTACATTCAGACAACTGTGAAACAAAAACACTTCTAGCTATGATGTGTAAAAACAAGAGTTTGTACAATTGTACTTGGTAACATAGGTGAGTCCTGCTTTCTCTGCACTCGCACATTGTTGAGGAATTATGTTACAGTATGTGATTTATGTCACTCTTTAGCATTGGTTATTTCCTTCCTGTAGATGCAGAACATACATTCCTAATACTTTGGGACAATGATTAAAAATATGGAATTTCAAATAGTGGGACATTCAGTTACAGCACACTTGTAAGCTTCAATCTTGCAGTGGGTTTCTAGTATATTTAAATATGAGGTATTTTCTGAGATATATAGTATCAAAATCCTGCCTAGTTGCTGTCATCAGCCTGTACCCACCTTGAATTCCCATAACACCAGGGGATTCACCTTTACAGGAGAAAGAATTAAAGTGAGGTAAGAGGATTCTTCCCTCGTCCAGTCCATCACGCTCATGTAGCACACATTTCAACATCCTTCATCTGTCCAAGCTGCTTGGACAGATGAAAAAAAATATTGCCAGAAACCTGGTTAGCTCTGTACACACAAATATAAAATGTGTGTGTATTTCTGTTTTGCTTCCCTGCCTTTTAAAGGAAAGGAGAAAATATATACGCAAAAAAATGTATGGAAAACACCGGGCATAGCAGCTGCTCGACCGCGGAGCTGTAAGATGACGTAGTATTAAGAGCGACAACGTTAGCGAGTAGTATTAAAGACCTAAAATCAGCATAAGGAGGTTGATTTGGATGGTGGATGGGTCAAACAATGTAGGACTTTCACCCAGGACACTGGGGTTCGTGTCCCTGTTCTTGTCCTGCGTGTCACTGAAATGTAATTTTTTTTTTTTAAAGCCCACCCATGATCCTTTTCTAACCTAACCGCCCATTCTTGTGCCACATGTCAGAGACTCTTGGCATCACTTTTTGATGCTCTGGGTCGGGATGGGACATTCGGCACAAGAACGGGACAGTTAGGGTTTGGAAAAGATTGTGGGTGGGGTTACAAAATGTACATTTCAGTGTCACCCAGGTCTCTACACGTTTCCCATTGATTTACTGCACTCAAGCAGTATACTTCATGTTACATAAATATATACTGATTTGATTACAGCAAAGACAACGTCGGCAGTATTGACGGCAAAATAAGATACAGAATATTTCGTTCTGTATTGACAGGTGCAAATATTTGAAAATCAATATTTATTTTTTTTTAAATTACATTTATATCTGCATTTATGTCAAAACCTAGAGACTTTCAAACATTAACATGTCATTTATAAATATGTAGTCGTGTCAAAATGACATAAACATCTTTTCCTATTCTATTTTGCCTGGAAACGCTTCCAACACGCTTGCGTGTCGCATGAAAAATAGGCGTCGGTTCTATTTCTAGCATGCACGCATTTTCGCTGTGGCTCGAGCCGCGCCTGAGACGTGTGTGTCACGCAGGCAGTGTGCAAGCTCTAACCTGTTAACATGGGATCCGAAATAAAAACGGACACGCCACGCAGCTGACACACTCACGCGACGCAGCCAGTGTGTGGCCGGCCTAAGCCAGCTTACAGCGCCGCCGTCAAGCAGCTGCTCTGCCCGGTGCGTTCCATACAGACGCTAAAGGGTGGTTGAACAGACTCAAGGTTGAAATTATTTATTTTGTGAGAGCAGCTATAAACAAAGACAGATGGCAAAACAAGAGTGAGCTAAAAATAAAAGTCAAGAGAAGTACAAGCACCATCCTTGAATTCCAAACACTTTTAGCATTAATAAGCAAAAACAATGTGGCTGAAAACTTCCAGTTATAAAATCAAGCCTCACAGTATTATAAACTTGTTGTGGCATCTGATAAGCCTTTAAACTCATAGATCTTTTACTCAAACCCAACTTTGTGGATCCTATTTGTATGTCTTACTGGTACCTGAAGCAACACACCCCCAGCAGTACCATCAATTTCAACATGGCTAATTTCTACAACGGAGGCAGCCAACCTCCTATGCATGGTAGGATCTTCTCCCACATAACATACTGTCTTTCAAGCTGGTCACAAGCAAAACACTTGACTGAAATAGCTATCACCCCTGTCACAAAAGAACAATTGATTTAATTGTAATAGTTTTAAACATTTTGCAGATGCTTGCCTCAGGCAACAAGGGCAACTACCAGAGAGGTCTGTGTTGTACAATACCGACGTAGAAAGTGTGGGCAAACAGTCTTCTCAGTCAGAGCCACCCACTACTGGAATAATCTCCCTATTAATTCCCTAACCTCTAAACATAAATTTAAAAGATAAAAGTTTGCTTAAAGCAAACCAAACTTGCAATCATGAGTTATCATACTACCTAAAACATGGCACTGCCTTTATTTCATTGCATATATCTGCTACTTTTGTAATGCATTTATGTATTTTATTATTTTGTATTGTATTGTATTGTATTGTTTTGTAAAGTGTCGTACTGTAGTATTTACCATTAGGCCAATGTTAATAACCCACGAAGGGACAACAGATGAAAAATAGCTCATTACCTAACTCTGGTACATTTACATTGAGGTGGAAACTGAAATGTTGAATAATATGGATTAAAGTGATTTTCGTCATTAATTTATTTTGGTGTGTGTTGTGCCAACATTTCCTCTAAAGGGGACACCTGTGGTGTAATCATCATGTATTGTTCTTAAGATCTCATTATGTTTCTATGAGATGTTATTAATGTCTCACATGCTGTATAGTACAATACAGCAGTGGTGACAATTTCATCAACTATGTTCAAATGTCATAAAATCAATCATTAAATGTTTCCCCCTTTTTTAATGTTGTTTTGTTATTACCAAGCAAGTCTATTTCATATGTATGACTGTATTTTGGATGCTTTTATAGCATATTTTTTTTCTATGGAAAGAAAGTTACAGTACATACATAAGAAGTCAGGTAACCCAAACCATTTGATTTATATTTTAAAAGTATTAATACAGCAGAATAAAATGAATTGTTCAAAAGCATTCATGGTTTTATCATGGGTTTTTATGTATTTTATAAAATAACAAACAGGATAGTCGACATTACAAAGAACACAAATCTTTAGACACTGCCCATCTATAATGAATACACATAGTAGCAGTTTAAGCTACTACGCCTCTGCCCCATGCTGTTCCTTCTCATGGTCTGTCAAACCTTCCCTGTTTAGTTTTGTTTTTCTGGTCCTTCAATATCTGCTTACGGAAGCTACAGTATGTTTACACTTTAGCTACTAAAATAATTTGGTATAGGAAAGATTGTGGAGATGGCATATGACATATGGTTAAGGAAGATAAGCAGATTCCCATCTGCTTTGCTGAATAAAAGATATTTCTTGTGCTGAATGGGAATGGGAGGTTATTTTATATTTTTTCTAAATAATGGAATATTACAGAAACATGAATTAATGTGTAACTTTTACTGACCTCTGACTTTTAAATCTCACATACAGTACAGTAGCACACAAACTGAAAACATCTGTAGCACACGAGGACATTAAGCAAAGATACTGTGTGAAGTGAATTTGAGTCAAAAATCTTACTTCTCTAAACCATAACTCAGTTAAAGGAGAATTCCGGTCGATTTCAACGGTTGAAATCGACCGGAATTCTCCTTTAAATCTTAAAGCTATAGTTTGTAGTTTCTGTCGCCCCCATGAGGATTTCTAAGTAATGACAACAAATATGTTTATGAAATAGCATTTCTTTTTACTGTTGTCTTACATTTATAATGTAATATAAATATATAAGGTGGCTATATCTGAGGCTGAGGACTGAGCCTGTAATTTTATATTTTACATAGGGCTGTCAGCATTAACGCGTTAATTGCGATGTGATTAAGGGCCGAGCATAACGCGTTCATTTTTTGAATCACATTAATTGTATGCCACCATTTATTAATTTATTTTACACTTGACTTGGCTTTGCGTCGTGTCTAACAGGTTACTATTTTGACCCTTTGCTGCACCTTTACTTATCATCAAGCTGCCATACTTCCTCATAACACATCCTGCTGCTGCAGGCTGCAGGCATGATGGAGAAAGAGAGCAGCAACACAATTCTAAATAGCGCTTTTTATTTTCCAAAACTCCTGGACAGCTCAGTAGACAAGTCGAAAGCCACATGCACATTGTGTAAAGCTGAATTAAAATATCACCGAAGCACATCAAGCTTCAACTACCACCTACGAGCTAATTAACATGACTCAGGTTGATGCTACTGGGCTCAGGCAAAGCACTATTTTGGAGAGTGCTACTTGTCGACCTGTTGATGACACCAAATCCAAAAAAATTACTACAGCTCTTGCGAAATGGGTGGCAACTAACTGCAGACCTGTCAGCATCGTAGAAGACTCGGGTCTTAAAGACGTACTACGGTTGGCATGTTCTGACCCGTCTTATACATTGCACACACAGCCTGTACGACACGGAGAAAGCAGCCCAACTGGAACTGCTGCAAAGTGCAAACGCTGTCTCATTAACCGGGATCACTAGACGTCAGTGAGTAATCAAAATTATTTAGAAGTTACTGCACTTCACTATACTACTGCACTATATTGACTCTGGTAAGGATAGGGATTTTTAGTTTTTCAGTTAGGTAGGCTACTTCGAGGAATTGTGCAATAATGACAGATTCACACAATTTTCTTTTGTTTACAATAAATAAATAATAAACAAATACAAACCTTAAAGTCAAGTTTATAAAGCAACTTTCCTTACATTCATTTGATTCCCAATCAATATACACTGGTAAGAATTGCTTTCCATTGTTAATATGTACTTAAAAACAGTTCTGAAATGCAAAATAATAGAATTTTAATCATGTGATAAAACATGCGATTAATTACGATTAACTATAGAAATCCAGCAATTAATCACAATTTAAAAAATGTATCGTTTGACAGCCCTAGTTCAAACCAAACTTCAGAGCAGCCATTTATAATGAATGTACATAGACATCAAAGAGTTCAAGCCAACCCAGAGACAAAACAGATCTCATATCTGACGTCACATTTTTCTACATGCATCATTAACACATGCAGTTTAAGCTACTACGCCTCTGCCCCATGCTGTTCCTTCTCATGTTCTGTCAAACCTGTTTAGTTTTGTTTTCCTGGTCCTTCAATATCTGCTTATGGAAGCTACAGTATGTTTACACTTTAGCTACTAAAATAATTTGGTTTAGGAAAGATTGTGGAGATGGTATATGAAATATGGTTAAGGAAGATAAGCAGATTCCCATCTGCTTTGCTGGATAAAATATATTTCTTGTGCTGAATAGGAGTGGGAGGTTATTTTATATATTTTTTTAAATAATGGAATATTACAGAAACATGAATTAATGTTTAACTTTTACTGACCTCAGACTTTTAAATCTCACATACAGTACAGTAGCACACAAACATTAAGAGGACATTAAGCAAAGATACTGTGTGAAGTCAGCTTTGCATTACGATGACGTTCAAATCAAACTTCACAGTAGCCATTCATAATGTATGGACATAGACATCAAAGAGTTCAAACATCCACCAAAATCATATCTGATGTCACTTTTTTTTTACAAGCTTCATGAACACATGCCGTTTGAGCTATGCCTCTGCGCCATGCTGTTCCTTCTTGTGTCATTTTAACATTCAACTAGATCAGATAGAGTTACTCCCATAAAGTCTTTGAATTCTAAAACTATTGGTGGGGCGAGATGATGATTGGTGGAGAGTACGTACCTAAATCATTTCACATAAGCTACATGGACATTGCATTATTTTGATTGACAAATTCTTGAGTTTCCAGACTTCTTTGTCTTTAAGGAGACTGTAAGAACTGTAATGAGCCATAACACAAGGGTCAGTATTTTACGAGTTGGGAGTGAGAACGGGTTGGACAGGAACCATCGTACACATGTTAAAGTGCCGTTCGTCACAGATTAGACACGACGAAACATACTTTAAACACCTGCATTTGGAAATATGCTTTACTCTCTCTCTCTGTGGTCCTGTATGGGAGTTTTAAAGTGTCTGTGACAGAGAGACTTCAGTTATTATAAATCTATAAGTTCTGTAAAATACAGAACAGTGTTTTGAAGGTTTTATATAAAATAGACTTCTTGAAGATCTTTTAATTATTTATAAATAGATGTCTCTCTGATGTGTCTCAGTTTGAGTTCAGACTAAATTTGTTCAAACTGATCAGACTGACACACTTTAAAGTGGTTGTGATTTGTGCTCAGAGAATCCCAGTACAGCTGTTTGGTCCTTCAATATCTGCTCATGGACGCTAAAGTATGGTTAAGGTATGGTTACACTAAAATAATTTGGTTTGGGAAAGATTGTGGTGATGGCATATGAAACATGGGTAAGGTATTGTTGAAGATAAGCAGATCCAATCTGCTTTGCTGAATGAAAGATCTTGCATGTGCTTAATGCGAGTGGCAGGTGATTTAATAGCACTTCTAAATTATGGATTTTACAGAAACATTAACTAATGTTTGACTTTTAGTGATGATATAATGATTTTATAGGATGAGGACATGAAGCAAAGAAACTGCTTTAAAGCAATGTCCACTATGAACAGGAACAATGATTGCAATGTTCATATGGGAACCTGGCGATTGTTATTTAGACAGACTTGTACAATTGTGAACCTATTTTTTAAGAGTTTTGCACATTGAAGCTGTGTTGTAAAAACTAAGCTAAAGCAATTGTGAAATACTGTAAAAGCCACAAATCTCAGCAATGGGAAAAGTAATCAATGAGTCTGTGGTTAACAGCTTTATCAATCCCTTACAGATATACTATGGTAATTTGTGCAATGGTACAGTGACACTCTTACCCTTGTAGAATAGTTTTTCAAGCTCCAGAAGTGTGTGTGGATGTGATTGGTACAGACCAGAAAGGTCTTAAAACATAACAAGCATTGCAATGTATTTGAAACATGAAAGCCTAGTGCGGCAGCATTCTGGAGATGTACTTGAGTGAGAGGGATGACTAATGTGTTTCTGTACTGCATACAATACCTCTTTCAGCTCCAGCCTCATCCCTCCTCTCTATCAGCAGGTAGCGAGGACTCTCGGGGAGGAAGGGCAGCACACACAGCTGCAGTATTGCCGGCAACGCCAGGAAGGAAAACAGGTAGCTCCACCTGGATTCCTGCAGTCAAAACAAAACATCCACAAAAGAGCTGCATCAAAGCTTCAGACATGGTACAGTATATGATATATATATCATACTATACAAAAAAGTTACACAAAACTGGTGCTCCATTGAATAAGTCGATGCACATCTTATTCTCATTAAGAATTCCAAGATCTTTCATTCAGCAACATCTATTAAGGCAGAAGCCTTAATAGATGTGATAAACTGAAAATATTGAGTTGGCTTTTTTCCACAACTATGTTATGGAGTGAATATAGCCTGCGTGGATGCAGAGAAGACAAACAGCCAAACATAAGTGCATTAGGGTGCTGTTAATCATCTAGGTTGACTCAGTTCTATTTCACAGTGATTTTTTTCACAAAATGCCTGAGGCTAAATATTTATCAAAGCCTGCTACATTCATGGAAGTTGGTAGTAAACATGGCCGATGAAGCAGCAGCAAAGAGCACTTGAGTCCTTCAAAATAACCTTGGATTTTAAATCATCCTCCATCTTTGCAGGAAAATTTTGCCACGTTTACTCAAAAAAAAAAGTTCTATTCTAACATAAGATATCCTATTTGATACAAAGTATTCCTTGAATGCATCAACACAAATCTGAAAGTCTAGTCATCCTCCTAGGCTTATTATGAAAACTAAGACGAGTGTAAGAACCAGCCTATGTTGATGAACGTCACTACCACCATCACACACACAGACATACTGTACGTACAGTAAATGCCTTATACGAAGCATTGCCCTTAGGAAAGACAACAGGATGCACAATGTCAGGTGACTACATATGTGATGTATCCAATTATACAAGCCAATATTATCTGTGTTGGGTTAGTCTTAATTACTTCACGCTGTTGTGCTTTCTGGACCAGCTGGGTGATGTTACATGCCTAGGTGAGGGCATTACTGATGTGGATGCCCAGGAATTTAAAGCTGCTAACCCTCTCCACCTCAGATTCCGAATCATTAGCGGTTAATTACGTCTTGTCTCCTTTCTCATGTCCATTATTATCTCCTTGGTCTGGTAATCTGTGTTGAGAGAGAGGTTGTTGTTGTTGTCACACCATGTCATCAGACTGACCACCTCTCTCCTGCATGCTGTTTCATCACCCCCAGTGATCTGACCAATGACTGTGGTGTTGTCAGCAAATTTCAGGGTAGTGTTGTCCTTGTGTGAGGCGACGCAGTCATAGGTGAATAGTGCGTAGAGCATAGGGCTAAGGACATATCCTTGTGGAGTTCCAGCGTTCGTCACCACATTGTTAGGGGTTAGATTTCCAATCCTGACAGATTGTGGTCTCTCAGTAAGGAAGTCTAACAGCCAGTCACAGAGTGCGGGATTCAGGCAAAGACTGTAGTGTTTGTGGGGGAGGACTGTATTAAAGAATAAGCTGTAATCGATGAAGAACATTCTGATGTAAGCGTCTTTGTTTTCCAGGTGGGAGAGGGCTTTGTGCAGAGCTGCAGAGATAGCGTCCCGATTGGATCTGTCGGGGCAGTGTGCATACTGTAGGGGTTCAGTGACTCAGGTGTATTACGCTGGATGTGGCCCAGAACCACTCTCTCAAAGCATTTCATTATGATTGGCGTGCAACTGGCCTGTAGTCATTCTGACAAGAGCCTGGGTTCCTTTTGGGGACTGGGATGATGGTGGTGGTGGTTTTACAGCAGGTTGGGACTACGGCCTCTACAGGAGACAGGTTAAAGATGGAGGTGAAAACATCAGCCATTTCTGTAGCTCATGTCTTGAGGGCCCGCCTGGTGGAATTGATCTGGGCCTGCTGCCTTACGGGGGTTAAAGGCATATTATGTAACTTTTCCCTCTTTGGTCCCACTACAGGTTGTCTCATTGGAACTACAGCTCGCGCGGCTGTAGTTCCAATGAGACTTTGAAACTTTGAAGCAAATTGTCAATTCGGCATCAATTGTTGCAAGACTGCCTATATTCAAAATCTAAACAGTTAATTTCTCACCTAAAATGTTGTCAGAAGTGAAATTAGTGATGAATAAGATGGTGAAAAATTTTCAAATTGTCCCGTTGTCGGTCTGTCTGTACCGGAAACCCGACCCTCGTTGACCTAGGTTCATATGCTGAAAAGGGGACAGAGAAAAGACCCTGCCCTGAAGTAGGAGCTGAAAGAGTTACAGGAACTGCAGCCAGAGGAACTTAAAAAAAACCCCAAATTGGTCCAGTCGGAACACGAGAAAAAAAGGGTTCTAGGAATTTTATGTTCAAGGACCTGCGAAAATCCCTCCGGTCGAAAAGCGGCTATAGTATGCCTTTAACTTTCTACTTTGTCTACATCAGCTGATGAGAGAGTCAGTTGGGCTTCACGCATGTTCTAAGTGTATGTACAGTAAGTGTATGTATGTAACATGTGTATTCAATTAAAAACTTCTATGGCAGTAGGTAAATATGCTGAAAAAAAAAATAAATAAATAAAATATATATATATATATATATATATATATATATATATATATATATATATATATATATATATATATCACATTTACATGTAACAATGATTAAAAATGAGAAAGGGAAGGAAGAAGAGGAACCAGATTGAGTGAATCCTTACCTAGCTTTCTTATGCAACATTGTTGAAGTTTTGAGCTCGATTATCTTTCTCTGCAAGACCCTTTGATATTTCTTGGAATATGAAAAACAATAGAGGCAAACAAAGGCCTGTTTGCCTCTGACTGATAAAACGGGCTTGTCTATACAGGTGACAGTCCAACTCTTCTTTTTGATACTCTGTGCACTAAATCCTGGGTGAGCTGTGTAAATATAAACACTACACTGAGCTGTTGCTCATCTCATCCCAGCTAGAGATGAAAGTGTGCGTTTAGATTAGACCTCTCAGAGGCTGCTACACAAAGAGTTAAATTCATGTTCTACAAGCTGTGGTGTGATGTCTGTGGTCTTTATGACATACATCTTATAAAAAACAAACACATTTGTACCTCTATATCATTTTCTGGGACAATATAATATAGGCTGCTGATGTTGACTTCACTCACATACTGATTATTTCTATTGACAGGCATGTTAGTTATGTCCCAAAAAATAAAAGTTGACTGGATGAAAGAAAGCCCTGCTATGACCTGGAGTGATACTCTTTTATAGTAAACTGAACAGAGCAGACAAATGGTTTAGTGCTGTATTGCACAATCCTTGCCGTGTTTCCTTTCAGTTCTCTCCTCTGAGGCTGTAGGGTACATTGTCATCCTGTGATTGTACATAAGCAGAGAATGAAACATCTTGTTTTGTGTCGCGCTGAGAGTAACTAAACAGAGGAGAATGGGCACCTTATGAAACTCCGGCCAAAGCCAGAGAATGTTTTAATGTGAACAAGTAACCTCTCAGAGAGGTAATGGAAATGTCAGGTGACTACATATGTGATGTATCCAATTATACAAGCCAGTATTATCTGTGTTGGGTTAGTCTTAATTACTTTACCTTGTCAGACCATTCCCTAAGTGAAAAATTAACCTGCTCCGTACTAATCTTTACTATGTTTGGTACAGGCAGCAGAAGTTCATTGCAAATCTTTATTGCCACAGAGGTCAATGAAATTTAATTGGCTGCCACTCACTGTTGGCTGGTTAGAAACTAATACAAGATGGATTGCAAGGTGCATTTCAGGACAAAACCTTGAGATTGCCTTCTAATTATATTTAAATGTTCTGCTATTCTGGAAGAGCAAATAAGTGTTAAGTTACATGTCAAATGATGGCATCTGCACAGATAGCAATCTGCTTTTCCATTTATACTTTGTTTCTCGTCACGATTTAGTAGTTTGCCACTCAGCTGAAAGATAAACATTTCTCCGGAGATGTATGTCTGTAAAAAGGATTAGCACCACAGCCCTTCCACATTTGATTCTCACGAAATGAAAATCTTCTTGGTAAAAACCTCACGTCACCACAATCTCAGCTTTCAGAATACTATATAGGTGGAGATCTGCCAGGATCAGGAGAAAAGCCCATCATCCCTCTGCCTGCAGCTGTTTGTAATGAATGGCACCTGCTCTATAAGCTTATTTTCCTGATGCTCTGTCAGAAGAGCAAAGTGGCATTTGGCCCTTGCAGTGTGTGTGCTGCCCTATTCTTAAAATATTAAAGCAGCGTTCCATGTAGTTTGTGGAAATGGTTTTCCACTGGGATTCACACCTTACAGGAGGGGTCAAAATAGCCAGAATGTGATAAACAATGTTACAACGTAAAAGGGCTCACTCGTAGCAATGAACCAACAGAGAATTATCACCTGAACCTACCCTCAGCAACTATTCCTTTAATAGTATATGACTGTACAAAACAATTACTTTTAGATTTTCCATTTTCATATTTCATAGTCAACAATTCCTGAATGTTTATCAGAAATTTGGAATTCAATCTGAACAAAATAAAGTGTTTCATGCTGTCTTCACCATAGGTCAAGTGCTCAGCTGCTCTTTTTTGTTTTCTTGTGTGTGGTTGTACGGCATACTGTGTACTGTATGTTAAACTGCAAAGAGCTGAAAGCATACACATACAGTACAGTACACACACGGCACCTTATATAGCAGTCATCAGTAATTTAGAACATGTATTACTCTTGTGTCTGATACCCAGTGTGACAACCATCTAAAATGAATTGCACTTCACTGACCATCCCCATATGTAACAATCCATCTTTTTTTTTAAATATTTTTTTACACAACCTAAAGGCAAGTGTGATGGGGAAATTAAAGGACAGACAAGGGCCCATCATGGGAATTTAATCTAACCTTACTGGTGTAATCTGCATTTGAAGCATGCTGATTAGTTCCGTCTCTTAGGGGAGTTCAGTGACAGACTGCTAAAAGCCTGTTCTTGCTGTAATAAACATGTGTCCCTACTGGGAGAAGGTCAGTGGCTAAGCATGAAGGTTAGGGTAATTATCATTTGCCAAAGCTTATCACCAGTTTGCTCCCCACAAAGTAACATCTTAGACTGGCTCCCATTGCTTGTCACAGAAGCCTCCACTGAGATGAAAACCTGTTTAAGTCTCATAATCAAAGGCTGGAGGGCATAGTGACGGGAGAACTTGGTCAAATCCTTTGAATACAACCATGAACAAGGGAATTCACAGCTCAAGACATATTTCAGGTTCCAACAGTATTGATGTCTTCTTTCACTTTACTTGAAAGTAAAAATACACATTGATTTACAGGAGGAATACATTTGCTTTCTATTTTTGTTAAGGGTCAGACATCAAAGTTAAGTGGCTTGAAAGATGGCAGCTATGTTTTACCCAAAGCAAGAAAAGAACAGGTATTCCATCTTCTTAAATCAATTTTTATTTTTTTGTAATACTTGTATTACTTTACTGTCTGTCAGTTTTATAACAAATGCTCATGGAATACATGTTTGTGTTCCAATGTTTACCAGATGATGCTAGATCGCACCCAATATACGTGTCAACGTCAACACTTGGGCTTCAATCAACACCATTCAACAAATGTTACTGCACTGTTTATATTTTACATACACTACATACATAGCTACATGCTATAATGTCAGGAAAACCTGTGATCTTGTTTGCCGATGTTGTTATTGTTGTAATTATTTCTCTGCACAAATTATTTCTCTGTTCTCAGTTGTGTAGTTTAGAAGTGGTTTAGAAGCCTTTATTGGTGATTGTGCTGCTATGCTCAGTAACACTGATGGTACCAGTGTTGCCTTGCAGCAGGGTTCAAATAACGGTCTGCTAAATGGTGTTGAAGCCCAAGTGTTGACGCCTGCGCAGTACGCCTGTGTTGGCGTTGAAACATGTATCGGGCAGTTTTCCAATCTGACTGAGGGTTTTGCAACTATGAACCACCAACAAGTTCAACTTAATTTAATGGCAGACCTCCAACAATAATTCCAATCCGGCACCTACAGCCTCAATCTACCCACTTTCACTCTGTTTTCGCGTTCACATGGAGAGTAGCCAAATGTCACGACCCTCAAACTTACTGCACAGACACATCTGCCAAAAAAGTGCATGTTTTGAATTTGGGAAAGCAATTTAGAGGAAATGTATTCATCATTAGTGTTTTAATACAGTGCCAAAAGTGGGCTAAAGTCAACAGAACATGTCAGTGCTTAATATTATTGGCTTTCTGTTCACATTACACAACTGAATTTATTTGGCTTTTAAAGCATAAGTGCCGTAGGCTAATGCCTTTCATCCCTAAATGATAAACTGAACATTGAGACATGAATAATCAATTAGATAAAGACTGGATCCCTGTCATGAAAATGACTCAGCAGTAGGCAGAGTCAACGATGCTTAAATTGTGGGCATTAAGGTGAGAAGGGGGGAAAGTTGATAGCATTTCCTCTGGGTAGTCTGGCTCAACATCTGTTGAGCCAGACTACCCAGAGGATGAGAGGGGATATTCTTCCCCTCTCGCTATCTCCACTATTAAGGCTTAGCGCCACCCAGGAGGGTTGTGATTGGTTTGAATAAATACAAAAAAGCAGAGCGTTTTCCCCCCCTGTGCCAGAATAGATAGGTGGCCAGACCATACTGCAGCGCTGACACAGCACCGTGGAGATACTGTATGTCTGGCAATGCAAGATTTCCTCTAAGGTAAACAAGGTGTGAGAATTCCTGCTTCTATCTTATTGAAACAAGGGACAAAACCAATTAAATACTGTGCAGGGTAAAAACATGACTCGCACTATTCATTTGCCAAGAAAAAAAGTGATGTAAAATCATTAAGTGCCAGTAGAGGATTCTGTCTTTTTTCTCAGGTAAAAGCTTACACTTGGATGTCAAGTGGTAATGAAGCGATCCGCTGGACTGTAGCTCTAGAGTTGAAGAGGTCTGCCACTCCAAGAGGCTTCATCGGCTCTACTGACGGACGGAAAGGTCCTTGGCAATTACAGCTAATCACACCGTGATGTCACATGAGAGTCGCTGAGGTTGTTTAGATCACGTGGCAGACGTGACAGACACAATAACTACAAGAATTAAAATGTGAATTGGTGTGAAACCGAGGGGATATCAGGATGGCTTTATGGCAAATGGGGATAACACCGGCTCCAAATACCCCAAATAAACTGAATGTATACTTGGGCCAGTTTTAATTAACTGATAATACATTTACTTTTTATCCCAAGGTTCAGTTGTTCCCATGCCTTTAGGAATTTAGCAATTTGTGTTTTGACATTAGTATTCCTATCATCCAGTGTGATTTAAGGAAGATTCTGAAATCTGATGTGTTAACCTGTGCATATACTTTTATTGCAAAGGCTTTACCAAACAGGATTACACTATTATTGATTTGATATTAATTAAAAGGTTGGGTTTGTAACTTTTATAAAAATAAGTTTTTGTCATATTTACTGAAACTGTCACTATATCATGACAGTACTACATGAAGCGGATAATCTGTAAAGAAAAAAAAAATAAATAAAAAAAAAAAAAAAAAATATATATATATATATATATATATATATATATATATATATATATATATATATATATATATATATATATACCAGGTTCCTCTGCCTCCTCCTAGTGCTCCCAATGACATTTGTAAGATTCCAGTGATAGGAAAGATTGCAAAAAGCTTAATCTAAAGCCCAGCCTTTCAAAATGTCCTTTGAAAAACCTATATAGTTAAGTATATACGTAGGTGACATCACAAATATTACTTCCATATGTTCCTATAGTCTACAATCTCTAACAACACTGACCTGACCCAGCAGCTCAGGCAGCCCCAGCACTTGTCCCGTGAACACTCCCAAGCAGATCAGGATAGAGTTGAACTGGCCTATTGAACCTCGGATATGTCTTGGCGTAATTTCTCCAAGGTACATTGGGAGAGCACTGAGAGCTATGCCTGTAAAAAAAAACATATTCAAATCTTGCTATGGAAAGGACAAAAGACTCATGTTTGATGTGATACATCACACCCGGCGTAAGAGCTGAGGTGATCGAGCTTTTGAGTCCATAGCACCTGAACTATGGAATGCTCTGCCTCATCCCTAAACAACAGTCCGCTGTTTGTGAGGATTCTTTTAAAAATCAGATAAAGACATACCTGTTTAGACAGGCATTTTTGGTTGACCAGTCTGCACCTGGTCTGCACTTTCAATATTATTGTGTAATACTGATTGTGTATTGTGTTCTCATTCTGTTTTATGTTTCTTGTGTTTGTCCCTGTAAAGCACTTTGTGACTTATGACTGTGAAAAGTGCTTTATAGATACATTTTACATTTTATCCCGGCCTAAACACTCCAAATTATAGAGGGAGCATCACTTTTATTTATGTGATACCACTCCCCTGAACGGTGAGAGGAAAAACAAGGCGAGCAGCTGGGTAGAGCTGTGGTACCAGGAGAAGATTCTATTATCTTGAAATTGTATGTCTGGATTGTTTCTGAATCTGGATTGTTTTTCTACAGAAATGCACAAACACAGACAAAACCAACAACCTTAAAGGGGCGCTATGCAGTTTTGGAAATTTCTTTGCTTTTTGCTTGCAGGTTTCTCTATAGAGCTCCCCCTACAGCTTCAGAATAGATATTTGGCAGCTCCTATGTTTACTTGTGTCTGACTCCTCGCTCGGTCAGTCTGCCGTTTCCTCTTTCTCTGTTCCTCCGACAATGCTTTCCTAGCGTTCTGCTTCTTTTTTGCTGGCTCAGCCATGACGATAGTGTGAAAAACTCCATCGCTACCTTGTTAGCCGGTTCCTGAATGAGCGTATGTGTGCAGTGCCGCAAAGCAATTCGTTACATCACAACTTTCGGCTTTCCTGACGCCAGCTTCAGCGTCAGGAAAGCTGAAAGTTGCAAGGGTGGTTTTTCCGCTCACAGGCGCTAGGGGGAAGCGAGACGACCACCATTCAACTCGAAAAAAAGTCATATAACCATTCCAGTGACTCCAAAGCTGTTCAGTTAAGGTAAATTAAGCTAAAAAAAAAAAAACTGCGTAGTTCCCCTTTAAACCCACACTGACTGATGATTCAACATCCAGCAACATTTGAGAAATCCTGTCTTGAATTGTGTGGCAATGTCCTGGGTACTCACATGGCCTCGCCTGTGCATTAGAAATGGTCTGCTTTGGTGGAACATTTAATCCTTAGATAGCTTTTTGCACAAATCAATTTCCATGGTTTAGAAATTGTGATTGTGCTTTGCAGGAAATAAGTATATTTCTTTAGGTACCACACATCGGTGCTAAGCTGGATATTGTTCCTGAACCTCTTAACATTAAGCCCTTAGACTTGCTTGAGGATGTAGGTAGCGCTTGTTCTGCAAAATCATTGTATCTCACTTACACATGATCAATTTCTACTAGGACCAGATTTTGTAGTTACTACAATTTCTCAAAATCTCCTGGAAATTTGTGTCTGCAGGTAACACAACCCACAGAGATAAATGAGCACTAATTTTAAACTCTTCCTCCATGATCGGAAAAATTCTCTCAGAAGGGAAAGTTAGACCAGTAATCAATGCCTCTAGATGATCAGTGCATTCAGGTTTGTTACGTTAACTGTTGTGGTTTTGGACATTTCTGTTGCCTGTTTGTATATTTCTGTTTCATGTTCTGTATATGGATTTTGTATTACCCTGTGTATTGAGTTAGTTTCCCTGTTCTTTGTATGAGGTTCTGTTTCCCTATTTGTATACTTCTGTTTAAAGTATGTCCCTATGGATTGTTTCTGTACTGTGGGTTTTGTCTCCTTGTCATTGAGTGATTTTCGGTCTTGTTTTGTATTATGTTCTGTTTCCTGTCTTATTGTGATAGTCCGTTTTCTGTCTTGTCATTTCTAGTTCTGCTTCCTGTGTTTTCCCGCCTGTGTGATTGTCTATGTGCTCCACCTGTTCCCCATCCCTGGTGTCACCTGTCCTGTGTTTGCTCGTTACCTAGTTTATTTAGCCCCTGTGTTTCCTTTGTCTCTCGTCAAATCGTTTTGTGTCCGTTGTCCTGCCTGGGTGAGTTTGTGTTCCTCGCCCTAATAGTTTGTGTCCTGGTCCTGTCTATTGAGTTAGTTCTATCCTGTCAGTTTGTTTCAGCCTTGTGCCTTTTTTTGCATTTTCCCCTGTTTTTACCAGCCTTCGTGCTACCGTGTATTTGTTACTAAATCCCCTTCCTCAAATCTTCTCCTGCCTGCTCTCTGCGATTGGGTCCTTTAATCCCCGGAACCCCAACATTAACCCTCCTTGATATCTGCCAACTCCAATAGATGTTTCTTTTTCCTTGGGGTGGGTTTAGACCAAAAGTCTTTATTCAGCTTTATGATTTGCAACTATTTCTTTTCACTTAAATGTGGTAACATTTTTGATCTTATGTGAAACTTTTTTTTTTTTTTAAATTGACTGTTTCTCTGAAGCAATGTTCAGAAACTCCGGTAAATGTGTTTTAAGAGGCTCTGTTTACTGTAGCTGTGATCCAAAGATGGTTACCCAACTTCATATCTAAGTTTGGGAACATTAAGATGTGGTAGTCTTGGGAACAAAAGTATTTGTACAATGTTAAGCACACACAATTTAAGGTTTCTTTCACAGGTAAGTTTGTTTGTGCAACTTTTGATATTAGTTCAGTATGCTGTCAAAGTCTTTATTTGACTTGCATTACATTTTCTTTCCTCTCTCTATGTAGTTTCCTCCACACTATATTTTATGCAATGCCTGGTGAGTATAAAATACACACTTACCAGAGTTTACCCCGATTATGAGCCGGCCCATGATTAGCATCTCAAAAGATTTGGCCCTTTCACCCAGAGTCAGCAGCAGAGCAGCTGTTACAGCAAAGATGTTATTCAGCAGCAAGGCTCCCTTTCTAAAGTCAAAATAATATGGTTGTAAAAAGAAACTTCACATACTGGCACAGGTGAAAATGATCCCACTCAAATGCTATATCAATTCTAATCTCAGATAATGTATTCACTTCAGTGCAATTTGTCAAAAGGAGCGCAATTAGGGATTTGATATAATTTTGAAATGGCAGAATCGTTCACAGCTAGCTAAACTAACTTCTGAAACCGTTTTTTTATCATATTTATTGATATAGCACTGCAGATAAAAGCAAAAACAAATGAAAACCACAAGGACACTCAAACCATGGAAGATAAAAGTAAAACGGCAAGAGTGGAATGATAAAACTTAGAAACATAACAAATGTTTATAAACATGTATCTATTAAATGTTTTAAGAAGGGGAATTCTACAGTGTTTTGGAGCAAAACTGGCAGGTTAAAAAGCCTCTTATATAAATAAAAATAAGAGTGGCAATTCATGGCTCCAAGAGGATGAAAAAGGACTTAGAAGGAGGTGTAATGTTCTTCAGAGTCAGCAACGCAGAAAAATCAATGCGTATTCTCCAAAGGATGCTGCTCAAGGCCAGTCAAGCTTTGTGTGAGAAAAAACAATGAATGCATGATGACTTCAGAATTATCTTTTATAAAGACTGAAAGGTGTTTTGTGTCTTAACAAGTGAGAGAATAACAAAGGTTTACATATATGAATTTGACAATCACCCTTGGGTCATAAGTATTATACCAAATTAATCATGATGTGGGTGCAATGTCACCCTCATAGAACGAACAAACAGATCCACACACAAAGTAGCTCCCATCAGAAGGATTTTAATGCTAGTGACATTTCGAGCCAACGGCTCTTCCTCAGACAATGTCACCCACACCACACTGTGTCCTATTTTGGGTTCTGGATCCACCAAAAGACGCAGCTGATGAACATGGGTCTTTCAGAATAAGGCCAGTCTGAATCTTGGCATATTCTCATCATCTTCACCTTACGAGACTCAAACTAATGGTGCATTCAGGCAGAGAGACCTGCCCATTTTCCACCTAAACATTTTTGCACATTTTGGCTGGACGGTAGGATCGTAGGACCAGCCCTCAAAACTCTGTCCCTCTGTCACTGTGTGATGAAGTTCCACCATTGGTCAGAGTGAGACAGTGTGCTGATGTGAATATATGACTGACTTCAGCGTGTATGTAGACAGCTTCCAGACTTTACGGGCAGACAGGAAGTAACAATTTAGTAGAGAGTTGTTAGGGACTCTCGGGGGCCAAAATCAACAGGAGTTTTAATGTCCGACTTGAGCTAATTTCATGGTGGGGCAGCTGTGATTCTCGGTGGTGCTTAAGCCCCATCTAGCGCCACCTATGTATCCAACATAGACACACAAGCATCAGCTCATGAAAAAAAGGACTGTACTTGAGGAAAAAACAGAAAATCCAGAAGAAACAAACTAACAAACAAGACATGATTGAGACAGAGGAGATCTCAGTGTGAAATCAAGAGTACAGTCATGGGAGGTTTTCAAATTGTTTTGGCAGTTTTTAAAGTAAGACTATGTTTATGTTGCAGTTTTCTTGTGACAAAATTCACAGAAATCTGACAAATATGCAAACAGTTTAGGAGTTAGGAATGTACTTTAAATATGAAGCAATATATTACTTTACACATCATTATATGTGCAAGTGAGTCAACTCACCTTCCCAGTACTTTGAGGATTATAGAGACTGCGAGCGCTCCAAGAAGGCCACCGATAGCAAATATGGACACCGTGACAGACCAGAGGAGGGTGGCTGTCTCTGCTGAAAGAGGCTCCCCATATCTCTCAATCCATGTGGTATTGTAGAAAGCTTTAATGAACTGCAATACAAAGACACCTATTTAAATTCATAGTTAATTTAATTACACGGTTGCCATTTCTTAACCTTTAAAAGGCAAAAACCCAAATGTAACCAAAAGGTAGTTCCACTATGACGACTTAAAGCATAAGGCTGATCTTTCCTGTGATCCCTACCCCTGTATAAAGTATGTGTCAGGCACATGTGAAAAAGCTAATTGAAATTTGGGGTAAAGCAAAAAAATCTGGTTGGGTAAATAAGATCTGAAAATCAGATTTCTCAAAAAACATTAACTACATAAAGCCAACAGTATTTCATCACCTTCCAACTGATTTGGAATGGAAGAAAGAGTGATCAGCTTTGGTTCTTGCAAGCAGAAGCTGTAGAAAATTAAGTTTAAGCTCAACATATGAACTGGTGAATTAGCTGCATTGGCAGAAAGAGAGTATCTGGGACTTTAGAGGAGCTACTGAATTAATGAGAAATGACTATAATAAATACATCTCTAATTCCGTAAGTGAGCTGCACCAATAGGTGATGTTGGCTGTCCGTGGTGCTAGAGGTAATGCTGGATACACTTTAGCATAACTGTGCTCATTTAACGGTCTGTAATCCATGCTATATTTCCAAAATGCATCACAAAGCAGAAGTGGTGTAAACAACACAAATGGAAGTCAATTATGTAGGAGATATACTTAGGTTTTGGCCAACATTTCACCTTGCCTCTCAGGGCTTCCGTACAAAACCGTGTCTAGTTATTAAATGACAAATAATAGACAACTCTACAGCAATGAATAAGCTATGTAATGGGGTTTAGTATACCGATAGTCTCTTTAAACTTGTGAACATGTGTATTTTTGGTTCTGAAGCACCATCTAAATTAATGTTTATTGATTTTCTAGTAGTGCAAACAAATAGAGAGAAATCCTTGGGGCTTCTCCACGAGCCGACCTGCAAGACAACCTAACAGTTTGACTCACCAAAGCAGGAGCGTTGACCACAGAGAGGTTGTAGCCGTAAATGAAAGATGACCCCAGGGCACCAAAGAGGGCTGCGCTCAACAGACAGGCTGTGATTGGCTGTTAAAGAGAGAGCACACATACATAACAAACAGGTGGTTCATACTAAGCTACAAACACGGTAGAGGACTTGTCAGTTGCAGGCACATTGTTGTTGCTCAACGTCAAGATCGGACCAAAACCGAATCAATTCAGCATAGGCCCAGGTATCTAGGCCAGGAAACTGGGTTATTCCCTTCACTTTGCCTCTGAGCGCATAATTGACAACATGCATGCACTGACATAGGGTGAGCAAAGAAAGACCACTTAATGGAAAATGATAAATGTAGCTGTCATACAAGGACTTTTACTGGAATAAGAACTGGACTTTAAATGAACAGTATGCTGTAGCTGTCATCAAAAATGGTATGCTACTAAGGAGACACATATCTGATAATCTAGAAAAGTGAATGGCATTGCCAAGACATAGGACTACAGTAATATTAGATTAAAAGGATGCTGGGAATAGGTAGTGCAGGTACCACAGGAAATCATTGCAAGACTAAAAGTATAAAGGCTCTCAAGCAGTTCATTAAAAAATCATAATGGAGATCTTGCTACTCAGACAGCCTCACCACAAAAAGTTTAATAAGTTTATTTGATATAGCACCTTTTAGAGACAAAGTCACAAAGTGCTTCACGTGATAATCATTTGTTAAAATATAGTAGGAGCCAACATAAAATAAGCAAGGAAAAATAAATGAAAGACCAATGAAAATCATTTAAAAGGTTAAAAACCTAAATCCCAAAGTTACAAACATGAGACAAAAGTGAGTTAAAACAAATGCGTCTTCAGCTGCTTTTTAAAAGCATCAACAGAGATTGCAGAATGTAAGACAATAGGAAGGGCGTTTCACAGAGCCACCACTTCAAAGGAACGGTCACCTTTAGTTTTTAAGCGAGTGCGTGTGACCATCAGTAATTCCTGGTTAGAAGACCTAAGTGACCTGATGCAGCAGATCAGAGATATAAACAGGGGCCTGACCATGCAAAGCTTTATAAGTCAGAACAAGAACTTTAAATTGGATCCTGAACTTGATCGGAAGCCAATGTAACAAGGATAAAATATCAGTGATGTGTGATATCCTGCTGGACCTGGTCAACAGCCTTGCAGCAGCATTCTGGACCAGTGGTAGACGGACTTGTTGAGGCAGGTGAAATCAGTAATCAGTTGCAGTAATCAAGCCGGGTTGATATAAAACCATGAATGATCATCTCAAGCTCAGAATGCGAAACAACAGCTCTAAGTTTGGCAATGTTTCTTAATTGAAAGAAACATGTGCAGGTCAGTGATTTTATATGTTGATCAAAATACATGTTATGATCAAATATAACACCAAGATTTCTGAGTTTGGACTGTACAGCTGAAGAAAGGGACCCCAAAAGCTGAACAACCTTGGAAGCTGTAGTACCCGGAGCAACAATAAGGACGTCGGTCTTATCTTCATTAAAGGTCCCATGGCATGAAAATTTCACTTTGAGTTTTTTTAACATTAAAATGTGTTTCCCCCAGCCTGCCTATGGTCCCCCAGTGGCTAGAAATGGTGATAGGTGTAAACCAAGCCCTGGGTATCCTGCTCTGCCTTTGAGAAAATGAAAGCTCAGATGGGCCGATCTGGAATCTTGCGCCTTATGAGCTCATAAGGAGCAAGGTTACCTCCCCTTTCTCTGCTTTGCCCACCCAGAGAATTTGGCCCACCCATGAGAGAGAGGCATCCTGCCTTTCAAACGAGCAAAGTGGCAGTTGGTCAAGGCCGAGGAGCCGAAAAAATTAGGACCAAAAAGAAACTAGCCCTTCAGGCAGATGCTGCCAAATGAGCTAAAATATCACAGTTGTTTGGTGGTGGCTATAGTGGAGCTTCCACTTCAGTAAAATCAGCAAGTGATGGAGGCCAGCAGGTTGAAGAGGGAAAGGGGAGGCAGGAGGAGGAGAGACCCAAGGCGGCCGCCGGTCCAAGTGGCAGAACTGAACTTGAGGTAAGTTATGAGCTGCAGTCTATCTGGGTCAGATATAAACCAAGTTTAGGTGTAGCTTATTTTCGTTGTGCTTGCTAACTTTTTACAGTCAGTTACAATAACTTCTACTGTGTGTGTGTGTGTACTAGTTAGCATGACAGAGTTTCTATACTGCTGGTGCTATGATGTTACTGAGAGTGAATTATTGATAAGGTTAGTTAATATGGGTTGCCAAACGTCCCGTAAAAATGTAATCGTCCCGTATTCAGAGAAAATATTACGTATTGAGGTGAAAAGGAACGCGATTTGTATTTCAGCTAGAATGAAAAAAAGACACAAAGCTGGAGTTATCCTGTGTCTTTACGCTGCGCAGCTGCCTCGGCTTCTCTCATTCTCTCCCCCTCCTTCTCCTGTTGATCAGCTGATCGGTTTATCAGCGGTTTGCTGGAGCCACAGCCGTAAAAGCTGCTGGTCATGATCGGTTTGGATATCTGGTGAGAGAGAAACATGAAGGTGAAACCAGATTGTCAGAGATTTGGTCTCAGCAGAGCTGTACCACGCAGATTTATTGTCCTTGCTGAATTATCAGCGCTGAACAGGTGATGGAGAGACAGGTTTATCTTTTAGGTGACATGAATAAGTTGAAGGGAAGTTATGAACCGTTTCTGAGAGACAAATAACACCAGGATCCTTTTCTACATAGCTGACAGCTGGTAACTGTCTAGCAAAGTTTTGCCAGGGGGCCAGGTATGGCATTAACTTAATTGTTATTGCCTAAAAGTACAGTCAAATGAATAGGTTTAGTATCTATCTTCACTTCAAACAAGTCACATGCTCAGAAAATGCTTAGAATGTGTCCATCTTAATAGGTTTTAATGCATAAGACAGTAGATAGAATAAATATGAGATTGGTGTATTAGGCATTTATAAACATGTTTTCTTACAGCCTTAATCTGTCATTTGTTTCTTTTCAGACTGTCAGTCAATTTTGGAAGCCTGAAGTGGGTTCATTTTAAGTAAGTACTATATAGAATATGATTCAACCATTTCTCTAGAGTAAACATACCAGTACTGTCATCGTCTGAAAAAATCCATTAAGTGCAAGTCTTTCTCACCCTTCGCTGTCTGTCCTTTCACTTCTTAAAGGTTTCCATATATTAAGATATGTTCAGTGTTGCTGCTGTGGAAGTGTTGTGGGTGACTTTTTATTGATGCAGTGAGTAAATAATCTTTGGTTATACAATTCAATCACAATCTGTCCTTAATAGATTTTATTATTTATCTAATCGTTGTTCCTTTCTGTCCTGTGTTTCAGGGTCTAATCATACTTTAAGAGGTTCTCTAGACCATGCAACTTTTTAAGTTCCTACGTAAGTACTACTGTATATGATTCAGCTATTTTTGTGGAATAAAGATACAAGTACTGTGATCATATGAGCAAGTCCAACAAATGCCATTCCTTCTCACCCTTCTCTGTCCTTTCACTTGTGTCCTGTTTTTCAGGGTCCCATCATAATTTCTTAATAAGTAAGTGCTGTATATGATGTCAGTCTTTTCAAACATTTTCTAGATACTGTAACAGTACTGTGTGTAAAATGCCATCAAAAAGTAAATTAAGTGTTATTCTTTTTCACCTCTCTTTCTCTGTCTCCTTTCACTTTTTAAAGGCTGCCATGTTAAAAAAAATATTTTGTGCTGCCATGCTGTTTGTTGATGTGGTAAATAAATTGTTTATGAAAATATCACTAAATCTGTCATTTATTCATTTTAATATTCATTAATGATCATGTCTCACCTCTAGTCTTCTCTGTCTTAATTTCAGGTTTCCACCATGTGTTGTAGATAGTTCAGGAGGTTAACTCGACCAAGCAGTCTTTTGTTTTGTACTGTTTAGAATACCAAAATAGGGAGGATGGTGTAGGTTTAAGTTTATTAGATTGATACATATATACCAACAAGACAGTGGACATCGCTGTCAGAACAGCGTTTGTTTTCATTCAAAGGCTTTATGGCTTTGCCAATAATACCTGGTGGGCCGGTCTCTAGTCAAAATGCCCGGGCCGATTTTTTTGTCCCAGTCCAGCCCTGAGGGGACCACTAAGGATTATATAAAAGCATCCAAAGAGCACCATGTCATGGGACCTTTTAAGCTGTAGGAAGTTGTTCGCCAGCCAGTCTTCGATGGAAGACAAACATTTAAGCAATTCCAACACTTTGTAATTTTCTTCCGGGTTAAAAGAAACATACAGCTGGATGTCATCTGCCAAAGGATAAGATATCAATGAGAGTGAAAGCATTTGGTACCACTTACAGTTACACCAACAATAGTGGTGTTGCTGAGTTGGCTCAATTGTGTGGCAAATAAGACAGGGGTAGTAACTGAATAGATGTTTAGAATAGGGCTGTCAAAATAATGCGTTAATTTCGATTAATTAATCTGAGAAAAAACAACAAAAATAACGCAGATTAATCCATTCCATATTGACGTTTGACCCGGAGCCTTCTAGCCACCATTGGACTGTAAAATGAAGGAGGGAGACAAGAATGTGCTGCCTGGATCATTAATTGGAACATTTACTTGTAAAAATCTTCTTCCTGCCAACCCTGGCTACCGAAATCTGGTGCCGCTGATATGTCTGCGCTTCTCTCTGATGCTCTGAAACAGACGATACAGGCAACACAAACACCGGTGCACGTGACGCTAGTTAACACTGTATTCGACAGCAGCTAACGTTAGCCTACCGCTAGCTAGTTAACACTATACTCGACAGCAGCTAACGTTAGCCTACCGCTAGCTAGTAGCTGGATTAAAAACGGTTAAAATGCTGACAGCTAACGCTAAACGGTGTAAAGTTTGACTGTGTTTTACTGTAGAGGATTCAACACCGGTATGCACCAATCTGCAGTTGTCGTCGGAAAAACAACACAGACGGTGCGTTCAATGAAACTGGTAAACTACAGCCTCATGGTGCATTTGAAGTTATTGTAAATGTCCATTTCCCATCTGGTGGTTGTTTTTGTCGTTCAACAGCAATTTACTAGTGAAATAAGTTATTGTTATTGTTATACATTATTATTAAATCATTTAATTTTGACCATATGGCCTTAGCAATAAACAAGCCGTTCTTTAATGTCACCAACTGTTGTTTAGTACCCTTCTTTTTTCTTTTCTTTTTTTACTTTCTTAAAAAGTATCATTTAATTATGTATGCGATTAATTTCGATTAATTAATCACAGAGTATGTAATTAATTAATTTTGTAATCTATAGAAATATCTCAGCTTGGACCTTGCTCAGTTGGCACAACTCAAACCTGCAGTCCAGGATCATACTTTGGAAGATTGGAAACCAACTGGCTGTGTTATCTTTGAGGAGTGGTTTACTGTTGATTAGTAGGAGGCTGTCAATAAAACCGACATTGCCCAGGCAGCTAAATCAAAGCTATAACTCTAATGTTTGCATGCAGTTCATATTTTTATAAAATAAGTCATCATTAACACACATATATAGACACTAATGAACAAAGCAATAAACAAGTTTAAGTAAAAAAACAGAGAGTTCTCTGCGATTCTGCAGACCACAACAATCTGGTGCCACCAGGGCAGGACAAAACAGTGTAGAGTAAAAGACATCTGTGCTGCTGTGATTTTCTTTTACTCTACAATAAACATATTTCTTTGAATTTTCGCAAACATATAATTCTACATATTAAATGTAACGTTTTAAGATAACCAGGACTGAATCATAGCATTTTTCTTTATTTTTATATTACTGAACATCATTCCATAATTTTGTGTGTCAAAAGTTACCGCTTAATTACATCATCAATACAGTTTTTTTTTCCCTTATTACTTAAAGTGGCCATATTATACTCCTTTTCAGGTTCATAATTGTATTTTTTAGGTTGTACCAGAATAGGTTTATGTGATTTAATTTTCAGAAAACACCATATTTGTGTTGTACTGCACATTGTTGCAGCTCCTCTTTTCACCCTGTGTTCAGGTCTCTGTTTTAGCGACTGAGTGAGACCTCTCACTGCTGTAACATCTTTGTTGTTAGTCGCACATGCGCAGTAGCTAGGTAAGATCACATCATCTTGCTAGCTGTTTGTTTCTACAACTTCAGTAGTAGGTAGGATTAGCTGGGAGACTTCTTCTAAACGAGGGCACAGTTCCAACTTTGCGTGGAATACCTGCAGAACAGGGACATGTAAGTAGTTCTTTTGTAGATTATGGTGAACTAGTGTGTGTTGTACCAGTGTTTTGCCATTCAGAACAAGCTAGCATGCTACGGTTAGCCACCTCGTTTCGGCTAGTGACATAACAAGCCCTGCCAATTTTGAACAGCTCACCCGGAGAGTGAAGGCAGGACACAGTCATATCTCACTAAAAACAGCATGGATGGTTTTTTTTCTCCAAGTTTGTATGTGTGTGGAAGCACCAGAGACACAAAATAACACCCCAAATCCCAGAAAAAGTGTTTTTTCATAATATGGGCACTTTAAATCTAATGTCGATTTGATTAAAGCACAGATTCAAACAGTGGAGAGGGCCTCTGTGTCAGCAGCAGGTCAAAGTCTCACAAAGTGACAGCGGGATTCAGGATTACATCACAGAAATGTGTTAATATGTACATTACAAAGTTCATGTACATACTGTATTTACTGAAGGGTAGTTTGCTCACAAATGCATCCTGTCCATGCCTAATAGCATCATAACTGGTTAATGTATGGCATAACAAGCAAATAACAAAAACATGTTAAACAGCCATGACCCAGGACAGGACTGTCAATCTGTCCAGCCAGTCAAATTTGATACAACACAAGTTGTAAAGTCATAAAGATATGAGCTTGCCCATTGCATATTCAGTGAGACACTAACCTGTTCAGAGTTCTTCTTAGAGTTGCTTATCTTGTGATCTGCTGGGTGGCCATTCTGTGGTTTGTCCATCTTAACGTTTCAGCAACCTTAAATGAGAAGGTCATATAATATTAGACATCTAGCTCACACAGAATATGGGAAGACAAGACATGTTTCACAACAAAGAGAGGGAAGTGGAATTTATTTAAGAAACTGATGAGTGAAATCTGCTGAAAAGGAAATAACAGTGCCTCAATGTGCTGACGTGCACATAGTGACACTAGTACAAGAACACAAAGGATTATGGATCAGAACTTGGTCACAAGTTTAGGATTTACCCAGAAGTCAAATCAGTTTTCCAACATGCAAAAAACTTTGCAACATTTAGAAATCTTACTAGCTGAACTTTGGCTACAGTTTAAAGCATTGGATTTTTGTTCAGTTTTTTAATAAAAAACAAGTCAGAACTTCTATTGCATGAAATTATAGAATTGCAACAAGTGCAAGATAAAGCTCAAGTCTCCCACCTAGTGGTTGTAAGAATGATAACAATCAGAATACTGGACAGCAGACATGTAAAAATGCAGAAATAGTATGAAGGTCTCTAAATTAGGCATACTATTTTACCAATCACAGTTGGTGCAAGGCATGCTGGGGTGTATTCCAAGATTTTTTTTATCCTTTGTGGGGGGAAGCAGCTAGGCTTTCACCTTCTAAACAAAAAGACAACAAAGCATTTTACACTTAACAGAAAGGAGTCAGTGACCGGCAGTGCTGCTGATTTCCTTTCCTACCCCACACTTGATAACATTTAATAACATTCGGTCAGCTTCCAGAATGTAAATGAGTCCCTGATTGGATGACTAGAATGAAAACCAGCAGGACTCTGTGTCCCGAGGAGCAGGATTAAAAGCCACAGCTGTGGAGTGAATTCATAAGAAGACCTTCCCTAACTACAACTATTTGATTAAACCACTGCTTTGATTTGTGCCATTTATTCCAATGCCAGTTCAAACTGGATCCTTTCTATTTAAGCTTTCAGAGATTTGTAACCCAAATTGCTGAACCGTTTAAGTACAACTTTAAAAAAGAAAATCACAGTTCATGTTAACAATTTGTCTTCACTATCGAGGCTCCATTTTCACCAAATGTAATATAGTTGAGCATGAAAGTTTACCCTTGAGAACAGAAATAAAATCTCAATTCAAATTACCACATGAAGAACTTCCTGTGTGATAACTGAGCAAACCAGAAGTTGCAGTTAAAAGGCCCCAAATTGAATATACGTACATGTATCACACACATTAAAATAAAATACTGTAATAAAATACTGTCAATGAGGCATGAGACAAAATGCACCATTAGCCAGAGAATGTGGTTGTGCATGAAAGCCAATTTAAGCTATATTGGATATAAAGTGTGACTGTATTTGCAATCACTGTCTATAGCAGACAAAAAGAAATTCATTCAAGGGGATCAGAAGAGTCCGCTGTCTTGCTGTTTGTATTAACATTCTCAGTGGCATCTGATTTAGCTTGATACCCTGACTTCATCTTCTATTGTGCTGGAATTCTTTTACTATTATTATGTCTATTGTTTTCTCCTGCTATAATGAATGTTTGCTTTAGTGTTTGTTTTGATATGTGTACCTGTTCAGCACATTGGTCAACTGTTTTTTTTAAATTTACTTTTATAAATGTGCTAAGTTTAACTTGATTTGACTTAAATGCAGAGAAAATCAGGTTTGGTTGGTTATCAGGAAATGTGGGTATTGTCTTTAGTATACTGTAACAGCCCCAGGCGTGAGGCATGTAGTCAGAATAAAATATTATTCTGGAAAGAACAGGAAAATGATGAGACCGGCAACAGATATTGTGTTTCCTTTTCTCGTTTCTGCCAGATTTTATTATACACATACAACTGTTCTTGAACTGTGTTCTCAATTTCACATTTCTTGTCATGACCAAGTAGCATAATCACACAACATAGCTTTCATTCAGTGTTTAACATGACAGGGGCCTTACCAAATAATATCACAAAGGAGCCTCAAATAGACTGTTAGTTCTGTAAGTGAAGTTAACTTGCACGCCTTTAGCTGTACCATTCCAACCACATCTGTGTGTTTTTACCAGTGAATAACCTGTAAAGAACAGGTAAATGATGAGACCGGCAACAGGTAGCCTACTGCGTTTCCTTCTCGCTTCTGCCAGACTGAAAGATGGAAGTTGGCTACAGCCATAACTCTTTAACTGTTTGTGAGTGATGTGGTTGAAATCATTATGTGGATTTGACCAAGGATATTTCCTGATATTGTTATTGATCATGATATGGCAAATGTAGACAAAAATCATACATAGCCTACTACTAGAGTAAAATAATCAAACTGATGTCCACCACCACTGTGTTCCACCGCGATGCATTGCATGACATCAAACTCATGTAGTGCTTAATCATTCATTTGGACAGCTAAAACTTGTAAAATGATAACATATGATACAGTATAATTCAACTGAAAGTCAGTGACTGATAATACTTCCATATATACGACAGAGGCTAATACTTCCAAATCCATAAAGTTCTGTGGATAACATCTAAGAAATTGTTTGGTACAATAAGTACATAGGTACAATACCAACAGACCATGACATTTTTCAACAGACTGAGAAGTATCCCTACGGGTAAACTTACCCACGCAAATACTGTGTATCCGATGCTTCCAGGAAGACTAGTGACCCAATAGTACCTAGACATGCCAGTCATAATGACACTGACAAATGTTTAACTTTGATAAGCCCCTCCCTTTCTCTCACTTTTTGCAGTCATATTTGGGTCAGCTACACTCCAGAGAAGAGAAACATTAACTACATTTTTGTGTTATTTGAAACCACAGCTCTACTGAGATTTGCAAAAAATGTACTTACTCTTACTTACAGAGCACAGGGGTGGTTTGATATAAAAAAATAGGACAGTGATGAACGATAAAAGGTACTTATTCAGTAAAGTGGTCCACAGTCATGTGGGAAATGAACATTTTAGATTTAAAAGTATTTATTTTGGTGATGCCTGTGATTCTCTGTGTTTAAGTTTGGAGGTAATCAAATGAGAGTCAGCTCAGCAGCTGAGCTATTAAAGAGTGACTTAACATCCCCTTCATTTTTTGTTTTTGCTGACCTCCAGTGGTTAAACTTCTTATACTCTTGCACTGATGTGAACATGTGATCCCATGACATCACTGTTGGGTGTGTTTACAGGTGCAACACATGCTGCATTCATAGACATCGGAAAAACATTTTTCTGAGTGAAAATGTCACTATTCACGTCCCTTCCTGTGGGAATCAGAGGTGGGAAACTTGGGCTGGATTTTGCTGACCAAGTTTCCCAGTTGGTGACGCGTTGTTGACAACTGACGTTTGGTGGAGGCGACTTTGGTTCACTGAACATATTTCAACGACAATAAACTGTTTATTGTGGACAAACGCCTCTGCCAAGAAACATACACAGACAGAATATGTTTCAAATTATTCATAAATAGGCCCATGTATAAAAACAAAAACAAAAACACATTATCCGTGTCCTTTCCCGTTCGTTGTCCTGCAGATAACACCATATACCATATGCTCATATAAGAAAACAGCAGCAAATCGTTTGTAATTTGGCTTCCATGTTTTCACACACCTGATGCTCTAGGCTACAGCCAACCGTTGGTGGCAGTCATGCAACAAGTTGTTATGCCAAATGCCAATATAACAGAAAAAGAAGAAGAACACGCATCCAGACCATGTGAACACTGGCAGTCGGAAAAACAACGTAATCACGGGGGCGGTCCCTGTTATTCCCAGGTGGCATGAATGCAGCACAACAAAGCACATTTCCAAATCACACCCAGGAGGTGTTCAATGACAAATCTTCAACCACATAGGACAGTTAAACACTGCTTTTCAGCCTGGTGTTAAGTTTCTCCTACAACAAGGCTAAAGCTCGGCAGACACAATGCATTTTTATGAATCGTGAACATTGTTTCAATTTACACTGCATGTTTTCATCAGCCAGAACCTGTGACTTTTATGCTTACACTGTACGGGTAAAAGATCAATTGAGCTGCCAGCAATGAACGTAAGCATGAAACTCCCATCAATTTTGTCCCCTGACAGTTTAATCAAACTAGACAATTTCATCCTCAACAATGTCGACAAAAGAAGAGAAAGACAGCATTACTTTGTGTTATTCTACTACTGTCTACCGCAGGCTGGAAGATACAGACAATATGGTCTGTCTGTTTAGTTTCAAATCACAGCAGTCTCACAACATGTAAAATACTACTCCAATAATATCAAAACATGCTCACTATAGTTTATAACTGATCTTTTTAGAGAAGCCATGTGGGAGATCAGGCCATAGAACTGCTCAAACTGCAAGTTTGAGCAGCAACCAAAAGTTTGGACATGCCAGATATCCAATCAATCATCCGAGAGCCCGATTGTTGATCGTTCAGTCAAGAAATCAGACGCCTCAAACGACAACCGATCTGACTGAAATTCAGACGGATACGAAAAAAATTGGTTGCCTCAACTAATTGGTCATTCATTTGCAAATTAGCACTAAACACAAAGTACAGTTGAGGCCCATGGGAATCTCATTAGTTGTGCAGGTATTTAGTCACAAACCAAAGTATTGGACAAATTAAAAATCTGACCTGATGATGGTCATTCACCAATCAGAAGATCACAAAAGCCATTAGGATTAAGGGACCACTTTCATTCAGAACTATATCAATACATCATCATCTCCATGAGTTAACTTTGCCACCAAATAAAAGGTTCAACATCACATTCATATTAGTTATGAAGCATTTATTAACTATTTCTTTTCTCTGAATAACAGACACTGAAAGAAAATGTGCACAACAAACTACCAAGACAAGCACTGATGTACTATTCATAGTACTATTGATGTACTATTGATGTACTATTCATAGAGATGATGTACTTTATTTTAATTCACCTAACCCAGCAGTCTGGATTAGGTTCAACTTCATGCATTTAATCACATCAGATACAGTGCTCACAGTGAACTTTACACCAACTATTTATTGACTGATGTCTTTCATGGCCGACAAGTAACACAGAGTGCCATCTATTTTCTCCCGTTTACTGCACAACATCACAGAGTGAAAAATAATGACGTGGCACCTGTTTGACTGGGAAATGGAAAGAATTAAACCCCTTACAAACAGAGCAGAGTCAATACGGCCCATCTAAGTGTCAGTCACAGGTCTGATGTGGCCGACATGCAGAAAGTTGAAATCATTATTCTTATGCCATGTGTCTCCATAGGCTGGGGAGAAGATCCTTCTTTCCTAAACTCTTTCTCAAAACATCCGGGGTCATTTAACTTTGAAAGATTATAGAAATATTGAAATCCTCCCTACAATCATTACAACTGCAGCTCTGTATGGACACTGCTGTTGAGTTAATCACCTTACATTACATGTCATTTAGCTGACGCTTTTATCCAAAGTGACTTACAATTGCTATATATCAGAGGTCACACACCTCTGGAGCAACTAGGGGTTAAGGGACACATTGGTTGATGTATCACAGTGGGAATCAAACCCAAAAGTCCCACACCAAAGGCATGTGTCTTACCCACTGCGCCACCACCAACCCGAAACTCTGAGAGCCAAAACAAACATTGACATTTGCTTTCAATGGGGTCTTGCCTGATAAGCAAAAGTGTATTAAATAATATTTCCCAAAACTAAAATGCCAAACAATGTTATATGACATGTTTAGTGACATTGAGCCCCTCTTCCTCTCTTTCTAAGTAAACACTGCAGTCAGCCATGAGGACAATAGTTGGATCAGGGGCCTTGTCAATTCTTTATAGTAAAGTAAATTCTGGTACTTACCTTGAGTAGTGTATAGATACATCATGGCACTGAGTCTGAGTTTAAAATCTGAACGTACAGATACTGTATTGAAAGAAAATGTCTGTTTCTCCTACCATAATAATTATAATAACAATGGACGGTGCACTTCCAGCGTATCCAATGCTCCATTATACTGCAGCCTTCCTTGCAGCATTTATTTCCTGATAAATGGAGCGACAATGGCATTCTAGACGAAGAAGAAGAAAAACTTTCTGCTACTGGTGGAGCTTTTGCACACACGCTACAATGTGAGTTACATACAAGAGCACAAGAGCTTGGTCTTCAATCCCCCCAAAAATTCCCTCTCCTCATGCAGCTTTTCACTGATCAATGGCTGCTTTATTCTCCCTTGGCTTCACATTAATAATATTGTTGAACCTACTGGCTGGCATTTGTCTATATTACAAACATGTGAGCCACATTTCTGCTATGTGGAAACTGCATGAAAGAGCACCTTTGCAAACAGAAGCAAACCACATGACAGTTTAATGGTTTGATAGCTGCAGCACAGGGCTGGAGGACTGAGCAACTCAAAGTGTACACGGTTTGGGTCAGGAGCTGCCATGGAAAGAAATATATGGCCAAGTAATGAAACTCAGGCTTGTAAGTTGAACACCCCCTTTGGGAGATCTTTTCTCAGCCCTGGAGTCTAGGTAACTGACATATTAGGTTCCCCAGGGTGTAGATAGATGTTACAGTGGGAAAGGAATCCATGGGCTGAGTGTCAAACCATTGAAAGTATAGTTGAGATGACTCAAATGTTTTTTTCTGATATTTACATTTCAATTTCACCTATTCATTTTGAACAACTTTAAGCAATATACAATCATGTTTGCCATATTTTTATATAGCACATTTTCTAAAATCTTGCACTACTCATGTCTACAGAAGAGTCCACTCCAGACTACATTATTACAGCTAATGTATGCATCTCTTTGTGCACTGCTACAGATATTAAATAATATATTATCTATGCATAGTCTACTGTCATATCATAACACGGTCCACTCTGTATGTTAAGTATTACTGCCCTTGTGCCATGTGTCCTAAATAAGTAGGCAATGACAGGCAATCTACTACTGATTCTGTCAACATTTCAAAGTTCTTTCCATAGCTCAAGTTCTTGATTTGTTTAATCTCAGAGATAATTTTTTTCAGCTGTGGTGCATGGTCCTTAAAACTGATGTCAGCAGCTGTGTTAAACATTGACTCTTCCACTGTGTCACCTATAAAGAACCAGTACGCACCAGTTATTGTTAAGGAGTGGAAAAATTAAAAGAGCATAAATGTTAAATGTACTTCTTACAACAAAGGAAAATTCACTCTGTAAGAAATCAATTAGAGAAAGAAAACTTACAAGCCACTCTCAAGACCTTCGCCGTCCAAAATCAGGCTATTCTTGCAGATTCCACAACCAAAGTAACTGCAGGCACATAGTGAAAAAACACCATTATCACATGAGAACTAGCTGGCTAACTTCATTTACTGTGGCTGGACATGAACCAAAAGTGGTTGGAGGCACAGTGTAGAGTGCTGCTAAAAGAGGCAACCCTCATTTATGATCAGTCAATCAACTACTCTATGTACTGTATTCTGCATGGTGAAGTTAATAAATAACCTAATTTTAAACATCTTGTCCAAACAGTATATTTATACTTTGAATAAATCATCAAAGTTTTTGAAAAAACAACAATTAATTACTGGAGGCGTTCACAATGTAATGCATCACTGTTGTAATGTGAAATCCCTGTATATGTAGTTTGGGTAATTTTCACGTAAACATCGAATAAAACCGTTTAAATGTTTACATGCTCTTTTGTTATCTTAAATACATTGTAACTATTAGTTTGGAAACCTTTTGAGATTAAGTCCAAAATGCATGGTGGTCAGGCTGAAACAGGTTTAGTGTAACAAACATTAGTGACACATTATTCATCCCATAGTATGGCTACATCTAAAACCTAACAATATGCTATGCTACTCTTACAACCTGAACTGCATGAGTGTGTGTATGATCCACTTACCTTTTATATTTCCTTACAGATTGCTCTGACAAACCCAGCCAAGTTATTCCATTCCAACACAAATGATGGTGATGGAATCAGGCAATTTGTTAAATGATCTACTGCAGAAGCATTAAAGTGTTAAGTTATATATGCTGTGGAGTCAGCCAATAGGCACATCATTGTTTGACCCACTAACCTGTGTCGGCAGAGGGTGAAGAATGGCTCCTCAGATAACCCTTATGTTTTTTTAGGAGCAAACTGTGTGCATAAATATTGTGAGAGAAATATGGCCCCCTATTTCCCTCCTCCTCCCTGGAGCAGCAGGACTGGAAAGAAACTGGACTTGAGAATACACTCTGACCACATGCATGTTACAGAATTCTCTAAAGATACAAGAAAGAAATGGCTAGTGTTAATTATCATTTATGTTGGACAGCTTGTGTATGAAATAGAGGGCCGTATTTCTCTCACAATATTTATGCACACAGTTTGCTCCTAAAAATTATAATAATAAAAAAAAATGTTGTGTGTGAAAGATAGTGACAGAAGACAAACAATTACAAGTTCACAGGGCTTGAAACAGGTTTAATATCCTGTGTGGCTGTCGCCGATGCTATGCACCTGAAACCCAGTCAAGGAAAGGGTTAACAGAAACGTAGCTTTGGTCAGTCGGAGGTGGTTGTGCCAGACTACGCCACTACAATTGTCGAATGTTAGAACATTGTGTCCATTTGGTCGTTATTACTGAGACTTATAAAGTGTCAGGTTTAGTTCCATCATAGCATCAAAAAACGTTAGCTGACGTTTTTGTTCAGTAGCTAGTTCAGAGATTATTGGCTAATGAAATTACTGATTTAGAGGGGGGGAGGGGTTAACACTTTTGCAAGGCACTGCATCCCCGTCACATTCTCATTAGGGGCTGAGCCCCCCCTAAAGGTCTGATCCTTGAATCGCCCCTGCTTCTCAGACAAGGACATTCAATATAAAGTTATGGCCCTGGTAGGTAAGGTAGACCTACTAACTTTATTAGGCTTACGTAACGCTTAATTACCATGTACCTCTCTCTTCTCTCATTCGATTCATGACAGTAACAAAGAGAATTAAAACCCTATACTATGTAAACTATTATAAACCAGGATATGATGTTTACATGTGCAACACATGACCAGGATACTCCAAGAACCTGATCATAACCAGGATGGGTATGTGAACACACTCAGTAATGGTTGTGGTCAGAAACCTGCGTGTCACGGTGGGCCACACATAGGGTCTACCGGCAGCTGATTGGACGAACACGTCACGTGGGTCTGGTTTTTCCGTTAATTCAAAGACAGACTGTCATGGCGGCTTGTTCAGAATACCATCTTATATTGTACTAAAATAGTTCGCGTTTCTGAAAACAGCGAGATATAGGCCGTGCAGTTGCTTAATCTGTCTTCATTTCAGATCGACAAAGGTCAGTTTAAAAGATTTGTCAGATTTTGAGAGGCTCTAGTCACGCTCATTCCGCTCCCCGTTTCCGGGTTAGCACTCTACCAATCAGATGGGTCATTTGAGTCTGACCGCCAGCAGTGCCCGCCCCGGCCGATTATACATGTTAAAATCAGCAAAGATGAAGGCCGACGGCCCCTCGGACGGACGACGGCACGTGACACATCGAACAGACTCGAGTCACTGATCTCGCCAGACTGTCCAACAGCAGATTATCGGCTTGGTGTGTCAGCGCATTTAAAAAGTCCCATTGCATGAAAATTTCACCATGAGGTTTTTTAACATTAATGAGTTCCCCCAGCCTGTCTATGGTCCCCCAGTGGTTAGAAATGGCGATAGGTGTAAACCGAGCCCTGGGTATCCTGCTCTGCCTTTGAGAAAATGAAAGCTCAGATGGGCCGATCTGGAATCTTGCTCCTTATGAGGTCATAAGGGGAAAGGTTACCTCCCCTTTCTCTGCTTTGTCCGCCCAGAAAATTGAGCCCACCCATAAGAAAGACAGTCAGGCAATTGGTCAAGGCCACATCCCCACCTTGCCCCTCTCAATAGCATTTAAAGCTACAGACACAGAAATGGCACATACTAAGGAAAGCTCATTGTGGGACTGGCTCTAGTGGCTGTAATTCTGCACCAAGGCTGAATTTCAGGAAAGAGACTTCAGATACAGTATTAGGAAACTACTAAGGCCTATATAAAAGCATCCAAAAAGCAGCATGTCATAGGACCTTTAAGAGGGACCCCTACTGGGAACATGGGTTACTTAACACCTTAAGTAACACATTAACAGGTGTCATGTAACAGTAATTAAGATTCCCACTAGATAATCTGCACAGCAATGTGTTTGACAAGTAGAAAGAGCATGTATGAAAGGGAAAATGCATAAAAAGTTTTTATTATTATTCATGAATTACTTCCACCTTGGAAGCAGATGCATAAAGACATGGGGAAACAAGTGTGACAAGCATAGTGGGCCCAAACAAAAACACAGCATCAACACGGGACCTTCAACTAAACAGACAGCATCTCGATTGTATACATACTCCGTTCTTTCAGTTCCCATTATTGCTCCCGAGTCCAACAGGAAGAGTTGTGAAACATAAAAGCATGAAACCTAAGACAAAGCAAAACACCCAGCCCCTTAAAACCAAAAGGTTTCATTTCTTTCAAACATGATTTTGTTGATTTAAAAAAAAGAAACTCGCTTTTAGTTAATCCATTAAGTTAGGATGCATTGAGCCAAACCACAGACAAGGATTTTGGTTTAAAGTGAGTGAAAGCTATTACCTATGGAATGTTGAGCTTACAGATATTACTGTGGGTCCATCAAGCTTAAAGGGATGTAAAATAACTCGTGGTTACATCATATATTTCAAATATTTGCCTCTGTGTAAATTGGGGTTATCTGCATGAAAGAGACGTGTCTTGGATTATATTTTAATGGGAGCTTTCCCCAGCCATATCAATTTACAATTCAGATGTTTACAGACAGCATAGAACACCGTGTAGATAGTGAAAATACAGTTTAAAAAAAAAAAAAAAGAAAGAAGAAGGAAAGATTGAATTCTACAGTAGTCCTTGTCCCTGGAGATGTGGACGTTTGTCTGCTTGCAGCTCAGTATTTAACAGTCCACTGCTTGATGCTGGCATCATGGGAGGTGGTGACTAGAGTGTGCTCATTGACCCAGGCCAGGCCACTAACATGGTGCAACCGGTGAGTGTCTGCAGACATCAAAGCATCAAATAACCTTGTTACAAAAAAGGTCTTTGGCAGAGAAAAGTATTACATTAAAATACTAATATTTGCAGCCAAAATACATTTGTTCAACAAATCAATACATACTGAGCTATGTCTTCAAGTTATAAATTCTTGATCTTTATCAAATCAAACCCTGTTTTTCGATACCATTTATGGTCAGCATTTTAATGCAATAGCCATTTTATGCATTTATATTCTGTAAGAACCTCTCTACATTATTTTCATCATTAGTGGCAGAGTCCACTATTCTAATGCTGGTTTCATAGGAAATGATACATGCATGTAGTCCTACTGTTTAAACAGGAAACAGAGAGGCTGATGTCCATACAACAACATTTCAATCTCAGTTTCCTACTGCTGCTACAGACCGCATGCCTCCAACTACACAGCAAAGTCACTGTGCTTTGCTGGTGTGTGGAAAACTTCTTGCACAGCATGACACTAAATCACAGCATCACGTCATTTTTAATGACTCATTTATCAAAACAACATGAGCTTGTTTGGCTGCACTATGAACAAATACACAGGTTTTATTTCTGACAAGGTAGCTGCTCGAGCAGTCTCTGCAATAGTAAACCACATTTGCTGTTACTTTAAGTACTTTAAATGTCCTCTTGCCTTTTATTTTGCATGTCTGGATATTGTTGCAAAGTGGATTTATATAGCTCAAACAGAGCAACTTCCACATCTGTGTATACCTGTGTGCATGCCAGGTATAACTGAATGTACACGTGCACGTGTATGGCCTACCTGCAAGCTTAATCCTGTTGTCTGGATCACCAACTGTCCAGATAAACACCATCATGTCCATCCCACTAGTCGCAAAGTGCTCATTGTCAGGCGACCAGGCCAAAGTCACAGTTCTGGCATGGTGTCCGTAAAACTCATCTTTGACCTGGTGAAAAATAAGAATTTTTTTTTTCTCTTCTTTAAAAAGAGACAATGACTATAATTTATATAAAACTGCTATAGGCACTGGATATTGAGCAATCCACAAAATATACATAGGATAGACAAATGTTTACCGAGTAGCCGTCAGCCACAGTAAAAGTTGTGGCAACTTTCTTATCATCTATGGCAGCCAGATAGGCTCCATCATTAGAGTAGGCCATGTCTGTGATCGCCCCTTTAGCCTCGATAGTTTTACCCTGGTCCTTCAGAGTGTTGCCCTGAATGGAGTACAGATGGATTTTCCCATCCTAAGGAGAAAAAAAGAAAAAAAAAAAAGGAGTGCGATGAAGAGTGTGTCATTTCCTGTAATGGTTACACACCGAGAAATGCTTTTTATTTTTTTTTCCCCTGAACACAAAAAAGCATTTTCTCAAAAAGAGCAAACCGGACTAATCTCATGTTTGATAAGATCTAAAATTCCCACTTACTGCTCCGCCCACAACAGCAGTGGTGCCCCCAGGGTGGATAGCTCCAACCTCTGGTTCATAGTCAAGATTGTCCAATGTGAAGACTTTCTTCTTATCTTTCAGCAAGACAATCTAGAAAAAGCGAGAGATGAGGAGTGATGCCACCAATATTAAGGCACCAAAATTTTAGAGGGTTAAAATATCAGGTGGGTGATGTGAAACCTTGAAAATGCAAAAAAATGTGTTCACAGGGGAGACATTGAACTAAGCGAGGTAAAGGCTTTACCTGCCCAATGCACACAGCCAGAGACAGCCCTCCTGCTGCTACGGACACACTTTTAGGCTGGAAATCCATCTTCACCACATCAGAGGCACTGAAAACCACCGGTTAGGGTTATTTATATGATAACTAGGCATTGTAACATTTAGAAGAGAACACTAAATGGAATCCTGAAAGCCAATATTAAGTTTAAGGTACAAGAGAGAAGAAAAAAAAAAAAAAAAGGACTGATATTCCAATGACATCTAAGACTTAAAAAAGGCTAACATAATAACAACAACAACATATATAGGCTATGATAATCCTAGTGTTGGACTGTACATCAGTTAATTTTTATATTTAATTTTTTTAAATGCCATTTTCCATGCATGTACTACTAAAACATTCACTTTGATACACGTCAAAACATTTTTCTTGGTATTGTGAATGACAAAGAAACATGTATAAATACATGTTCTACCCATACATTTGTGACAGTGAAGTAACAATATTAAGGATCACCAAGTGTAGGCATATCCACGTATTACCAACAGTCATAATAAAGCTTAATTCAAAACTTAAAAATGTGTTTTCTCCCAGAACACTGCCCTGCAAAGATTGACTTCCATTATCCTTACTAGACAAAATGCATAACACCACAATCCCCACTAAGTTCATATCATAGTGGTTATCTGCTCAGCAACACGTAATGACCCCTACCTGTACTCCGTCTTGTTGATGTTGGTGTAGCGCAGTGTATCATCCATGCTGCATGTCATCAGCTCGTTGGCTTCGTCGGTCACCATCTTGCTCACCTGGTTGCTGTGGCCCTTCCCCGAGAAGCAGTCGTTCTCTCCAGTTTCTGCATCCCAGTAATGTGAGGCATTTGTTAAGGGGACAAAAGAAACTGTAGACATGGATAGTTTACAGTGCAGGAAAGTGGCAATGAAGTGCAAAAGTGAAGCCACTAAGAGAAAAGATTAAAAACAATTTACATCTGCCAGAGCAGTTTTAAATGATCAAAAGGTAATCTACATACAGTAATAAAGAGCTTTTTTTTTTGAAAGGATATTAATGTGTCCATCGTGACTCCCTGAGTATATGTATGGTCGCCCATCCTTTTTGTGAACTGTCAGACACTGGATGGATTTGCTGTGACCCTGTAGGATGAACAAGTACATGTTTTCAGATTTACGTATTAAAAGGGCACATAATTTTCAAAATGTTTTCCCAACTTCAAAAAAAAAGAAGGTAATATGAACTTTAACACAAGGTTTTATCATGATCAAGAAACTATCTATCCAGGTAAAGAGTCTGACCTTGATGGTGCGTATGGGCCGGCCAGGGTTGTTCTTGTCCAAGTAGTTGATGTATCCCGACAAGGAGATGGTGAGGAGGTGGTCTTTCTGCCACAGGCAGCCCAGCTGCTGGTCTGTCACATCAGTGCCCAGGTTGAAGGTGGTGACGGCCGTACCTGCACCAACATCCCAGAGTTTCACCGTCTTGTCCCCTGAGGCAGAGATCAGTTGGGAACTGTCAGGGCTCCAGCTGACCTGGAGGATTTAAAGCACGGGGGCATTGGAAGAAAAAGTTACAATATTAATATGCATGTAACCCAAGTTGCAAATGTTGTGTTTGAAGACTGTTCAAGTGCCCTATCAATGTTTACTCAATGACAGAAACACCAATGCTATCTAGACAAAGAAATAATCAGTTACTTGAGGACAGGAGGAGGTCGCTTTCAGAACACATAATTCCTAATTTGAATAGAAAAAGAAACTCTTTCGGTGTCCACACAGTCTAGGCAGACTGCATGCAAAATTATTATTAGCTCTTCTTATAAACAAAACCCATCCAGCAAACCGCCATATAGTGAATGTGGTGTATTCTTTTTCACAAAAAAAAGAAAATAAATACTTACAGCATATACTCCTCCTTTGTGGGCCTTCTCTCCACCCAGTGAGCAAACACGCTCACCATTTGTTCCATCATAGACAAATATCTGTGGGAAATAATACTCATTAGGAAGACGAGGAACATTTCTTTTTGTACACAACATTTTTGTGATTCTTTTTCTTTAAAAACCTGCCACTTAGGTTGATAGATAGATAGATAGATTATATTTGTATCATTTCTGTAAACATAGTGACAGTTACAAGAGATTATTTTAACAAAAGGTAATCTCACTTCCCAAAAAAAACAAAAAAAAAAAAAAAACAACAAATGTTCATATGGTCACATGGCCACACCTGGTAAGCCTCACTGATAACTCACCTGGCCATCAGCGCCAGCTGTGACAAACCGACTTCCATCTGGAGAGAAACGAACACAGTTGACAAACTGGCTGTGATCCTTTAGCAGTCACCGGGGAGACAGAAGGGAAAAACAATAGAGGAAAATTATCCATTAAGAAAGATTGTGCACATTAAAATACACTGCATATTTGTATTTTATTTGACTTACAATCTGTCATCGTATAAGGCATGACATACTTCATAACACATGTCACATAAGTCAAACTTGAAAGTGGAAAAAATAAAACATTCCTCGTTCTCTGACAGACAGACATGCACAGTCCTTCCTCATTTTAGACCATCAGGGCTGAGATGAGAGACACGCAACTATCACAACTGAGGTCAGCATTAAATAATGTGCTATACTTGTATAAGGTAAACCAACTGCAGACAGACCACAAGGATTTTTAAGTAGAGGACAACATTTAGTGATCAAAAGTGTATTACATGTTTCTAGCAGGGAAGGTCTGCTTTTAGAATGTGGCTCACACATTCTCCAAGAAATGACGGGGGAAGTGGGTTACGTAACAGACAAACAAGGCAACACTGTCAAAAACCACCAGGGTGTGACAGACTTGAGATGACCAACGGGCATTACAAATAAGACAGCTGGTTCAAAGTCACAGAGAAATTCCTTAATCCACTACTATGTCTGCATTTGTTGAAGGCCAATATTTTGTTCCTACTAAGACTGCAAGTTGAAGAGGGCTTTTAGCCTTTGGTTAATCTGATAGGTCCAGCAAAATAAGCTTGGCTCCAAGTTTAAAACCCAAAGCCCCTTACCAAAAGCCGCACAAAAGAAGAAAAAAAAAAAGAAGCAAATGTCATCTCTGCAACTCACTCGTAATGTGAACTTGAACTTGAAGGGAGGCCCCTCGAAGAAGGACCCACAGGTGTCATCACTGGCAGTGGCAAGGCGGTAAGGGCGTTTCTGCCTTATGTCAACACTGTTGATTAATTTGGCGTGGCCGGAAACTTCCCCCACTGAGGAGCCAGAGTCCCACAGGAACACAGCTCCAAACCTACAGCGAGATATAAACATGCATATAATCGTTTCGGGTTTCTGTGAGGTCTGAGAGAGGAATAAAAACAACAAAAAATATCCACAAGTCTATAAGTCTCCTAGGATGAAAAAAACATATATACTACTTATGCAGAATATTGCTCCATATCGACAGTCTCACTAAAATATTAATTATGCTATGGGTTTTTTTTTCCTTTTCACAATTGTATTGATGGACAGTTGCCCAACATATTTGGTAAAGTAAGCAGTGTGCTGGAGGGCTGAAGGTGTCTTTACTGCTTAACAGTGATGTACAGTAAATAGCATTCACTGCACAACGATTCTATTTTGTACAATATGACATCAAGCAAGACAATCAATAATTATGATACAGTTCAATCCAAACACCAACTTGCAATGTTAAACATAAAAATATCTAAAAGAAAACAATGGACTTGTGTACAGTGAAGAAGCTTCTCATGAGAGCTGGTCATGCTGGTCTGAGTTTAATGAGGTTAACAACTCCTCTCATTTCTTAAGCATGTATGAAAACCCCTCATACTCACTTCTCTCGTCCATCCCCAACAACAGCAATCCTCTTGCTATCCTCAGTCCATGCAATGTCCTTGATCTTGCCTGAAATAGGGGTGTACTCGTACTTGAGAATGTGCTCCTTCTGGGTAGTGTCCCAGATACGGATCTTTCCTGATGCATCTAAAAAGGATTTAAAAACAATTATTTTATTATAGTATTACCATTACTGTCACACACACACACACACACACTTTACCTCCAGATGCAATGTAGTAACCACTGGGGGCATACTTGGCAACAGTAACTGTATGGGCATGTTCGGTGTAAATGTCTGCAATAGCCGGATTCTGTAAAAGACAGGAAATGTGAGACATCAGCAGGTCTACGACTGACAAATGACACATTAGGCAGTTCCCTTCTAAGTCAAATGGAAAAATTCTGTTTCATTTGTTAACCTAGACCTTATTATTTTCAAAGTTTTGGCCATTGTTCCTATTGCTTATGACGACATTTTAATCATTAGATGAATTGAGGAGATTTGAAGGGCATCTCAGCTTGACACAACCCTGTAATGAAGAAATGCAAGTGATCCCACACACAATTTTAACAACTGCTCAGTTAAACCCTAATATTCTAAACCACCAATCAAAAAGATAAAAACTGGGGTGCCTGGGTAGCTCACCGGGTTGAGCGTGCGCCCCATGTACAGAGGCTCAGTCTTTGCCACAGCGGATGCGGGTTCTATTCCGACCTGTGGCCCTTTGCTGCATGTCATTCCCCATCTCTCTCCCCTTACATGTCTTAAGCTGTCCTATCAAATAAAGGCCTAAAATGCCCCCAAAAATCTTATTGCCCAAACTGTCACTTAAAAATCTCCATTAGATTTTGTTCAACTGCTTCCTGATTAAAGAACAATTGAATACCAGCTGAAAATCTTATTTTTGCTAACCTCCGGTGTTTGAAGGCATCACCTTGCTGTTAAACTCAGTGTTCAATACACCCTGACATCTCCCATAGGTGTGGTTAAAGGTGCAACAGAGGCCGCGCTCCACTTGACCCATGTTCTATGTGGTGGCATGGTGCAGGTGGCGAATGATCGACGATCAATCAAGCAGCAGGTAGCGGGGATGCTGTTGTACTTGTAACACTTATTGAGGATGACTTGTACAATTACCCTAGAAATAGTTTAATGTAAGGAAGTACAAAATTCTAACCATGCGAAACCATTCTTTATATGCAACAGACAGCTTCCAAGTGTTGGCAGAGACTGAGCAGTAGAATTTCAACCAACGCAAACCGACATTTTGCTGACTGGATATTGGAGTGCACCAAGTGCACAGATGCTTTCGAGGATCTGTGTTGCTTTACTCTTTAAAAAATTGGACTCACAGAATTCAATCAAAGCAATTTACTGTAATCTGTGAGTAAAATGTCATCATGACTAATATGAATAATGGCCATAACAAATTGGCATAAATAAATAACATGTAACACTTGTTAAATATGGCTTTAAAAAAGATGAACATTACTTCAATGTTCCTGATGATGACACACTTCCCATTGGTATACAGGAAGTTGTTGCCTTTGGGATCACCGCCAATCACTTTTGCAACTCCCCTCTCCATCTGTGGGAGACTGGCGAATACATGTTCTTAAAAAAAAAAAAAAGAAAAAAAAAAAAAAAAGGTTAATTCAGTTTAAATGAGCGTACACTGGAAAAAAAATAAAAAGTATTAAACCAAACTATTTAATAAGGGATTGACAGACAGTATTACATTGTACATCTTGGGCTACATGAGATAATAGAGCCTGAATTCTTGCACTGCCTGGACTAATATATTTTTAAGACAGGATACAAGGATTCAAAGTTAATCAGCATCACTTAGTTCTTCATCAATCATTTGGAGGACTTGATGTGTTGAACATGGCTGCTGACCTCAACGGATCTGTGTCAAGAAGTTGTTTTTTTTACCAAAAGAAAAAAGATGGCAGAAAGTGATGTGTGCGTACCATTTAAGGAAATACTGTAAACAAATGTTATCCTGTGTGCAAAAAATAAATAATATATAAATGAATTTCCTGAAATTGTGCCTCATCTCGTTTGGCATTTTGTGGCAAGAGGTTTTCAAGATTATTACTGCTAACTGAATGGTTGATGCTGCTTTATTTTGTAGATGTAAAGTCAATGTTTGGGTTCTTCGCTTTTAACAAAGAAAAAAAAAAAAAAATTACATCATCACTCTTATAATTATCTTGGTGAAGTTTTATATACATAAATACACCAACATAAACCATCTGCTGCTGTGTACCATAAAGAATGGGAGAAGTAACTGACGCCCATTCAATCTTACACTAACAAGAAAGCTGGAACCTAACGAGGTTGTTTCCGCATTGGCTCTAAAATCTGTTTTGTGATTGTGATTTTGCATATTCGCTTTCATCTCCACCAGCTCGACATAAAAATGGCAGCCAAAAACTCTTTACTTCATGCTTATTCAGCAGGCACAAACCATGTTTCTGTGAGCTACTTCCCAAACAGCAGTTCCTGACTATCATCCAGCCTCTGTCTGGACATGTCATAACAACGCGATGTGAGCACAACTATTTCCTTTGACTGATGTTAGCACAACTAACGTTAGCTAACGCTAACTTAAATGAGCAGTCTGTAATGAGCTGCATTTTGGGCCAGAGCATATCCACAACAAACCCGTGCATATCACTCACAGGTGTATATTAAATGTGAATTAATCATCGCGTCGGGATTTTGTCTTTAGTATGCAAAATGAAGTGTCAAAATCACGCAGTTTTGGGCGAGGCTAGCTAGCTACGGACTAACGTTACCTGTCTGACTCGCTCGGTCTGCTGACTAATGTCGCCAAACATAAGAGTTTCATTGCATTTTCTCTCCGCCGTTGCCATCGAAAATAAACAGACTTACTCAGTTCAAGCGACATTTTCCCTGCTGGTCACTTTCTTAACGTTACTCTTTACAAATGAATGAAACAGTTGAGCTCCTCCGGCTGTGCACTCCCTGATCACACAAACACGGAAGCGAGTGCAGCTCTCCTTCTGCCTGTCTTTGCCCATATATAGTAAACTCAGAAACTACGCTGCGGCTGTCAGCCACTAGCCATGCACGGCTTTGTAGGGTGCATAAATCCCTAAGTACAGTCTTACAGGCTCCAAGGCAATTACACCATTCATTAGCTCCACCAATAAAATTGGATAGGTTAACCACAGTTTGGGCTTCCTATGTGCAATCATTACATTCAGGTCACAGAGCTCAGCATTCGTTTTTTATGAAAGATAAATCCCAGATGCCATTTGAAAAACCATTAAAGAATATAACAACATTTTGAGAATCCTCAAAGACTCATTTAAACATACTGATAAAGATAGATAGATAGATCGATAGATAGATAGATAGATAGATAGATAGATAGATAGATAGATAGATAGATATATAGATAGATAAATAGATTGATTTCTTTTTTTATTTGATTTGATTTATTTTTGATTTGACAAACAACATAATCCAAAGGATAGCATGTTAAACTGTAAATACTTATTTCCAACATGGTCCGTAGTGTTAAAACATGCAACGCGTAACAAAGACCTATTTCAGGTCAAAGACAATAACATATAATACAGATCATACATTCTGGCAACCATCTTTATTTGGATGAGGAAATAGAGCTGCAACATTAAAATTAAAAAACAATTCAAGTTTAACAAATTGTTATCATACAGGAGATTACATTTTTTTCTAGGGGTTTATTATGGATTATGGAAATACTCTCATTATAGCAGAAAAACTGTGGTGCGAATGTAACAGTCAATGTATTCGAGGAATCAAAATATTTAGGAGGCCTAATTTGTTCAAAGAGGAGGGACTGCCTGACAGTCCTGGCTCAGGTCAAATTCTAAACAAATTATTAGATGCCTAGCTTTGCCCCCAAAATTATGCTAGCATGAATAACCATATACCATATATAATGCCCAGTAAGGTAAAGGGGGACTATTTAAGTGTGAGAGGGTAGCCTGGTGATCTACAGTTTCATAAAGGGGATTTTAAAATCCGATGTCATCCTGTGTGTCAGCAGAGCATCACTTGCCTGGAATAGGATTGGGAATCCCCTGAGTTATTTAGGATGGACCCGTTTTAGAGGGTGGGGGCCTTGGCAGCAAGTATAGTGTTACAACAATACAAAATGTTAAAGCTAACTAAAAGGTGGACTCATAACTGTTGCTGAGGATCAAAAAGCCATCAAATTATTATAGATCGGTAAGTCGCCCGGTTCGGACGGCTTCAATGCATATTATACTTTCTTTGGTATCCTTGCGCCAGTCCTAAAAGAAATGTACAATGAGGCTCTTTTACATCACTGCCTACCGGACACCCTGTCAAGGGCCAATATTTCTCTAATTCTTAAAAAAAGAGAAAGACCCCCTGCTTTGTAGTAGCTATAGACCATGCACTCTTAAATGTCAACCTCAAAATCCTATCCAAAGTTATTTTGCTCCTCTTCAACAGGTGATGTCCTCTGTTATCTCGTTTGATCAAACAGGATTTATGCCAGGCCGACAGCCCTCCCACAACCTTATTGCAGAGCAATAAGGCCCCCGGAGACAGTGACTGTTTATTAACTCTTTTCCAATTAAATGATCTAGCGTAAGCTCCAAAAATTGCTAAAAGTCGCTAGATGATGTCATACACTCATTTGCATATTGCAGACGTCATTATGTGTCATTTGCAAAAAGCTTAGTGGCTGTGTCGATGGACTGCCTGCTACATGGCACAAGAGTAGAGGGAGAAAGAGACCCGTGCTGTTGGCAGAAGAGCCGTGGACTGTGATTTACTCTGAGGAGCATGCATGGAAATCCATTAAAGCTAGAGTGTGTAGTTTCTGTCTCCCCCATGAGGAATTCTAAGTAACAACAATTCTGTCGGTGCATCCACATGACACAAGCCTTCTGTGATGGCACTTCACCCCCACCCCTCCTCCACACAGTTGCTAGTAGCCAAGGAGGACACGGAGGATTAAAAAAACATGATGGACTCTTCAGAAGAGGTCATTATCTTCACTCGAGTTTCTGCACGCGAAAGTCGCAGGACGACACCAATTTCTAAACAAAGCCATGCTGAGAAGTACAGAGAGTTTTGTGCTTTGTATCAACTCATTTTGGTAATGAACAGATGTTCATTATTATAAAAAAAAGTTACGCACTAAATCTTTAACATATCTCACTTTTCCCCTGATGGTCTAAAGTCGCTAAATTTGTCGCCGTTTTGAAGAAAAAGTGGCTACATCTAGAAAATTGCCAAGTTGGCAACACTGCATGTCCGCCACTGAGCTGTCACTCAAGTGGACTCAAACACTCATTGGCTAATAAGGGACACGCCCCTGAAAGACACACCCACGCGAGAGGTTTGTGTCAGAAGTGCAAGAGTCTGGGGATACGGTCCTTGAATTGCATCCACGTTTCTTTAACTTGCTTCCCTTCTTTGTGTCTTAGTCCGTCCCACCAAGGAAGCATGGGAGCGACACGAGGAAATCATGCAAGGAGAGGAAACAAGGAAATGTGTTTTTAGAGGGATGAGACGTCCTTTCCTCTGAAGCTTCAAGTTAATTTGTCAGCTGTATGGGTGGAGTTAGCAACAGCTTGCAGCTGTACGGCTTCCGGGAACACTTCATAGCTCCTAAGAGATCCCTCCTCGATCCTCGGGGCAGGTATGAGCTTTGAGACGGCCTTCACGAAGGAGGGCCAGAACGACTTCCGGTTCAAGCAAGGAAATATCAAATAAAAGACTTAGGAAGGAGCCTGGGCTTGCAAAGGTAAATAAAAGGACATACTATCAAACAGATAAAAGACCAATAATTCAAATAATTTGAAAGTTACAGGCTAAGTTTTACTTTTGGCATGACAATTTGTATCCTTAGTTAGTGATTTTTGTTTGATAGGCCTACTTAAGAAGTTTGGTTTGAATTTAAGGGCACATATCTAATTCCATACAGGTGTAGGTCTTTCTTTGGCGATTGACGCCATGATTTCGTTAAAAGTTAACAGGTCCTCCTCTAGCTATGGTCCTCGATCCTCAGCAGCAATAACTTTTAATTATGATTGGTCGACAGCTCATTTAACCCTTTACATTCCACACAAACTGAATATCACAAATCAGGGAAGAATTTATTGCCAAGTAACATCTCCAAGGAATTTCCCTTGGTGGTTGGTTCATACAGAGCCGATCCGCCCTATACGCTCTCTACGCAAGCTGCGTCGGGCCCGCCTCCCCCTCGTGTCATAGCGCGTCAATTAATGTTTACAACATCCATGACAAAATGAAGCGAAACTATCCTTCTGGTCACGAAAAGAGGGGAAAAAAACACCATGAGAGTGAACTGCGGTAACAACAATCAGGTAAACTTGTGTTCTCTCCTCTCCAAGTTTGATGTCAGCAAAGTAAAGTTATGTCTATTGTGTTTTTTTCGGTCTTGCTAACCTAGCTGGGCAGGCAGGCAGTGCATATCTTGGTCTGTGTCTAGCTGCTAATGCCAGTCACTTCCAGGGCTGTGTTTTGTGACTTTGTGCCTGACAAAAGTGAGAGTAAAATACAATTATTTATTACATTTGATAAACGACAAAGTGCAACGGTGTTTGCATGCCCGGATTATTCATAAGCGCACTTGGGCCAGTGCCCAGGGGCAACAACCATTCACAACCAGTGGGGGGGCACCACATGACACAAGCTTTAACAATATTTTCCGTAAATGGTTATATTGTTCACTTGAAATTGTTGAAAGACCATACATTACTCGTTTATGAACACTAATTTCACAATAATAATAATAATAATACATTATAAATAAATCAATATTACATGACCACTATCACTCCCCTCACCAATCTGTCAGAGTTGAGTTGGTCCACAGGTACGCACACATGTATCATTTAGGGGATAGGGGGGCGGGGGTTAACAATAATCAAAAGTGGCCAGTTTTAATCCCCCCCCCCCCCCCCCCCCCCCCCCCCCCCCCAAAGAAATGATCATAATGATGAATGTAAAATATTGACTGTTATAAAAAATAAGTGGTTGGCTTTCTTGATTTAATGTAATTGGCAAGCAAAGAAAAACATTTTTCACACAAACCTCCCCACCTCTGGGTGAGACTTGGTTGCGCCCAACGTTCCATAGCACGGCGCTTCGTGAGTTTATTCAGTGTGCAGAGAAGTGAAAGACCGGGCAACAGTCTGCGCTTCTTTTCCTAGAATTCGTATTTCTTTCAGAGGACTTTGTGCAATAAATCCATATTCTTAGATCTAATATTGATAGTCTTTTATCCATATCTTATTCATTTTAGGTCATTTTATTTCGTAAGCTGTGATGCTAAAGCAGTTTTAGCTTTCCCTTGATGCTTTTGAAAGTGTTTGACCAGAAGAGTTGCTTTCAGGGCCCGTGAAATAAAGTCGGAAAAATACATATTTGACCTACCCACAATGCTACAATACATAGTATTGATTTTGGCTTTTTGAATTGAGAAAGTTTGAATATAGGGCTCACTGCTCATATGCCTACATGTATGTAGTTGGATAAGTTAGTAAATTACATTTGAGAAATCCCCATGATTATGTTTGATGTTTTTGCCAGGAGGACAGCACGGGTAAATGGGGTGGTGGACGGGGGGGCCTTTGAGGTATAGTGCCCAGGGGCACCACGTTGTCTTAATACGGGCCTGGGTGTTTGTTTACTGCAGCTCGGAAAAGATTTCCGCGTCGGGTGTGTTATCATGCGTTAGGCGCGTGCACGAAATGAAACGCGAATTTTTCAAGCAGAAATATATGTGAAGACCAGACAGACTGTAGGCTACAATATATGGGCGTGAATGATGGCACTCCTCATCAAAGTACACATTATACATACTTTTAAGACACTGATTATCTAGTCTCAGACAATGTGTAGTTAAAAACTCTAAACAACTGCACTAATTATGCAAGATGGAAAGCAATGTATTGACAATTTGACATTGATTTATAGGCTATATTGAATTTAAAATGTTGATTAGCTGGACGTACTGGTCAATATGGATGCACATCCCTCAGTAAATAATAACCATATATCAAGAATTGCTTCAACATGCATAATAATAAATTAAATTAAAATCCTATGGCAAGCCATTTTAGCTTTTATTCATTCACAGTTTATGCATTTTTGATATCAAGAATTCGATTTTTTTTACTATTTGCAATGTGAATTCTTGATTATTTTTACTAGTAGGGCCCCTTAGTTAATTTTTACCTACCAATGTCTATTTATGATATCAGGAATTACATGTTCACTTGTACAAAAGTTAATTCTTGATATCACTCACAGGGATTATTGATATCTGCATCACTAGTTCACTATTTAAATATTACAAGAGCCAAGCCATAGTATAAATAGTATTTATTTGAAAATGTATAAAAGGAAATTGGGAGCCATTGGGTCTGATGCAGCTTATAAAAATGAGTTATCTATAATTTGCAGGTGCTATGCTTAAGTTTGTCAGTAGAGGAAATGCTGGATCATCCGCCAGTACAAGCACAGACTCAGTTGTTACACATTCAGCCTCCACAGCCAGTACTAGCACAGACCTAGTACAGCCAGCTTCAGCAAAAACAGCACAGCCGTCTTCAGCAAGTACTAGAAACTCAGACCCAGGTGAAGTACAGGCAGTCTCAGCTAGTACAGCACAGCCGTCTTCACTGAAGTGTCAGGTGTGACTGTGTGGCAATGGCAAATGGTTTACATAGCTCACGGCATCACGGGTCAGGTAGAGGGCCCCTTAGCAGAATTTTGCTTAGGGCCCCAGGGAGGTCAGGATCGGCACTGGGTGCATACATAAACATACATGTAATAAACATTAATATGACTGAATTTATAATAAAAACAAGACAAAACAATGTTCACCAACACACCAAGGCAACCATACATGGAGCCATCCGACAGGTTTAAAGGGTTTATTTCCTCAAAAACAGTTTGTTAGATGTTGAATGTCAAATTCTGAATTGACTAAATGTAATTACAACTGATGACTTTTTAAATATATATATATTTTTTTAGAAAATATTAGTCCCCAGGGCCCTGACGGTTCCCATCCATGGATATATTATATTAAACCCCTGGCGCTCTATACAAATATATCTCAATTTTTAAACACCGGTTAAAAGTTGTAATGGGATAAAATAATAGACGACGGGTTATACCAGTAAGAGGCAGTAATGCATACATATGGGATGCCAACTGCCATAAAACCCTAAAATAGAAGAAGAACTGGAGGGTTACCACATAGACAGTTAAATAAATGGACCAATAGATCCCGTGGCTCTGGACGGAGATCACATGGATGTATTAAGAGAACGGAGACCAGTGAAGTATACTAAGCACTTTTCCGGTGAGGGCTGAGCGTTACTATGCAGCTGCAAATTGAGCTTGCCGACATAAAATGTGACGTGAGCAACCTGTCTGAAAGTTGGAAGTCTTCTGGTAGCTGTGCCAAGAGAACTCTCAATCATTCCCAATCATGCAGGGACGGAGAGCGTAGGTATATGTAAGGAGATAACATGGACACAGGCTAATTATTGCTAACTAAAATGCTAGTTAACATTAGTAATTAAACTTAAACAGCTAATGTAAGTCGAAGCTTGTCCTGTACTGTACGGTAATTTGTCTACTATGCGACAGAAAGTCGCGTGGTTATGACACAATCGTTAGCCTATTTTTACAAAAACGTCTGCTACGGAGTCATAACGTGAGGTACAAGGTACTGGAGCCTTTTATACATTGTCGTGTTTCTTTAGAAATAAACAATGGACAAATAACGTCTTTAAACACTTCAGATGTAAAGTTATTCGCTGTCAAATTGACGTCAAAATGAATGGCAGTCAATGGAATGCTAACGGCGGGTGAGTGCTTATTAGCATCAAAATGGCGCCATAGGAGCTACGCTCATGGATGAGAAGAAGAGATGAAGGCTACGCTTTGTGGACGCTCGCTTTCCCCCTTGATTTACCACTGCACCACAGAAGAAGAAGCTCAGTCGCAGTCGCTGCATCTGTAACAATGGCGGCCGCCCTGAGAGGAAGCTTTGTAACATTAGTCAAGGTGAGTGCATAGATGGTGTAAAAGCTTATTTTAACCATAAGTCGGTAGGGAATGAGTTGCAGGAATTAAAGTTGTATATGTTAAACTCAAGCACTATATTGTCTTTAAGAGTTTTACTGGCTGGTGTCATTCATGTATTGTCGCTAACCACGAGCATCCGTTGATTCAAATAGCTTCAGATAAAAAATGATAGCTAGTTGTTGTCATGTATGGCTCCATCAAGTTTTGTCAGTTTGTCATCGAGAAAAGAAATCTTAGTCGTTATTAGGTACTCGTCAAAGAAGTGAATGGCCTTATAGTTCAGAACTGTAGCTTGGGTTATGTGATATTAAAGTGAGCTAACGTTAAAGTAACGTTGGCTAACTGACATGGTAAGTTAACCTTCTTGTCCTTAGTGAACCATTAGTTCAGTATACACACACACACAACAGCACATAACTTATTAGGGCTAACCAGAGACAGAGAGCAGGCCAGATAAGCCGGTTTGCCTCTTAAGATAACACATAGGCCTATTACGCTTGTTATGTGATAACTTTGTTTAGTTGTCATCCAGCTTTCTCTCTTGCAAAATTCTTGAAGGTCAGTGGGAGTCAAAAGATGTGCAGTTGCTTAGATTATCACTTTAAAACTAGCTACAGATGGCATGGTGAGTCCCTTTTTGACAGAGGACAGCAAGTGAATGCAAGTGAATTGTTTATTTTATTTTCCCACTGTAGATCACATTTTGTCTACAGGTCAGTGGCTGATGACCATTTCAGGATCCTCTGGAAAACAGAGAAAGAAAAGTCACACCCGTCCCTGCCACCTCAGTATTGTCTAATAAAACATGCACCATTGTGACTAGCAGTGGGCAATATGGATAAAATCCTCTGTCAAATTATCACAGTGTGTGTTATTTTATATTGTAATATCGATGTATATATTTTTGATCAAGATCATTTTCTGGAAAATAAATCAACTTTATGGATAAAACAACTAGACAGGAATGTTTGGTTTATCCAGCCAATTTGATATCTGACATAGATGCAAAAATCCAGTATTGCCATAAAGCAACATTTCTCATAATACTAATCATTTCAACTCTACCCAAAATGTTTATTTTTCTAAGCTTTTTCTCTATTTGCTACTTTTTTCTCCTCTGAAATTGAATAGGAAGATGGGGAAATCCTAGGTATTGCGTACATCTCATAGGCATATACAAACTGTGACAAGCGGTCAGACACTGCTTTGTTTTAATGGTTCACAAATTAAGTTGGTAATCATCATTATATCCAGAGATATAAAAGGGATAGCTACAACTACATGTCTTACAGTAGGCACATTGATATAGTTTATTTGGTATACCATGTTGTAGCGCTTTTTGACCAAATACCTCGATCGATACCGCAACGATATTGTAGTGTTGACAATTGGTGCTTTCACAAAATATTTACACAATGAGATTTTTGATAAATAACCATCAGTAATGTAGATATAATGACTAAGTATGTAAAGTTAAATAATAGAACAGTTACAACAGTCTGGTAAGTTCAGAAAAGTACATCACTTTACTGTAACGCAGCCTTTAAAACCATGAAAAGACAACACTTATGCCATATTATGATATCCAAAATCTAAGACGATATCTAGTCGCATATCACGATATCAATATAATATTGATATGTTGCCCAGCTCTACCATGTTGTGCTTGTTGTAACTGTGTCTTCTTCCCTGTCCTCAGGGTCTGAGCGGCCCCCGGTGGCAGCTGCTGACCTCTCGACCATTGAGTGTGTCTGCTGCTTTGTGTGGCCCAGAAGCCCCACCCGCCCGTGCTGATGCTACCTTCAAGGTCACAATGGTGCCAGGGGATGGAGTGGGACCTGAGCTTATGACTGCTGTCAAGGAAGTGTTCAAGGTACATTTTACAATGACTGAGATGGAATGATTGCTGCCCTTTGTCTTTTTAGAAATAATGTGGGGCACTATAGCTATGAGTAGAAGAAAATAAACAAAAGAAGAGGATCTTTTTTTCCCACAAACATCCATACTGAAAGGATTTCAACCATCTCGTAATTTCATTTTTGTCCCACTCTTGCTCACTTATTCAGCCTGTATATATGTTGATGGCATGTCTTTTTAAAATAATAAAATTGGCTGTTTTTTGTCTTGTCACCAGGCAGGAGATGTCCCAGTAGAATTTGAGGAGTTTCACCTGAGCGAGGTGCAGAACATGGCCAGTGACGAGAAGCTGGAGCAAGTGTTAACCTCAATGAAGACCAACAAAGTGGCAATGAAAGGTAGCTTTACTTGTTATTTAGTCTCCTTTCATAGTTCACCCCCATTTATTAACAACAAAAGTTCTATAAAAGGTGGCAATGGACCTAACATTTATGTTTGTCACATGCTTGGTTATTCAGGAAAGATTCACACACCCATGGAATTTAAGGGGGAGCTGGCTTCATACGAGATGAGACTGAGGTAAAACAAGTCGTGCATTTTGATGTGTGTACTTTGTGTGTCTTTGATGTTTAAATAAAAAAATAAATAAACGTATACCTCCCTATCCATTGCCCAGGCGTAAACTGGACCTGTTTGCTAATGTGGTTCATGTGAATAGCCTGCCGGGCTACAGCACTCGCCACAACAACCTGGACCTGGTCATCATCCGCGAACAGACCGAGGGGGAGTACAGCTCCCTGGAGCACGAGGTAAACAACGCTCCTCCTCGCTGTAGTCAGATAAACCATAGTTTGTAAACCCACATGAAAAGGATTTTTTTTTTTTTTCTTTGAAGAGAGAGTGTGTGTGGGTGTGTGTGACGGGGGGTGTGGGTGTGCTAACTACTTCTCACTCATAGGAGACCTAAACGTTCATTGCTACTCATATGATTCTTTAGCAGTCCTGTATACTTTGTCCTGTAGACTTTATTATGCAATTTTTTTTGCAGTGTTACCATTTACACCTTGTCTTCACTGGCCACCTAATGGACTTCAAGTCTAAAAAGACAGCTTGCAGTGATATGTGTAAGATACGAGTTGTTACAGTGTAGACAGCTTTGCTCATTAAAATTGAAGTGAATCTGATAAGTAAAGTGAAGACATGATATAAAACTGAAAAATGGGTCTGCTGTACGTAGGGTGTAATGTGTTTTCATTCTCTTGTACTGTTAATTAGTCAGAGGTTAAATAGGAATGGCTTTATTAAAATGTATGTACCCTCTTCTTGCTCTGTAGAGTGTGACGGGTGTGATCGAATGTTTGAAGATCATCACCAGAGATAAGTCACGGCGCATCGCCAAGTTCGCTTTCGATTACGCCACCAAGAAGGGACGAAGCAAGGTCACAGCTGTTCACAAGGCCAACATCATGTAAGGATATCGCAAAGCTCCCTCTTTGCTTTTTTTTAATCTTTTTTTTCTTCTTTTTTAAATCATATTCTTTTATTCATTCTTAAAATGGTGTTAATTAGGGTTGCGATCTGCGTTATAGTCACAGTAACACGTGTCCTCATCTCCTGTCTTATTACAGGAAATTAGGTGATGGCCTGTTTCTGCAGAGCTGTGCAGAGATTGCCCAACTGTACCCCAAAATCAAATATGAGACCATAATCATTGATAACTGTTGCATGCAGGTACATACAGCCACACAATTCTTTCCCCCGACTTTATTAATTAGGGTTTAAGTGTCACTTTTCCATTTCTTGTTCAAACTTCTCATTGTCTGTTACTTTGCTTCAGCTGGTCCAGAACCCATACCAGTTTGACGTGCTGGTGATGCCCAACCTGTACGGTAACATCATTGATAACCTGGCAGCGGGGCTGGTTGGAGGAGCAGGAGTTGTTCCTGGGGAAAGCTACAGTGCAGAGTATGCTGTGTTTGAGACTGTGAGTTTCCACTTTTATTTATTTATTTATTTATTTATTCAGCCAGTCCTTCTCTGGTTTTATTCTGATTCCTCTGTTTATGGTTTGTCCTTTTTATACTCTAGATGAGAATGTATGGCAGAAAATATTAATGATGCACACTATAGAAAATAGCAATAGCTATGGACATAGTTTTACTATGAATTCAACTTCAGTCTTCTCTGGTGCTGTACTTGGTGATGGAGAGGACTTGCAGGACTGTAACCGTGTCCTTCTCTTTTTCTTTCTTTCAGGGTGCACGCCACCCTTTTGCACAAGCTGTAGGAAGGAACATTGCCAACCCCACAGCCATGCTGCTGAGTGCTGCTAACATGCTCAGGCACCTCAAGTGAGTCAAGATTCTTAGGTCTTGTTGTAAAAAGTGCACCATTTCACACTGTACTGTACTTCCTAATCCTCTGTCCTGGCTCTAAAGCCTTAGAAAACCACCGTAAGTGTGTTTATGTGAATTTTGACAAGCGTACAAGAAAGTTCAGGCCACCTCTTAATTGTCACTGTATTGTGTTGCAGTCTCGAATATCACTCCCAAATGGTGTCAGATGCTGTCAAAAGGGTCATCAAACAGGGAAAGGTAAGGATGTGTGTGTCTGTTACTTGTTAGTTGTACCTACTGTATGCCCACTGGTGCATTCAGGCTGAATGTGGAGATGCCTGCCATGACAATAACACTATTAACACTCCGAGGGAATGTTTTCCATTAATACAAGCCGAGCAAAATAAAACTGGTTGTTCTGCTTCAGAAATGTGGAGCCAACAGAATTAGTATGCCCTACTCATGTCAGCTTGTGTTTATGAATTAACATGTTGCTCATTAGTTTTTTGATTCACAAACAGTAATCTCATATGTACATTTTCAAAATGCCGCAGGCGGTTAAGAAAATGAAAATACAATATAAATTTGCAGGAGCATTTTCACATAAATCAATCAGATACCAGCTTTAGCTGTTCTTGATCCACTGTTTCTCAAATGGGGGTATGCGTACTCCTAGGGGTACTTTGGAGTACTGCAGGGGTAAAGAATTTACCCCTTTTTTATGTTTATTGAAAAAATATCAGTTATGCATAATTCCTAAAATAAATGTACACTATAATGAATGGATTTAGGGATGCTAAACATTTGAAATGTAGCATTTAAGGGTTTTTCAGTTACAATATTGTTGTTCAGTAAATCAAGACACTAATGGCGCAGCTCTGTGTTGTGCCACTTTTATATAGATAGTACGTTTTTTGTTTTTTTTTTGTTTTTTTGGGCTGGCTTGGATGAAATAATATATCAAAGTGGGTATATTAGTGAAAAAAAGTTTGAGAACCACTCTGTTAGAGAGCCTTTAATTACTGTTTTTTGAGACTGTATGTATGCATCTTTCCTTAGCTCTTCTCTTGCATTTCTCTTTCTCAATTAATTGTGTCCTCCTTATAGGAATCTGCACTTATTACCAGCACAACTAACTGCCTTTTGCACCTGCTCCATGTTGACACTAACATACACTGACACGAACGCTAGCATAACAAGGTTGATTCAGCTCTAGAGCTGCAAAGATCACTTGATTAATCGATTAGTTGTTAACTATTATATTAATCACCAACTACGTTGATAATCGATTAATCATAATTATCTTAAAAGCATAAGTCATTTTTTATGAGGAAAAATTGAAAAATTCTTTGATTTCAGCTTCTTAAATGTGAATTTTTTTTAAAAAAAATTTAACATTCTTTGACATTTAATACACCAAACAACTAATCAAATAATCCACAAGTTCAGATTCAGCCCATTTTCAGCTCTAAAAAATTCATTTTCAGCAACAACTTCATGGCTAATTGTTTTTTCTTTCATTGCTCTTCTAAAAACAAGGTGGCAAAAGCAGTTTTTTTTTTGTTGTTGTTTTTTTTTTTAGTTGGGGTAGCATTACAGTATATCTGAAGCAACTGTGTGAAAATTTTCAAGGAAAGCCTTTGTCATTGGAAAGCAGATTTTGCCTGCATGTTGTTTTTAAGTGCCGTTCCTCTCCCTCTTCCCTTTCCTTTAATTCCCTCCTCTCCTTGTACCCCATTACCCTATATGTGTGTTTGTGTGTATCTGTGTGCACGTCCCAGGTACGGACACGAGACCTTGGCGGGTACTCTACCACTGGCGACTTTGTGCGTGCTGTTGTGGAAAACCTGCGTCACCACCCTATTAACTAAGATGTGTCGTTGCACTCCTCACTAACATTTCCTTAAATATGGACATTGTTCTCAACATGAACTGGACCCATGTTAAGACTCACCTCACCTCTCATTGCCAGATGACAGTTGTGCCACACAGTTTAGACAAACACCATCAGTTGCATCATAATATATATGGTTTATGCCAGATTTTCTAAAAGATCCAGTGGAATCAATGGTGCCTTGTGTTGTAATTTACTAAAATATGTGCAATTAATTAAGCTTCCTCTCATGGATTTACATCATATCATCTATATTATCTTTCCTCATAGTAACTGTCCATCTCTTTGCATCTTCTACTGTTGCAGTTTTTACTTGGCTGATTGAAATCATCTTTTCACTCATTCTGGGGGACCTTTTGTGTCCGCTTACTTTATGTCTGTGCTTGTTGCTTCAGCCATGTTGGCCATACACAGACTACCTCTCAGCTATCACACAGTCTGTAAAGCAACCGGTTTATATAGGCTAATCTGCTTTTGCCTCACACTTCAGCAGCAACTTACCTCATTTTTATCTCATTTGCACATTGTAAATCACTGTACAGTATGGTATCACTGCTATATCATGATCAAATAATACCGTTTTTTTGCAGTGAGTTATTGTATGGCAAAGGCAAACCTATCCTAATGCAAAATTCAGGTTTGTTGCTGAAGATTATCAATACAGATGATATTTTAACATTAGCCTTTCAAAAAAATTAAAAATATACAATACTTTCAAGTATTATTCCATTGACTGAGAAATTAGAAATGTTGTAATCATTTATTTTACAGTTTAATAGCGACAGAAAATCTCCCTTTTATGATCGTCACATTTCCCATAAAGCCAGTCCTCCATTCATTGTGAGTGGAGCAGTGCACAACATTTACACTATGTTGAATTATGAATTGGTATACTGCAGATTATTTTAGTTTTTCAGCAACAAATTGATTAAATGGGTAAAGGCATACATTTTATATATTTATATATAATTTCCAAGGACTCCTAAAAACAAGTTTTGTATAAGATGGTGCTGCTCATTCCCACAGAACTTTTCGTGCCACCAATGCTGAAAGAGTTTAAAACACTGCTCTGTCTCCTCACTTTGGCTGTCATGCTTTTTTTTTCTTACCGTGCTACAATTTAAGACTTCACAAGAAGTCGGTTAACCACAAATAAGAGATAGTAAGTCCCTAAACTCTTTTGACCTTGTGGTGCAATGTAATTTTTTAAAACATTCTGGAGAATGTACACCCACCAGTGTAAACAGCCTCATGTCCTTTTTTTTATTTTTTTGTTTATAAGATTTAGTTTCCCTAATTAGGGAATAGTTTTCCCTAATGAATATGTTATGGAGATTTCATACCTGCAACTTCTCAAAAGTGTGATGTCATTTTGAATAAATAACATTCAGTCTTTTCTACATAGTCACTGTTGGACTGAATGACGTTTTTATGGTTCAATAACTAATAAGAAAACCTATGTTGGACAATGTGTTTCTTCTATTGTTGACATTACTACTGTATCCGGTTTATAGACGTACCTTATGTGACTTAATTCTCAGCCTCAAGTAATGCCAAAGATTAAAATGTGAGAAAATAAAGAAGAGAACATATCTTAGGAAATGACACTGCTGATTGTTTTCTTTAAAAGTACACATCTAGCTGATCACTATTTGTGTATTCTGTGAATGCAGTTTTTAAAGGCTCTGTAATATGCAGACCATGATACTGTGTGTGTGGACATGTGTCGCTGCAGCTGTGCATATAGTAACAAGCTGTCCTTATGTTTGCAACAGGTGCGCACCGGAGACCTGGGGGGCTATGCCACAAGCGACGAGTTCACCCGGGCTGTCATTGCTAACCTGGCAGTCTAAGTGTTGTATTGGCATTGTATTATCTGTCAGCTGCTAAGACGCACACAGTTTTTGTTATTGTCATCCTGTTTAACAGATCTCCTGACTGATTATACACATACAGTATATTCCAGCAACTGTAAACACAGTGAAATGCAGATGAAATGTGCAGCTATAATCGCCAAAAAAATGGTTTGAATTTGAGCATAACACATTAACTATGACATCTAAGTCAAAAAAAAAGTGACTTGAACATGCAAAGTCTTATAATTGGCACACAAAACATGTTTACATGCTGGTACTCTGGGACATACCAGTCTTTTATATTCCGTTCTCTGGCAAGATCCTGTCATTTCTACTTAATGGTTTTATGTCTGAACATCAAGTCAAAACATGGTTTATGTATACTTATTATTTATTAACTTCAAGTTTCAGCTTCATTGCTACTTGATTTATGAGATATGAATAATAAAAAAGATATAACATTTGTGTGCTAAATCCTTGCGTGAATGTTATTAGAAGACTGATGTAGTATTTAGTGTTATAAAGTGTTTATCATTGCTGCTGGTGGCTCAGTCAGCATGCATCGTCTCAGCATGAGGAACCTCGAATTCAAGCAAGGCCTTTGTGTCCAAATATATGCACATCAGATGGACTGCAGAATCTATTAAAAAATAAAAAAAGAAGCTTGCTTTGTGCATGCTGGTATATGATCCACATCCCCAGAACCATGAAGAAACCGAACAAATCCACAATGTTTGCACTGGTCTTTCACTGTGGTACATAGTGCTTATAGTTTTGGGCTGCAGCTAATGATTATTTTAATCATGGTTTTATCACTTAATATTTGCTTCAGGAAATTGAAATGTATTCATAGTTTTCCCAAACCCAATTCAAATTGCTTGTTTTGTCCAAACAACAGCCCAAAAGGTCCAGACCCAAAGGTATTCACTTAGTTTACTATAATAAAAGACTAAAATATTTACCAAAATATTTATATTTGCATAAACATTACCACTGACTAACATAATTTCTGACATAGATGGTAGTAAAATGTTACCATTAAAATCATCACCATAACACACTGAGCTATTTATATTGATTTTTAAGGCAATAGGCCTTTTCCTGTATGGTATAGAGCCTCAACACTGAAAAAATGACAAGGTCCAAGGTCAGACAAATCCAAAATATAACGGTTAGTTACATAATTAAAATGTGTAAAAAAAAGATTTTACTTAGTTATATTTTGACTTTTCTGATAACCTTTTTCTACATGTTCTCAGTTTTGGGGGTTTCATTCCTGAACCTGCTGTTCTTAATCATTTTTTCTTATGATTCAAGCTTTTATTTTTTTGTTCAGGGTTATGGTCTATTTGCAATAAACTCTCACAATCACTTTATTTATGAACTCAGTTCTTGTGGACCACAAACCACCTACAAAACATTTAATGTCACATTTATTTTAATTTTTTTTTTTTTTTTTTATCAAGGAGAACATATTAACCAATACAAATGTAGCCTAATCAGATTCAGCGAAAAAGCTCTTTTTCATTTGCACAGCCTGGATAGGTTGATGATTAAGTAGCCTATGGCCTAGAGATTAAAATAAACAAACAAGCATAGGCCTATATGCCTACAAAAAACAGACAAAACAACGCCAGCTCATCTACGAGGTTCTTTAGTTGATGGATTGACTGAAGCAAACTGAGTCAGTGGCCCTTCACGGACCTCTTGGAGTTCCCCGCCGGCCCTCGCTGTGGGAAACACTGACCCAGCTCGTTGCAGTGACTGTATGGCACAGCCTGAACCGTGTAAGCTCCAGCTCTGCCAGCAGGTGTCGCTGCGGGCTATGGAGGAACAGAGTGGAGAAGAGACGGGGCCTGGCCTGGGAATTTGCTGTTCGCTTCCCATTCTTCCTATGCAGACAGTCAGACACACAACATGGCGGACTAGAATAGTCGGCCGACGCGCCCGGATACAACGGATAAACCGTGGGATTTCACATCCAGGAAGGCCAAGAAAGTACATTATAAAGGGAAGATAAGTTAGGGCGAATCAAGGATTTTTGGGGGGGATGCCGTCCTTTCCTGGATTTAGCAGATAAACTGACTGCGAAGTGTTGGCTGTGTGTCCCAGACCGTGCTTCCCTCCTCTGCTATCACCCAGGTCCCCCCACCCCGCTCACACTCTCGGTTCCTGGGGTGTGGAGATAGGGGCCGGGGTTGAAAAACGTGGAAGAGAAAAGAGAGGATAAATTCCTACTTGGCCTTAACCTTCCCCCCCACCCCCCTTTCGGGTTCCCTCTGGGCGCTACAGGAGTTGTGGTGAGTTTTCTTGTTTTGTTGCGCAAAGCCCGAATCACACTTGTTACAATGTCGCTGTACCAGCATGTTTCCTCTCGCTGTAACATTATGTCACCCACAAACAAACACTTTGTCCCCCCACATGCAGTCTTAACAGGATACATGATAGGCCTACCTGTATCACAGCGGAGTTTATGTTGGCTTATGCAAAGAGTAGGGCTGTGTTTAATAGCTGCACACCTCTTTGTAACGCTTGAACGTTTCAGAAGTAGCTCGGAGGCAGGGAGGGAATTTTTGGCGAAGGGGGCTTAACGATGAGTGCGACAACATTTTATAAGTCAGAGGTTGTAACTCGGTTTGTTGCGCTGGCAGTGAAACAAAGAGGTCGGTCCTGCCTCACTGGAAAGTACACTTTATTGATCAACGCTTTGTTATTACACGTTCCGATAAGGTGGGGAGCTGGCTGGGTGTTAAAAGGGGGGGGGGGAGGCGGCTTCACGCGACCCACAACAGGAATTAGGTCGCCCTAACATTAACATGTAGGCCTATGCCTGTGTCAAATCACAACGAAGGCTGCTCTGTGTTTCTTCTTCTGCACTCTGGACATGGAGTCTCTAAAGTGTGCATTCCCCTTTACAACCTCTCCCAAAGTTTTTTTTGTAATGCTTAATTTTCTCCTCTCTTTCTGAATGTTGGGTGTAACCGAGCATACAATTTCAATATTGTGGGTGTTATGGACTGTTTATGGGTTAGGGTGGACTGTAGGTTATGATTTGTTAGCTCATTAGAACATTATTATTAACATGAGAATTCCTTAAATGACTTTGTCATTGGAAATGGTGACTTTTGGCTAAAGAATAGGAATGAATACAACAGTCGCTGCTTCATTTGAGCCAAACGTCAACTACAAGAACATTGCACCAGGTAAAAGTGTTTGAATGCCTAAAAGTCGGAACAGAGAGAAGCATCATCCAGGCTTAGGATGCATGGCAGAGCATGGCTTGACATATATGACAAAGCCTTTGCGATGTTTGCCTCGACCTTGACTCATCACGTCTGGACCGATTTACTGAACTGCAGCACACATCCACCATACTACAATCTCTGTGACTTTCAACAACAAGCTTTCCACTTAACCCAGGTCACCATGTCATGTTAGGGTCATCCAAGTGCAAAATTCAAGCTGCATCTCCCGCAAACTTATGTGCCTACCTTGACCTCTGTTTGTCAGGCCTGGACACGTTTCCCAAAATGCTGTGGTTGTATTGCAACCCCATCTTAGGAAAGCCTGACTGTGTAAGAAAAAAAGGCAGAGCTGTTATCATCTTGCTTGCTCTGTCCATATCTTCTCCAACCTATTTCAAGAAAAAGGAGTTGTTTCCGTCTTGGAACCTTAAAGGGTTTTTAGCAGAGGAGCTTGAGTGATCCTCACACCACACTTTTCATGATTGGCCTAGTTTCTAAAAATAAGAATAAAGTATAGCTTGAAATCGCCTTGTGCAACTTTGCGTGAAGTTTCAATTTGTGGGATCTTTGAAATCCCCCCTCCTTGTTGTGAAATTTCACAGATTTAGGGTGCTGACACAATATTATGAGTTGGCTCTTTGGGTGGGGCAGGAGATATATTTTTGTTTCCACCTGTGGGCCAGGCCTACATATTTTACTGTGGAAGAGCACTGTAATTCTGCCTTGAACAGGATAAACATAACTGCATTTAGAGGATTATGAAGCATTATGGAGCCTGATTTCTGCCACATGTCATTTGGCCTCAATGGCATTTGTTTCACAACACAGAAAATTAAACTGGTTGATAACTAACCATTCATAAATCAAATGTCTGTCTGACTGGGAAGACTTCATCTAGAGTCATTCAACTTTGTTCTGTCCCTCTGTAGATGCAGAGTAGTATTTATGTAAATTATTGTGTAAATCTTTGTTTTAGATCCTCCTGATGTGGGATGATTGATGGTTCTTGTTCACCACAGTTGTGAGGGATATTCATAATTGTTTGTCTTTTCAGTGGACTTCAAAGACTAGGTGGGACTTTGTATTCAAGAAGGATTTTAGATGTGTGAGAAGTGTCTTGTGATCTTGTATGCTCACGTGTGATCCAGGTCGGTGAAAATCGAGGGTGCTACTTCCTTATTCCTTCATCAGAGTTTATTTTAGGCACTGTTTTTTTTGTCACTATAAGGTGGGATAATGACACTAAATATTGGAGTTGAGGATGAAGGGGAAGTGAGTTTGGCCAAAACAGTATATTAACACACACATAAATGATTACACTAGTCTGTGCCTCTATACTCACTATAGGTACATACATTCTTTGATTGCTATACAGTACGTCTTGGTAACAGATACAGTCATGTTAATGTGCCCACCATTAACTGTTTTGTGGGCTTAAAATCCGGATTTTCTCATTTTGTTAAGGAAAAACAGAAGTTATGAGCAAAATGACACATTCAATCACATCATATTATTGTCTTTCAGTCCATTTTTGCTTTGTTTTTCTTAAACAATGCCTTCATTGTCGAGGTCAAATTTAGGTCGGATTCAAAACCAGTTGAGAGCCGTAGTTATAAATATTTAGATTTGCCTTTGGCATCAGCCTTCGAGCCGACCGACCTTTTTGCCCTGCTGTGAAAAAATGTTCAAAGAACATGCTAGCAAGCGTGCGTAGTCTACGAATGCGCCACTTAATAAAGATGGGCGTGGAGGAAAAGGGATTTTGGAGAAGTACTGTCATGACACTGCTGTGAAGTTAAGTCTCAGATGACTGTCTCTTCATCTTGGATGGACTTCTTATCTTTGAGAGGAAGAGGAGGGAACGAGTGCAGCAGGATGGTCACTTCAGATACGAGAACCTTGACTTTGGTTTCCCATTGTTACAGGACCTCAATGACCAAAGCAAAGATAGAAAGTGTGGTAGGGAAATTAGGCAGTACCTAGTCTGTTTTCCTGCTGCACATAGAGCTGAGTATCATTTCAAACGTTTTGATATTACCAGTGGTGGAATGTATCAAAGAACATTTACTCAACAGTATTTATTATTTAATGCCACTTTATGCTTATATTCTACTACATTTCAGAAATAAATACTGTACCTTTTACTCCACCATATTATTTGTCAGGTGTTAGATACTTATTTCACAAATTAAGGGTTTAATAAGCACATCTTTAGAGCTTATCATATGAGGCATTGTTATAAATTGAACCACCCAACAGTATATAAAACAGATAAGAATTAGATCAACCTTAGCCAACTATGACAGCTACTTATAATACATCAGTTATAATAATTCAGTAATATAATATATAGTAGGAAACACTCAAAGGGTTAATTTATCCTATATTTAGTATGTTTACTTTTTATACTTGCAGTACATTTTGCTCATAATACCTCTGTACCTTTTACTTAAGTAATTTTCAAACCAGGACTTTTACTTGTAAGAGTATCTACAGTGTAGTATTGCTAGTATTACTTAAGGAAAGAATAAAACATTCTTCCACTGGATATTAGTGCAAATATGGTACCTGAGTGTTGGTACTAATACCAAAATTACTTTCTTTTTAATTCTTAAAAATATATCAAACTTCTTACATGTGGTCATAACACCATCAACTCTACAGGACTACATTTGTCAAATTAGAAAGGTATTTTATCAAAGAATTAGTGGACAAGACTAGGAATTCGACCAGGCATTTGATGCCAACTTTCAGGGCTTGAAAGATTTTGGCACTTTGTGCTACGGATATGTTTTGGTCCGTACCAAAAAAGTACTTGGTTTAATGCCCAGCCATAGCTGCATGCTAGATGTAGAAATCCGTCTTGGTATTTATGGGTATAGTGAATGAGGTTTCGTTGTGGCCCTAAGCTGGCCGTTTGGCCCCACACCACGCTTCGAGGTCACAGTGGCTTCTGTGGGGAAGCCATGCTTTGCGCCTCTACATCCTCTGTGTCCAATGTGGGAAAGCTTGAGAGGCCCCTGGCATGCTCTGTGAGAAACCCCACAACGAAGCAGACACAGAGCACAAGTTCACTGACTCACCACTTTCACTCATTGAAACAAGTGAGTTTTCTTGATCTTTGCAGCCTGATGGAACCAAATCATCATTACAGGCTTAATAACAGACCCAGCGGTCACTCTTGCCTGTGTGATTAACCAGAATAGTAATCCCTGGCTTCTCTTCGTCTTTTCATCAACTCACCAGCCCATAAATGAAGCCAACAGGAACACAAACCACACCAGCAGGGAGTACTATCCCTCAGAAAGGGAAGTCCAGAGGATTGTGGCTGTTGTATGTGGCACTGGGGACATATAATCTGTGGTCTGTTTCAGAGCAACAGTCCTAGCAGCCCTGAGTTAGGCCTACTTCAGTCTCCCGTGAAGAGAAGCATTCACAGTATTCCCGTTGCCCCAGTCCCCCACCCCTCAAGACATAGAAACAGTATTAATATGCCATGAATGGAGACAGACAGACAAGCATTATCTAGCTCTGCAGCCGCTAGAGGAGCAGGATGCCTTGTAGAAAGCCAGAGGGAAATATTTCTCTGCATGAATGGTGAAGTCCTCTTGGCCACCTCTGCTGGTGTCAAGTCAGCAAGTCTTGTGGGGTTTGTGTCTGTTGGTTTTCCAGCTCACCAATTTGCCTAAGGGTATCCTCTTTGAATTATTAATACGATTTGTTGATTTTTTTTTTTTTTTTTTTTTTTTAATGAATAAATCCAAACATAGATGTGCAGTGTTAGTAGTAGTTGTGGCCGTTTGGCCACATTGGAATTCTGCGAAATCAAGATCAAACAACACTTAATAAACTGAGGAAACAGCTGGAACTATTCAGGAGTCTAGTCTCAGGGTAGAGTATTTTCTTCCCCAGAGAGATCCCTTTTGTAAAATCTATCTTCATCTTGAGGTATTCATTAATTCATGTCCGTGCGGTTGGGAAAGATACTTATTACTTCACCTAGGGTCGTGGGTAAATACAAAAGCATTAGTTAAATCCACAGACTTGAGTGGGAACTCTCCATAATAAGTGACTACCTTGAATTGATCTTACGTCTTGGCCTTTGGTTGTCATGGAGATATAATTGGACTTCCTTTATATTCTACCTATAAGTGTTCCTTTCACTGTGTGAATGAAATGGTATGGGAACAGCCCAGCTCTTTCACAACTGTGTGATTGCACTGCCATGAGGCCTGCAGTTGGCCGCAAGGCAGAGAAGCAACTGTCGTTATTAGTTGGTTGGGCTCACTGCTTGCATTCACATTGAGCATCAAGTTCTGCTCAACGGTACCGACTTTGGCACACAACATAATAAAGATTTTAAAGTTCAATATAGTGCAGAGAAAAATAAAGACCCTTTTTTGGTACTGACATTTATGCATAATTTAGCCATAACATGTGATCTGATCTTAATTAAAGTCACTATAATAGACATATACACTATGAAACTAATAACATTCAAATACCGGTAAGTGTTTTCCGAATTGGCATATTTATTAAATAATCTCAATATATAAAAAATCCAAATGGGAAATGGTATGTGAAGCCAGATTTTCCCATCAATGAGTTGAACTTTTAGTATGTGCTTAGTTGTAATTTCATCTTATTTGCCTGTCAACATGGCGAATATATGTATGGGTGCATCCCTAAAAACTTTAATAATAAACACAGCTTTCTTCAATTAAAGAAATATGCCAGTCTACTGAATGCATCAGTATTAAATAAAGATCTTTGTCTGTACACAAAATACACTCCAAAGTTAGAAAATGTTTTGATGCTCAAAATGCTATGGGCAGATTTTGGTAGTTACTCAACTCGTATTAGGATTGTTATCTGTGTAATTCAAGCTGGTACAGTAGATTCTTCTGATACTGCAGGTAAGCTTAGGGTGTAATAAAACTAAGGGGAAAAAAAGATGATGGAAAAGGAAGAAACCATAGTCAAGTTTGATTTCCATCAAAAATGAAGAAAGTTACAGTTTTTGTGTTGTTTTTCTTATTCCCTCCACTCAAACTATCGATTCTTGCTCGTCATAGTCTTAAGAAAGCTGTGGCAGTTTGCAGCTTATCCCAATGGCTTGATCTATGCACTCTTCCTTGTCTGAGAAATATTCACATGGTTGCACAACACATGCCCAAAGTCAGAAGAGCGTGAGCACGGCATGACCATCTTTTGGGGTATATTCATTCACTAATAGATGGGCATTTACATGTTTCCTCTGCAGCGAATAGTGTGATGAAGCTGTTGGAAACATATTTATCTCTTCTTTTTTTTTAACATTTGCCTGTATCATTACACCAAGTGAGAGGCTGGATTAAAAGAAAGCAGACTAAAGATTTAAAGGGTTTTATCAATTAAATCTGTTTATGAAACTTGATCAAATTTAATAAAAGTATGTTTCGTTTTAAAAGAAGGCTGCTTTAGCCATTGTGTATTAGCCGTTGAAGGAACATTATTAGAGCCTTATAAAGAAGAGGGTTTTACTTAAATGATATTGTCCTGTATGTTAATGTAATTACACATGCAACCAAATTATTGGAAAAAGCTTCTTAGCTATGTCTGCTGCATCCTTCATAACTTGAATGTGACTTACACCAACCCATCGTCCAGAGTATCTTTTTAATAGAGAGCACTGACGGCACAAAGCCTAAAAGTGGCACAAATAGAAGCACTTGCCCAGTACCTCTTAAATTAATTATGTCCTCTGCCAACACACAAGTCTGTTAAAAAAATATAATGCATGCATTTTCACACACACACACACACACACACACACACACACACACACACACACACACACACACACACACACACACACTGGAAGACTGCTGCTTCTCAGGAGGCCAAAACACTTTAAAATGCATTTCTAGGGAGTTGTACTCCCAGGTCTACAGTCTCTAGATAAAAACCTGCAGCATTTGTGAAGTGGAGGTTAGAAACAGGACCGGCTTAAATCACTTACACCTACACAGTGACACGTCATCCAGCCTCCCAGGATGGCACGCGGAAAACAATGAGTCATGCTTCATTAAGAAAAGTTTACCCTAAGAAGAGCTTGTTGGTCAACATACCTCAGTCTCTCACAAATTTAGCCTAATACAAATGCCAGATGCCTTTTTTTATAATGTTAATTCACACAAAACAGGAATTGTCTTTTGTCTGTATTATATGACATGACTGAAAAGAAAGGAAGCAACATGCACTTTGATTTACGACTTAAAGCGTAACTCTCGCCAAAATGCAACCTAGGGTCTTTTTTATGAATGTACCCAAGTCAAACTTTCGTTTAAAAGCATATTTAGGACGGAAGCTCCACTTTTATGATGTATCGTATTCTTGTTTTTCGGTCAAATGGCCTTTTGAATGGGAGTGCTAGGGGCACTTTTATGCTAGCCTCAAAATAGTTATTTTTAAAACACTAAGAAGGCTCGACACAACATCAAACTTTGCTCCAAGTATGACCAGGGTCTCTACACCTTAACAAAAGCATTGACAACATTGTTTGTGTACCCAGAGTTTACTAAAATAAAAGGTTTTGAACAACTCACCGTAGCTCTTGTTGTTTCCGGCTGCTACCACCTCGCCAGTCAAAACGAGTCGATATCAAAACAAGTAGCCACAGATTTAGTATATCCCTTGGTCACCGGTGTAGTTAAGGTGTCGAGCCCCTGGTCATACTTGGAGCAAAGTTTCATGTTGTGTCGAGCCTTCTTAATGTTTCAAAAATCGGAGTGTCTATTTGCACCCCAGGTACGAATAGCCTCGGCCACACAGCTGAGCTATTCACAACCTGTAACGTAACAACAAAAACACGTTGCTCGCGTGCACGGAAATCTTGGCGGACGTTCATCTTCCATGACAGCAGAAGCGGCGTATTAGGAAAGTTTTGTCTCTAAAGTTTATAACAATTGAATTTCTAGCGGGAAATGGATACTACAGTTGCGTTTTCTGTCTTCAGTGAAAGCATACAACCGTTAGGTTGTTAGTTAGTATCTATTTTTTGTATACAGTATGGTTGCTTAGCAACCGAGGTTTGAAGACACCAGGTGGTAAACAGTTGTACAACGTTCTGTAAGAACTGCTAGGTGAGTGGTTAGAACACTGAACTTTGGTCTGGGAGTATGGAGTTCGATTCCCCGGTAAGGTGATCTTGTTTTTTGCATTTTGGATTGGATAATTTGCATGCCATTGCGCAAGTCGGGGCCCGCGAACGTGACATTTTTTTTGCAGGGTGGTAGGGGAAGACTCATGAATCTTCATTAGGGGACTCATCCCTGAATGGCTAGTACTCGTTGCCTGCTCTGGTTGGGTTGGTTAGGTTTAGGCAAAAGGAGTGGGATTAGTTATGGTTAGGGTAAAAACGAGACGCGAAAAACGAGAATACGGTAAATCTTAAAAGTGGCGCATCCGTCCTAAATATGCTTTAATACGAAAGTTTTTGACTCGGGTACATTCACAAAAAGACCCTAGGTTGCGTTTTGGCGAGTGTTGCGCTTTAACAGAAGTCTGTTCTACTACCAGTAGAACAAACTACCAGTGTAGAAAGACAAAGTAATAGGCAACAATTTTGGTATTAATTTTTTCCCTTAATTTTCTTTAAAAAAAAAAAAGTTCTCTATTTACAGCTTCTCACATGTAAATAAAAACCATTTTCTGACATTTTATAGACTTAGTGATTCAGCAGTTCATTGACAAAATAATCTTCAGATTGATAATGAAAATAATTAGTTGCAGCCCTAATGGCAATCTACTTCAGTCAGTAAGGTACAGAGAGTCAAATTTAGAAACATGTCGATGTAGAGAACAGAAGCACATCCTGCTCTCATTTCTCTTTTTAAATAGTGTGCCAACAGAAACTTTTCCAAAATCCCTGTAGTGTGTATACCAAAATGGCAGTTGTAGCATTTTGATAATCATACTAAAATCTGTCAAATTACTTCCTAGATTTGTCCATTGTTCTTTTTTCTCAAGGCATGAATTGTTTTTTTGGAAGCAGATATTTGCTGGCTAAACGGATGCATGGATGGGTGACAGAGAGAGTGATGGCAACAATTAGATTTGTAGGTTAATAGCATTCTCATTGACAACATAACTTCAGGCTGCAGTCAGAGCCAAACAGCGCTCTGCTAAAACCAGAGTGTAAGTACTGCAAATGAATGAGCTTAGTTTGAAACACCAGGAGATTGGCAAATGGCACTATTAGAGCTTTTAGCGACCAATTTATCCTCTGCCCACTGATGCAATAATCCCAGATGTAAAGTATCAGTTTGTGTGTGGTAGCACTGCAGCGTTTGGCGTTTGCAGAAGTATCTCTGTAAACAGTGGCAGACGGTCTGGATTATTCCAGGGTTAGGACCATGGGATTAGGTCCAAGGATTATAACAGTTCAGTCAGGGAGACAACAGCATTGTTGGCCTCTGGGAGTATACAAAAGACTGACAGTCAGCCAGGCCAACCACCCAGCTGCTGCCATGCTTTCTCCAAGTTTGTCTATCCTCTGGCCTCCGGTCGCTCATCCCCACATCTGTGGGTGAAGAGCGTCGTAAATGCTGATTCACCGTTACTGCAGGAATTTAAATGTGACACTAATTCTGTTTTGGTCATGCTCCTGGTGATGAATATAATCACATGTAACACACACAGCACATTTTTAGGATGAAACCCTGTTGTAAAAAGAGAAGAGCTGGTGATATAGTTGAATTATGTAACAATAAGTCTTTTTTTGTTAGTTTTTAACTCATTTCAAATGTCTCTGATCAAACTCTAATTTTAATATAATTTGAAGCACCACATTTTGTAGAATGAAAATATGATATGAGCATATCAACATCAACATGGTAAGCTTCCACTGGAAGTTGCCAGTTAATAATAAAGTAATAAAGTATGGTCAAGCCCTAATAAAAATGTTAGGGAAAAAACTTGAGTTACATGCTAACTTCACACCTGTGTCTCTGAATAGACCAAATATGTCTGTCTATGTGTCTCAGAATAATGCTGTCCTACAATTTTTATACTGAAAACTTTTTTGCAAGGAGTAAGATTTAGTAAATAAATGATATGTCGTCTAGACGGTTTAAAGCACAAGAAAATAATGTCTTCTGTTTGCGTTCCAGGACCACGCTGTGCGAATGAGTGATTGATGCCAACTTCGCTTCTTCAGGTAAGCGGCATTTGGCACACACATGGTAACATTATGCAAGTATTACATTTTCATTTCAAATGTGAGAGCATTACCTTCCAAAACTGAGCATGTGGGATTAGGATAGAAGATTACAAAAATATATAGTGGATTATACAACACATAAACCCTGAATCTCTTGATCTAAATAAAGAAAGAAATTGGTTTCAGTAACTTTTATTATTGGTTTGAATGAGGTTTGAGGTTGTTTTGACTAATACCCTCTTGTCCCCTTTTGTTGTGCATCCTCCATGTAGGGCAGAATGGGTGTGTGTCCCCTGCTCCTGCTGCTCGGTCTAGCCCTCGGGGCCTCAGCCCAGGATCATGTCCCCATCACAAGTATGAACCATGTCCATCTATGTCAAATTGCTTAACTAACTCACGGTTTTAGGTTAAAAGGCTCAAAGTGAAAAAAAATTAAATTATACTTTGCTGTCTTCTTCTTTCCAGGTCCTCCAAATATCACTGCCAAACCCACAGACCCCCCAGCCGCACCCTCCCTCAACTTCACAGTTGCTCGCACGCAAACCCCCACAGGCCCACCCACAACGCTCGTCCCCGCAGTCTTCCCGGTGACGACCATAACAACAACCACCACAAGCCCAGCTGGTGAGGAGGATGTACAACTGGCAGGTCCCAATGCCACCGGGCGGGTGTTACCAGTCCCTGCTCACTCACCTCCAGCTCCAACTCCTGCCCTCCAGGCACTACCGAGCACCGAGCCTCCCTCTCCCCCCACCCTGGCCGGGGTTGACAACAAGACCACAGCCTCCCCTACAGATGCTCTGACTCCAGATTATATTGATGGGGATGTATTCACTGTGGAGACTGAGACCACCACAGAACCTGGGATGGGGTTCACCTCAGAAACCAGCCCACTTGGTGAGTGTGCATATTCAGGGCACTGTGTGTTTCTTTATTTAGTGTGAGAATATATAATCTCTCTTCATTTCTTTTGGTGGGGGGGGGGCATTCCCCCTGAAGCACTATCCCCAGATTCAAAGAGCAAGGGCTTGTGTGTAAACTTACCTTAATTATGCAGCAACTTTCTACAGTCGTACTGGAACAAATCATAGAAGACACAGAGATGACAGGTACGCTACCAATGGGAGCCTCAATAGTCCAGAATGCCACGAAGCAACAGAAAGAGATGTTGAGTTGTGATTAGAGAAGCTGTGACTCACTTTATCTTGAATGGAAAGACACCCACCTGCCATGGCGTGGGTTTTGCTATCACTTTGTCCGTGCATAAAACGTACAGCTGAATGAAAGAAGTTACCATTCTTACATTCCCTGCCGTTGTTCAGAGTCATACAGTGTGGGAAGTCACTAAGGCACTGTTCAGACCATGTGTGTGTTGTAACTAGGTATTTGTGGATTGTGTCATATGTGGAATTTTCTTTGTTGCTTACATTTTGAATTTTGCTGTGGCAAGAACTACAGTTGCTGTTAAAACTGAAAAAAATAGACTTGGTGACTGTTCTGTAGTGGTTGTTCTTATCCAAGTTGTTTGTCGCTGGCAGATCAACTGTATACAACTGTGTCAGGGAGATTTTTCCTACTTTGCACACACTATAAGATGACTGCGGTCCTTATGCGTGCTTATGTGTTCCTCCTAAATTGGGTTTGAATTCTCAACACATTTTGGGTGTATTCAAGCATGAATTTAGAGCCGCCACTTGTCATCAGGTCATCCAAGACACATTTTATTGCTACGTGTGAACAGGGCCTAACTGAAGTACTAGTACACAAAAGGTTAAGGGAATTTGGATACAACCATAAAACAAAGCGTCATTAGAATAAATAAACATCACAGATTGATGGTATACTCTAGAACCACATAAGAGTGTCATGGTGTTTCTTTTGTTGTTGTTCCATCTAGCTGTGTGTTATTCATGCAGGCTGGCAAAGCAGTAGCAACAGCTAGAAAGAGCGAGCAAGTGAGCTTTCTGGTCAAGAGTCGACCTTTTAATATTTTAGATAGTTGGACACTTTTCTGCTTTTAGACTCCATTGTAGCAGCGCCGGAAAGATCCTGACGTGACATACCTGCATTTGATCAGTCATCCTCAAGATTCAGAGTACCGCCAAACTAGACGACCCAGACACTGCCAAAAGCTGTTATTTTATTATGAAAATAACCGGTGTTGAGGGAGGATTTATATGCATCGTCTTCATTTTATGGAACGTTGCTTTTAGGTCAGTTTAGTTTTTAGCATTACACTTAATTTCAATAATTTAAAACTTTACTGACCATCCTAATAAAATCCTTGTAACATGACCCACACCTCTTTCTTTTACATGAATCACTCATATTACATGATTATAGAGAAATACTCAAATCACTATGGAATGTCACTGATTGATTCAGATATAGTATGTTAAAAACGATTTTGAAACTTAGGGGAAGCTGTAGATGTTCAGATGAGCATTATTCACTCCTGGTCGACATAAACACAACAGATGTGCCCGTAGTACTAATATGGTCTGTCCATTGTATAACATAATCACTTCATGGGTTCGTAGGTGTTATGTGATTGCTCTATTGTCTCCCACTGGCCGTCTGTGGACCTTGTGTGGAGAGCTGTGAGCCGTTCTAGATGCCATTGGATCTGTCAAGGCTGTGTCAGTTCCACACGATAGCCACAGCCTTTTGTGCTGCTGCTTTGTTCAATGTACACATTGTCTGAGGGTGAACACGGAAAGGTCCTGGGAATTTTGTCTGAAAATGCAACATAACTCGGCAGCGTTCCAAAAAAGTGCATATGGAGCATGAAGTAAAATGATGCATTCTGTGCAGCATATTTTGTCTGTAACGTTAAGAGCTTTCTTGAATTTTGACTCGGCCAATGGAACAGCTGATTCTGTCATTGCATTGTCATCACCACGCTGCAGTTTTCTAGAAAAATCTCTTCTTTTGTTGTGGCCTCATGTGTCTTACAGGCCAGTCATCAGCACACAAACAGCAGCCTGTTTTTTGTACACCAAACTCCTGTTGTTGTTGTTGTTCAGGCATATCTAACTGTGTTAGTGAAAGGTCGCCAGGAAGACTAATGGATTGCCTTCAACTCATGCACATGGTGAAAACCTATACAAATTGGTCAGCTATTGTAATCAACAGGAGGCATCCCAAAGAATGGATAACTTGGTCCATGTAATATCTAATTCGTAGTCTTAAGCCTATGTGACCACAGTGCTTTTTCACCAGCCAGTGGTATCACGTTTTTTGGTTTATAACATAAAGTATGTGATGCAAATATGTGATGTAATATTTACACTCTAAATAATTCATTAATTCACAGAAAACCTCCTAAATGTTTCCGTACTTTATACCATCACCTTGTGTTTGCTGTCATCTTGGGTAAAACCGGTTATAGAAGCGGAGGGTCTACCTTTAGTTAAACTTTGATTTATCGGCTCACTCCAAAGGACAGCCTATTGTGCTCTCTCTGCATCTCCATTTGTGTTCAGTTGCTGTAGACGGCCAATGAAATATTAACATGGTTAACCATTATGGAAAGGAAAGATGCAGGCCCGTGTTGAAAGAGGCAAAATGTCACTTTATGTCCTTAGCTTATTTTATTTTAACCAACATTCTAACATGTTAACAAGCTGAACATCTGTTTTGTCTTATTGTAAATGAAAACTGTGTTCTTGGAACTCTAAACACCCACTAGACATATCTATTCAATTGTAGATGAAATATAAGTAGATTAATGAATTGGTCAGTAATGTGCATATATCTCTCACTCTGCACATTAAATAGAAAGCTGTCGCCGCTTAGTTTAGCATAGCATAAAGACTAAAAAAACAGAGAGAGACTGCTAGCCTCGCTCTGCCACCTATAAAACTCACAAATTAACAGGTTGTGTCTTGTTCTTTTGTGGTTTTTGGGGTGGTTATATGCTGGACTCTTTCTTGGCTGAGTGACTGCCTTTAAAAAAAAACAAAAAAAAAAAACATATATAACATGTCAAATTTTGGTAGAATCACTCTTCAGTGTTTTGTGTATATTGTATTATTTCTTGATAAACATGTGTGATATTAGTAAGATTTAATTAAACAAATTAATCCACAATTAACATATAGAACCCCAAGCTTACACCCTCATTGATTTTTTTTTTCTTTCTGTCTCTGATGTAGACAACAACCAGTCTGATGACATGCCAATCATAGCAGTCATGGTGGCCCTGTCCTCCCTGCTGGTAATCATCTTCATCATCATCATCCTCTACATGCTCAGGTTGGTGAAGTGCAGTCGATATTACACACGGCACACTTAGCAAGAGACCTGTGGCGAAGGCCTAAGGTGCTCCTGTTACCATGGCAATGACTGATTGGCATTCAGCTGTGAGACTAACGCAATGTGTGTTTATTTGGGTGTGCATGTGCGTGTGAGAGAGACTGTGTGCATTAATATGCACTTTGATCTGTGTTGATTGGCAGGTTTAAGAAGTACAAGCAGGCGGGAAGCCATTCAAACTCCTTCAGACTGACCAATGGTAGATCAGATGATACAGGTAAAACACCCACACATGCATTAGTTTGTGTCTGCTTTGGATTTGTCGCCAAATGTGACCGCATACGCACTGAGCACTAATTTATTTGTTTTTGGTTTCGATCAGAAAATATGTACACCCGGCTTGACCAAACTTGTTACTCTGAGTTGTTTCTGATAAGACTTGATTGATCTTGCTTCCCTAACGGATAACATTTCGCAGAAAGCTTTTGTTCACCATGATTACCTAACCAACAGGGCTGCAGTTAGCTCCCTCATATGTCAGTGTTGAATCACATCGCCATCTGGTGGGCATCTTTAGAGAAGACACCGAATGGTGAAGTCGGTATTACTTGATGTAAGCCAACTCATTTTCTCACCCTCTTCTCCCATGTCTTTGTCTCCACCTGTCTCACCCCTCCCATTCCTTCCCTCCTCTCCTCACTCTTGCCACCTCCCTTCCTGCTCGTCTGCACAGAACTTCAGAGCGTCCCGCTATTGGCCCGCTCACCCAGCACAAACAGGAAGTACCCGCCCCTTCCCGTTGACAAACTCGAGGAAGAAATGAACCGTCGCATGGCCGATGACAACAAGCTCTTCAGGGAAGAGTTTAATGTATGGCACACTCAAACACACACACCCTCTGATAACATACTGATCCTGATATTCACCTTTTGTCCATATCCCTGTAGCCGAAATAAGTGAGTCCCAACCAGGGTTACTTGTAGCCCAGGGCGTATTTGAGTCGCCAGTGGCTGATCGTGGAAAGATCCTGGAATCTTTATATTATTACAAGCGCAACTAATTTAAAAAAATTGAAAGCTTGATTTGATTTAAAAATAGATCCACATATTTGTGTTAAGGGAGTATTAGGAGAAAAATAACCATCCAAAAAAAAGATTACAAATGAATGTAATGCTGATTTTTAAGTACATTTATAGTCACAATAACCAGTAAGCCACCAGCTACAGTAGGCTGACTGCACACTACATACCTCCCACCAACCTGACACAGTTGTAACTCCTTAAGGCCACATGTTGCAATTGAGAGTGCATGGAAACTAGTTAGCAAGCTAGCAGAGTTGAAAAGGTTAGCAAAAAACGTATGGATGAATGGTTAATTTTAACCATTCATCCATACGTTTTGGTTAGCTAAAAGAAGAAAAACATTTGAAAAATTAGCTAAAAGTAATGCATAAATGGTTTAAATAGTTAGCTCATATAAATAATAAACAGCTGAAATAATTGGCTTCCATGATGTTATTAGACGTGTGAGATCTCACCTTATTGCATTTGTCAGATAATCAGCCTAATGCAGCAGCACATTTGCACAAAAATACATTTGGGGTTATCTGCATAAAGGCGCTGACACACCAAACCGATAATCGGCTGTTGGACAGTCTGGCGAGGTCAGTGACTCGAGTCTGTTCAGTGTGTTCCGTGCCGTCGTCCATCTGAGGAGCTGTCGGCCTTTTGGCCGACCTGACATGTTGCGTCGGCGGGCAGTCGGACTCCATGACCAATCTGATTGGTGGAGTGCTAACCCGGAAATGACGAACGGAATGAGCGTAACTAACACCTCTCAAAATCTGACGAAAATCTTTTAAACTGACCTTTGTCGATCTGAAATGAAGACAGATTCAGGAACTGCACGGCCTATTTCTCACTTAAATTGTTTTCAGAAACACGTTTCGGTGAACTATTTTAGTACAATATGAGATCGTATTCTGAACAAGCCGCCATGACAGTCTGGCTTTGAATTTCCAGAGAAACCAGACCCACGTTACGCGTTTGTCCAATCAGCTGGCATCGCTTCGGTGTGTTCCGAGGCACTTTTTTTGGCCAACTCTGACTGCCTTTTCTGCCGAAGGTCACCGTCCGGTTGGTGTGTCACCGGCTTTAGACACACAGCGGCAAAAAGATGACGCCTAAAGGAAATGATGTACAGGGTCACACGGCAGGATTTGAAACTGAAATGCATCGGTCTGCTCTACCTCCCTGTAATCTAAATGTATTTTTTTTCCCCTGTGTGTTTAGTCGCTGCCAGTCTGCCCCATCCAGGCATCATGCGACGCTGCTTCCAAAGAAGAGAATAAAGAAAAGAACAGATATGTCAACATCCTGCCATGTGAGCGACAACAGAACCACGACACTGTCTGACATTAATAAAGAAGCACTTGGTGTAACTGAGTTCTTATCTGCTATTTCAAGCTTTTCGAAACATTACCAGTACACTCATATTTAATATCAAACGGCTGACAATCAAAGACAGTTTACAAAGTGATTTACTGAGTTATATTTAAGCGGGCAGAATGGAAGATTGTAGTGTACCATGTGTCATTAAAATTCCCTCTCTCATTGTTAGAGATGGGAATCACCAGAGGCCTCACGATATATTACCACGATACTTCCCTCATGATACAACATTATTGCAATTTTAAACATATTGCAATAGTCTGCGATATATTGCAATGTATTACCTTTTTTCCAACTTAAAATTTTTCAAATGATGTCCCCAAAGGAGAACTTTGTCAACATCTGTTTTATCTAAAAAGATACATCTCTCTGTTTGTTCATTTCACTTCAATTTTATTGCTGCAAAATGGAATTGTCGAGCAGACAAACTGACCAACACATATATAATGATGGATCAATACTTGGCGGCTGTGTATTGATACAGTATTGCCATGGAAAATATCACGATACTATGCTGTATAGATTTTTTTTCCCCCACCCCTACTCATGTGCTCCTCCTCCTCTTCATTTTCTCTCAGATGATCACTCCAGAGTGCATCTCTCATCTCTGGAGGGAGTCCCAGACTCTGACTTCGTCAACGCCTCCTTTATAAATGTTTGTATAAGTGCAGCATTTTGCCACAAAAAAAGACCATTCTGCTCTAAATATATTGTGTCACATCCTAACATCACTTCTTGACTTCTTTATTTCACAGGGTTACCAAGAGAAAAATAAGTTTATTGCAGCTCAAGGTAAGGATTGTGCCTTCATTGGCAGCCAAAAAATGATGCTGTAGTTTAATTACCAAACAAAGTACCTGATTATTAGCTTATTACTTGTCCTTTGAGTTTCTGTATCTGTCTCGGCCTCTCAGGGCCCAAGGAGGAAACAGTAAATGACTTCTGGCGGATGATCTGGGAGCAGAACACAGTCACCATTGTCATGGTGACCAATCTGAAGGAGAGAAAAGAGGTAGGGGAGCAGGAGCGATGATGATGCTTGTGTTTATACACTATGTCTTATAAGATGATACAACAGCTTCCAAGGGCACGTATGCGTTTTGTATAGAATATACATCCGCTGTAAGAGATGTAAAAGAATGGTTAACCCTGTTTAACAGCACCAGGGACCAAAATCACCTTCAACCTCTGCATTGGTTTCATGTTTAACATGTCTTTATTTTCAAAGTAAATTTTTTTTTATCTGTAAAGTTAGTTAAACTGTGATTTTTTTTTTTTTTTTTTTTTTTTTTTTTTTTTTTTTAAACCTCTGTGTGAATCATTGTGCAAGGGCAAGCATGAGTCTTTTAATCACGAGTTCACCTGAATCTCTCTTTGCTTTTCCACTATACCCCTTCTGTCATATATGCAACATAGTTAAACTATCGTTCATTTGGATAACCTCAGTTTTATTCTCACCCTTTTTCTCCTATAACTGAAACAAGTTGAGGCGGTTATTGCACACCGCTTTATGAGTGTGCTCGACGTTCAATCACTCATTGTGTTTCAGTGTAAGTGTGCCCAGTACTGGCCGGACCAGGGCTGTTGGACATACGGGAACATCCGCGTGTCTGTAGAGGACACAATGGTTCTGGTGGACTACACAATCCGCAAGTTCTGCATCCAACAGGTAATATCTTGTTAGTGTGGGTACCAGGATATACATGTTTAATTCTGTGTTCATCCTCCACACATACACAAGAAACACTGGTGTAGTTTGTATCTACAATCATCTTTTGAAAAAGTATCGGGGCACACACTACAGATTAAAAATACATTTGAAACTTTGGATATGATGTCATTTACATTTAGTTTAGATACTCATTTTGTCGTGGCTTGGTCTATGACCTGGTTGTATTTGTATCTCAGGTGGGAGATGTGTCTGGGAAGAAGCCTCAGAGGCTCGTCACCCAGTTCCACTTCACTAGCTGGCCAGACTTCGGGGTGCCCTTCACCCCTATTGGCATGCTCAAGTTCCTCAAGAAAGTCAAGAATTATAACCCCCAGTATGCCGGGGCCATTGTGGTCCATTGTAGGTAAGTGGATAGAAGCTTACACTCTTACTTTTGCCTAGTTTGTTGTGTGTCTTTGTTTGCATGCCACATACAACTCGCAACCTGTCATATTTCTGTCTGTCAGTGCGGGCGTGGGGAGGACAGGTACCTTCATTGTGATCGATGCCATGTTGGACATGATGAACACTGAAAGGAAGGTGGACGTGTTTGGCTTTGTCACCAGGATCAGAGCCCAGCGCTGTCAGATGGTCCAGACTGATGTGAGTCCAGTGTCGACACACATGCATTCAGTCTCTCCCATGATGCAGTTTTTTTCAGCGTTTGTTTGTTTTTGGCTTCCAATTTCTCTTCACCACCTTCTCTCTGTCCCACAGATGCAGTATGTGTTCATCTTCCAGGCGTTGTTAGAACACTACCTGTACGGAGACACAGAGCTGGAGGTGACTTCTCTGGAGTCCCACCTAGCCAAACTATACTCCCCCTCACCTGGAGCTGGCTGCAGTGGGCTGGAGGCTGAATTCAAGGTCTGTTTGTGTGTTATAATCTCCCAAAGAGACATGTATCATACCTCTGCATCTAAACTGTTTAGGGTGAGAACAATTGCTATCCGAAGTTCTTCTGACATATTTATTTTGCAAATGCTCTAAGGCTCAAGTTGGGATCTCTTCTTTTTAGAAACTGACATCCATCAAGATTCAGAATGACAAGATGAGAACAGGGAACCTGCCCGCCAACATGAAGAAGAACAGAGTCCTGCAGATCATTCCATGTGAGTGATGCAGCTGTGGGTTTATACAGTATCAATGTGGCTACACACGGTGATGAGCGCCATGATGCATATAATGAAATTGCAGATGTATAGTCCCTTGGTCGACTCTAAAAGCTTTTCCTCAGTCAAAGTTAATGTTTCTCCTTGCTTCTAACAGATGAGTTCAACAGAGTGATCATTCCAGTCAAACGAGGAGAGGAGAACACAGACTACGTCAATGCCTCTTTCATTGATGTGAGTGTGATAGCAACTGGATAAGAGTGGATCATTTCATTAATGCAAGCAATCAATCGGGTGTTTAAAGTCTGCATTTCTCCCTCCTGCTGTTTATTTTTGTATCCTCCTTTCATCCGTCCTTTCCCCGTGGACCTCACTTTCTGCCATTTCCTGCATCTGGTCACAGGGCTACCGCCAGAAGGACTCTTACATGGCGAGCCAGGGCCCCCTGCAGCACACCATAGAGGACTTCTGGAGGATGATCTGGGAGTGGAGAAGCTGCTCCATAGTCATGCTCACTGAGCTGGAGGAGAGAGGGCAGGTGTGTGTGTCTGTGTGGATGTGTGCGGATACAAACACTCGTATTAGATATCAGGTCAATAACTGGCTAAAATAGAATATTGATATTAGACACTTTACTCAATGCTAACTTGACGCCACCTGTCTTGTATAACATGCTAATAATCTGAGCAAAATGTCTGGACCTTTAGTGGATATCCAGCATTTCTTAATGATGTTTAATAAAATGTGATCTAAAGTATTAGTGACCAAGTTATCCAGATGTTTTTAAATGCTACAGCAAAGTAATTGTTGGGAATTGTTGAAGTTGATCAGTCATACCACGAAATCATCTTTGATGGCCAGTGCTGGAAGTTTAGAATCCAAATATTTCCAGAAAACATGGTGGATTTGATGTCAGTTTCCTTCTCACGCTCATGTAATTAACGATTACGGTAGTTCGGATTAGGTTCTGTCTTTAATAGTTATTACTGTTTTGCCATCTGCAGAATTCTATAATTACTATCCGGAGATTTACATGACATTAACATTTTAGATTTCCTTGATATGTTCAGAATTTTAGCATGCCGTTAAGCTTGGTAATTTGACCACCTCCATTATGGGTCCTGCAGGAAAAGTGCGCTCAGTATTGGCCTAGTGATGGAGTGGTGGTCTTTGGGGACATCTCCATCGAGATTAAAAGGGAGGAGGAGAGCGAGAGCTACACAGTGCGTGACCTCCTGGTCACCAACAACAGGGTAACGAAAGACTTATTGAAACAAGCAGACGCTCCCAATACAAACACACTAAATGTTGTCAATTAATATTGTGCCTTTTGAAGCCCTGACAACATACCAACAGCAATCGTTGCAATACTAACTAATCTCTTCCTTTTTGCCTTCGTCCATCTTTCCAGGAGAACAAGGCTCGGGCGGTGCGTCAGTTCCATTTCCATGGCTGGCCAGAGGTGGGCATCCCTGCTGACGGTAAAGGCATGATCAACATAATCGCTGCGGTGCAGAAACAACAGCAGCAGTCTGGCAATCACCCCATAACTGTGCACTGCAGGTAAAACACACCGTTTGTTGATGTTTTAACCTGTATGTACCAGTGTAAGAAAAAATAGGAAACAAAGCTGGTGATAATAAGATAATTATATTGATCTTTTGTGGTACTGTTGCACACGGAAATGCTTCTGGCAATCAAGTGTGCGAGTTGTGTCTGGGACATTGTCGCTGTTATTAAATCACAGGAAAAAACAGCTCAGAAGGATTGTTCTCTTCTTCCTTGTGACATTTGCACTGCTCCCAGAAATAGTGCTATGCTCTCTTTTAACATGTGTTCTCACAACAAAGTCTTCTGTGTGTATGTCACACATGCACATGCTGTTGTACTGTATGTTGATGTATGTTCTGCAGATTACTGCAGTGTGTATATTTAGGTTTATATATATGTGTGTGTGTGTATGGGTGGGTGTTCTTGTTTAACTACATTCGTGGGGTTGAAAAAACGGGAATACAGTATACTTGTGGGGTCCAGACAGTTTTGTGGGGCCAAAATGCTGGACCCCACAAGGTTAAAGGGCTGTTTGAGGGTTAAGACTTGGTTTTAGGGTTAGAATTAGGTTAGGGTTAGGGGGAGGGTAAGGGTTAAGGTTAGGCATTTAGTTGTGATGGTTCAGGTTAGGGTAAGGGGCTAGGGAATGCATTATCTCAATGACGGGTCCCCACAAAGATTGTGTGTGTGTGTGTGTGTGTGTGTGTGTGTGTGTGTGTGTGTGTGTGTGTGTGTGTGTGTGTGTGTGTGTGTGTGTGTGTGTGTGTGTGTGTGTGTGTGTGTGTGTGTGTGTGTGTGTGTGTGTGTGTGTGTGTGTGAGAAAACGCATGCATTATATTTTTTTAACAGACTTGTGTGTTGGCAGAGGACATAATTAATGTAAGAGGTACTGGGCAAGTGCTTCTATTTGTGCCACTTTTAGGTTTTGTGCCGTCAGTGCTCTCTATTAAAAAGATACTCTAGACGATGGGTTGGTGTAAGTCGCATTCAAGTCACACTGTGTGTGTGTGTGTGTGTGTAGTGCTGGTGCTGGCCGGACGGGGACTTTCTGTGCGTTGAGTACAGTCCTGGAGAGGGTGAAGGCAGAGGGCATCCTGGATGTCTTCCAGACAGTCAAGAGCCTCAGACTGCAGAGACCACACATGGTGCAGACGCTGGTGAGTGGCCCTTTGAACCTTAATAGGAAATAATTTTAGATGATTCCTTTATCATAAGGGCCCAATAACAAACTAGTTAATCTCTGAAAAGAACATTTTGAAAAAGTGAGATATTTGCTCTAATCACATTTATCCATGAACTTGTGATAATCCCTTTTCTAAAAATGCATATGTTGCTCTTTTTTCCTCAAGAAGCAACCGATTGAATTACGAAACCAAAAGCTTGATTTAATACTACTGCTGAGGATGTATTTTCACCGCTGTAATTGTATTTCTCAGCACAGGGTATCTCAACAACTTGGGTATTTCCATTAATATTGGTATTCAAATTGGGCTCTAGCCAAGGAGCAACTAGTGAGATTTTTAACTCTGGAACCAATAAACGTAGAAAGTTGATCCAGGTGAGAAGGTCGATACTACTCTCATTTCTGTAAGGTAAATATGTAATTGGATCCAGTAGCTGCTTAGCTTAGCATAGCATAAAGACTGGAAACAGGGTAACGGCTATCCTGGCTCTAACAAACACGTTATATCTTGTTTGATTATTCTATACAAAAACAAACAATTCGCTGTCTCAAGGTGAGTTATGGGCTGGACGATTTCCCGGCCGACACCAGTTGCTTGGCAACAACTGGGGGTTACTGGTCCCAGTTAAGTAATAGTCCGACATGTAAGATGGATGGATGGATGGAGTATATAGGTAGTTATACTGCATCAGCAAGGTCTCTCCCAGACAAATATTTCAAAGCAGACTGGTGTTTCAAGATGTGCTGTTCTTTTGAAAAAGCACAAAGAAACGGGCAACGTTGAGGATCGTAGACGCAGTGGTCGGCCAAGGAAACTTAGTGCAGCAGATAAAAAACACGTCAAGCTTATTTCCCTTTGAAATCGGAAGATGTCCAGCAGTGCCATCAGCTCAGAACTGGCAGAAACCGGTGGGACCCAGGTACACCCATCTACTGTCCGGAGAAGTCTGTCCAGAAGTGGTCTTCATGGAAGAGTTGCAGCCAAAAAGCCATACCTCCGACATAGAAACAAGACCAAGCGACTCAACTATGCACGAAAACATAGGAACTGGAGTGCAGAAAAATGGCAGCAGGTGCTCTGGACTGATGAGTCAAATTTTGAAATATTTGGCTGTAGCAGAATGCAGGTTGTTCGCCTAAGGGCTGGAGAGCATTTCTGCAAATGGAGTTGGAGATTTGGTCAGGATTAATGGTGTCCTCAATGCTGAGAAATACAGGCAGCTACTTATTCATCATGCAATACCATCAGGGAGGCGTATGATTGGCCCCAAACATACAGCCAAGGTCATTCAGAACTATCTTCAGTGTAAAGAAGAACAAGAAGTGATGGCATGGCCCCCACAGAGCCCTGATCTCAGCATCATCGAGTCTGTTTGGGATAACATGAAGAGACAGACGGATTTGAGGAAGCCTACATCCACAGAAGATCTGTGGTTAGTTCTCCCAGATGTTTGAAACCGCCTACCTGCCGAGTTCATTCAAAAACTTTGTGCAAGTGTACCTAGAAGAATTGATGCTGTCTTGAAAGCAAAGGGTGGTCACACCAAATATTGATTTGATTTAGATTTCTCTTCTGTTCATTTACTGCATTTTGTTAATTGATGAAAATAAATTATTAACACTTGCATTTTTGAAATTAGTTTACAGCATTTTTTCATACCTGCCTAAAACTTTTGCACAGTATTGTATTTTTGTGCACTTTATAGGTTAACAACGTGAAAAAGCCCAAAGTCCACCCCAAAGGGACTTACCATCTCCAACAGAAAACACTGTTCACCAACTGCTCCAAACGGCTCTATTGTAGTCCAGCCTTTACTTCCGTGACGAACATGCGTCACTTTGTAACACACGTTATAATGCTCGCCTTGCTGCTAGCATGGCACGCCCTCATACTCTGTAACTGACAGCTAGTAGTCCTTACCTAGCTACTGAGCATGTGCGACTCCCAACAAAGATTGAACAGAAGTGAGATGTCTCACTCTGTAGCTAAAACAGAGAGCTCAACACACAGGGTGAAAAGAGGAGCTGCAGCAATATGCAGTACAACAAAAATATTTTAGTACCACATAAACCTTTTCTGGTACAACCTCTAAATACAATTATGAATTAGAGGATGGATACCCGAAAATCCCCGTTCGGGTTCAGACAGATATTTAGAAATGATGTTCGGGTTCGGATCGGGCTCGGTCACATCAACGCGATAAGGCATTGAACATTTTAAATTTAAAAAAGCTTATTATGTAGGTGATCACCTGTGTTAATGTGCGCTTGTTGCCCCGTGTGCGCTGATGCGCTCATCTGTTGACATTTTCGAATGCCTTCCTACAGTTGCTTAATAAAAGCGGGCTTTCCGCACAAACAAACTTATGTGTCATTAGTATGAGAAAAAAATGTGCCGGGCTCGGACATAAATATCTTAATGCGTGTCGTGCTCGGGCCGGGTTTGGTTACTGCTCTGTCGGACGGGCTCGGACAGAAAAATGCGGCCCAATCCGCGCTTTGTTATGAACCTGAAAATGAGCATAATATGAGCACTTTAAACTACAGCTATGTGATTGTACTGCTGTTTATACTGTAAGCCTTTAATACAACGGATCAGTGATTGATATGTGACAGATTTCAGAAAATTATAGTGTTAGTAGTTCCAACTGACATGGCTGTTTCTCCTGTGCCCTTCCCCATCCTCAGGAGCAGTACGAGTTCTGCTACAAAGTGGTCCAGGAGTATATCGATGCCTTTTCTGACTACGCCAACTTCAAGTAGGAACCTGCCATGGATGGATGGATGGATGGATGGATGGATGTCTGCATACACTTCATACAAGCATATGCACGCACCAGAACACACACACATACATTACCATGCAGAAAGCTGCATATTCCCATCTGATGGATTAAAAAAAAGAAAAGACTCATCACAACTTGATCTGTGGATGGGATGAACTGCCCGCAGGAAAAGGGAACCGAGGCCTCGGCCCGGAGGACAGGGCAGCGCAGTCGGACAGACAAAATAACGGAGATGCCTTCTTGAATATTTTGTAATATTGGTCTTGTTAATACAGCCCTTCACCCCTATTTGCTATCCCCCCATATGTATATATACTTAACTGTGTTGCATCTTATTACTTTGGTTTCAGACACAGTTTTGAGTTTGGCTGCATTTTTGGGTGGCACCTGTAATGTATTTTATTGGTATATAAATATATATGAATATAAATCCAACGCTTTGGAGGCTAATGTAAAAAATCCAGAGTCGAGGCAATGATGTTTGGATTTTTACTTTTTAGGGACAGAGACTTAAAACATGTTGGTTTGGCCAGAGCCATGCTGAAGCAACGTGTGTTGTAGCAGAACCCTAAACATTTACAGACAAAATCTGGACAGTTTTTCACTCCTAGACATTCATACAGCACACACACACACACACACACACACACACACACACACACACACACACACACACACACACACACACACACACACACACACACACACACACACACACACACACACACACACACACACACACACACCAAAATCCAGCAGCCATTCATTTGTGTGTGTTTGTTTGAACTAGAGCTTAAGCTAGCAGAGAAGACTGTTTTGACATCACTGTCTTCTATCTGCCGAGTGCCAAAGTCCTTCACTCCCTTGGTAATGCAGCTTGTCTGAAACCATGTTTAGACATTCAGTACAAGACCGCTATTTTACTGTTCAAGGATCTGTAACCAACACACTGCTGGACTATAACAAGAAGTTACTGAAGTAGAAATAAATACACATTTTTTTACAGCATACATTAAGGAGAATTGGTCAAATTGGTCAAATAGCTTTTATGTTGAATCTCTAATATATATTTACAGTATCTGCAGCAATGTTGATCATGTCAACAAGCCAAATCACAAATAACACAATCACAAGTAACCCCATTATTGCATCATAGAAAACAACATGTTATATACCCAGCATATTTCTTTTCTTGTTTACAGACGCACGTCAGTATTTCTTGTAGATTGTATTGAGCATTTCTTTTCTGTAGGGGTGTCCTTTGAGTCTGCCTGAATTAACTCTCATTTCTTACATCTTTTATATCAGCCTTGCATTATTACGCTGTACTATCACTTTTAAAGAATGAGTCCCTTTTTATTTCCCACCATGAACACTGATGCCGAAGAATGTCTCTTTTAATTTGAATGCTGTTGCTAATGTATTCCTAAAAAAATGTATACATCGTTACTTAAATAGTGGAGGTGTGCCATGCCATGTTTGCTCAGTTTTTCTTTCTTTTTTTTAATGGCTGTCCTGTGAGGACACGAACACTTGAATTACAGTGTTTTTTTTCAGATGAGGTCACATTGAGGCTATGCACTCAATTGTGATATTTGATGTCCGTTAACTGCAGGGCTTCAGGTCAGTCATGTCATCTTGTTCAGCTCAGGAAATGATTGATTCCAGAATTGTTTAAATTTACAAATTGAAATGAGTTCATCTCCAAAGCTGACTCACATTTAAATGGTTTGACCTCACCACCAAAAGAATATTCAGACAGCAAGCCTTGTATGGATTTGAACAGAATTTAATGACATATTAAAAATGAGATTTCTTTTAAGAGTTTTCAACCTATTTCAATGTTTATTTTAATGGAGAACCGCCCCATTCTTGTACATAATTGCATCCCACAAAAGTCTAAATCACATTAACAGTCCCTTATTAAATTACTTTTCCTTACGTGAGGATCACAATCAATCCTAATTTATTGATAGTGGACGACTATCAATATGCTGATTTATTTAAATTTTTTAAGGAAGGGTATTGCGTCAATGTTAATTGTTGAACACACTGCACTATTTGCACCAAAAGCAAAGCCCTTAAAAATACGGAACCAAATGAGAGATGAGGTGAGAATGATATGGCCTTGAAATCAGAATATGGCAACTATATTAGCTCTTTCAGGTCTCAAAGCCCCGGGTTAAGCCTTCTGTAAGGCCCCTGTAGGGACTTAAAGTAGCAGATATTTTAATTGACCAGTCACTGAAATTGTTGGCTGTTCGTGCATCGTCATTGTCATTTCAGGTCTTCTTTCGTTACATTCATCACAAGTGTCCACACTATTCGTTAGGTGCCATTGTGGTCTTCATGTATTTACTTTGTCACTTATCGTGTCTTTAGTTAACAGAGGAAGGGATGCTTTTTGTTTGCCAATTCTGTCTGTGCTTAAATGACATGGGTTTATTGTGTGTGCTTGAATCGTGACTTTCTCACTGCAATTTGACAGCAAAACATGACACTGTGCCAACCCATGAGACCCACTATTTTGCTATTATAGTGAAGTTAAAAAAAGTGCCTCACTTGTAGGTTTTCAAAAACAAAAACATTACATAAAATATGTGCTGCAACCAATGTCATCTTAAAGGCTGTCCTTTGCATTTTCCCAACTCGCATGTATTTTCTCAACTGTCACCTGCAGACCAATGACACACCTCTTTGTATGACAAATCAGTAGGGCCAAAACCAAGAGTGGGTCAGTCATCCTTCCTTTTACATTCCCTCTAGTCGCATATCTGTAGATTCCTTAGTTGTGCAGATCAATCTAACATTGAGGTCACTTTTTAAATAAATGCCATCTTGATTAAATGGCTTCATTTAATTCCATATCACTGAAATGTGGTATCCATGATAAGTAATCAATTGTGGGTACCCGAATGTTCAACAGAAAATCATAAATTTCCCCCACAACAAAAACAATTGCATATTTTATGCATAATCACCAAGGGAAACCAAATAGTTGTCTGTGTTTCATATGCCTTTATTCCTGGAGCTTTTCACCAGTGGGGTGTTTTGATTGCCCCGGAGAATTAAAATACATCTCCATTTCTAGAGCGTCGGACTGGAAGAAGACTAGAGTCCAATGTCCTTTATGTCTCCTGTCCAGCTCAACTCTTTGCTGTCCACTCATCGCCTTCTTTTCCTTTTTTACTTTGTCCTAGGACAAAGGCCCACTCGCTTTTGTACATAATGTAAGGTTATTTATATTTCATTCCTGTTTGCTGCCTTGCTTATTATATTTTCTTCTCCCCCCCTTTTTGAAATAAAAAAGATGTATATTGAACTGTATTGGGACCATTTTGGAATGTATTAGAGATGTTTTGTTTTGGGCCATTTTTAATTTGGTATAATTGTCTTAAGCAAATCCTATTTTTTAATTTGCCAATGTTTGTTTCTAGTGTTTTGTTATTCAACATTTGAATATATGTATATATAATTATATATATATAATAAAATTATATATAATTATATAATGCCAAATGGCCTTTCTAAGCAAGATACTGTTCAAACCTAATAAAGAGCTTGACATTTTATAATTTCTATTTCTTATGTATTTAAATGTATTGTTAAACACAGGTGCAGTTACATTACACCTTTCAGACAATGTGTGTTTTTGCTTGTTTCACTTCAGGACAACCTGATCATTACAGCTCAGTCTACAATGAAGACTAATGGTACAGTGGTGCAAAAATAATTGCCAATCGTTGTGTATGTGTGATTAATCCTTCACCCCTGATCAATTTTCACTAAATAATTAATTACCTGGAATACATTTAAGGAAACCGTTCAGTTTACTCGTCACAAGGACTAGTACTAAGCCAGTTGTATAATGTCTGCTGCAGCTCTGGACGACTTTTCTAGTGTTTGAAAAAATAACCAACCTGATCTCACAGAATTCCGTGAAATGAACACGGCCCCTTAACTCAAAATCTGTGGCAGTTTCACGGAATCGCCAACAATTCCGTGATGGGCCCACGGAAGAATTCCGTGAAATGAACAAGGCCCCTTAAGTTAAGGAAATGGTCGTGGCAGGACAACGGGACGCTTTGGTTTAGGAAAACAACGGACGGTTGAGTTTAGGAAAACAATAACGGGACACGGGACAACAACGGGACGGTTGAGTTTAGGAAAAGAAGAACGGGACAGTTGCATTTAGTAAAACAAGAAAGCAACAGTTCGGTTTAGGAAATGTAACACGCGGGACACAATCCCCAGTCTCCTGGGTGAAAGTCCTGTGTTGATTTTCGGGCTTTCATACTACTCGCTACCATAGTCGCTCTTAATGCTACGTCATCTTCTCAGTTACTTTACTTTGGCATTGTTTTCCATGGTGGCGACACAAAAAAAATCATCAGGGTCAGCTTGAGACTTAAATGATTTAACACAAAGTCTGAAGAACTGAGCATTTAGGAGGTTGAAAGGAAAAGATGGTTTCAAGTTGCATTAAGGGAAATGTAGGATCCAGGGATTTTGGAGCTTGACTCACCCTGGAAACTCAAAGTCTGGAAATCCTGGCATTTGCTGCTTCGATGTTGACCATTCTTTTTTTTAATTCTGTCTCCTGTGAGTCCCTAAACTTTAAGTTTAAGTGACCTTTAACTTTAAAGGAACACGGCGACTTATTGGGACTTTAGCTTATTCACCTTATCCCCCAGAGTTAGGTAAGTCCATACATACCCTTCTCATCTCCGTGCGTGTTGTAACTCTTTCCGACGGCTCCACCGGTAGCTTAGCCTAGCACGGATCCTGAAGGTAACCAGCTCCATCTAGCCTACTGCTCTGAATAAGTGACAAAATAACGCTAACATGTTCCTTTTTACATGTTGTGATTTGTATAGTCACAGCGTGTACAAATAACAACGTCACATGAGACACAGCCATCTTCTAACCATATATAAACTGGGAACTATATTCTCAGAAACGCGAAGCAGTGCTTCTTCTGCTACTTGGGCGGAGTGATATGATTGCAGCACCTGAGAAGCCCCGAGCAGAGTAGAAATGCTTCGCCTTTCTGAGAATATAGTTCCCAGTTTATATACGGTTAGAAGATGGCTGTGTCTCATGTGACTTGTTATTTGTACATGCTGTGACTCTACAAATCACATAGGAACATGTTGGCATTATTTTGTCACTTATTCGGAGCAGTAGGCTATTTGGAACCGATTACCTTCAGGATCTGTGTTAGGCTAAGCTACCGGTGGAGCCGTTGGAAAGAGTTACAACACGCACTGAGAAGAGAAGGGTATGTATGGACTTATCTAACTCTGGGGGTTACGGTGAATAAACTAAAGTCCCAATAAGTCGGTGTGTTCCTTTAAGTGCAATGGTGAATCACTGAGTACCCCTTTAAGATGGAATGATTGAGGATCAGGAAAACGTAGATCCACGGGTTTCTTTAATACATGAATACAATATTTAGTGACAAAACTTTTACTGTCAAGCTCAATCTGCAGAGGCCCGTGTGGAGGAAATCAAGAGAGGGTTAATTCGATATGCATACCAGCAAGAGATTCACACCAGTGTGTTTATCGGTTAAAAGCTTGAAGACATTTTCGTTGAATTAATGCTGTGAAATCTCAGGACAAAATACAAGGTGACAGGATGGTCAGACCTCTGATATTAAACCTTCATGTGCTACACTATTAACAAGAAAAAGAAATTGTGGATAACAACATGGCCACCTATCAGTATATGTAACATTTGTAAAGGTTCATTCACAAACTTCTGAAGGTAATTGCTTCACACTGACAGGTGGTCATGTCTCATCGGTGACTCATCTTGGAGTCATCTCGCTTCAACCAATCGGTGGCACCAAACAGTGCTGTGTCACAACGCTCAAGCTGGCAATTAAACTGAGTCAACAGCAACATGTCACACTGTCAGTCACTTCCTGAGTAAGAACTGGCTCTGCATCTAAAATACATTTCCTCATCAGTGGCCTGGACAGGAATCCACTGTGTTTGTTCCCGTGTCATCAGATGCCCCTGTTTCCCTTCATGGAAGGGTCAACAGGGTTGAAGGGAGGATGTGGTCGGTCACTGTGGTCAAAACAGGTGCAAAAAAAGAGGAAATTGGATCTATTGAGTTTTACATTCTGACAAGCACCTACTGTAGTTTGATCTGAGCGATACGGTGAAATACTATCAGACAGACATAAATGTCTGCAGGGCCCAGACTATAGAAGCCAGAAACTAGGCTATTAAACCCCAGCACACATTTTCATGAGTTATCTGTAAGTGGCCCTCTACTTTTCCTCTATAGATTTAATGCATTAAATAGCACTTTTGAGACATTTTCCATATTTTTGTTTCTTAAGTCTGTGCTTTAATGTACCTGATAAATTATGAATGGTCCCATCATTATGTCATTATTCTTCTAATTGAATGACTTAAATCTGTTATTCAGCCAGAGTGAGAGTATTTGGACGTGGATTAGGGGGATGTATGTGAGCAGATGAGCATCCCAGGGCTGTCAGTGCTGTTTGCAGGTGATAATTTGGATTGAGCATGTCTTCTGGACCTCTTGTCCCCAGGGACCGTTCATCCCACCACTGGGAGCAGAGGGACCAAAGGGGTCAGTGATGGGCGGGGCAATTAGGGAATGATAGTGGAAATGTGAGTTGGGAGGGGTACATATATTGAGGAGGAGGATGAGTTTGAAGACAATCTCTACAGTAATACACTTGTAAAACTGTGAGATACCTTTAGCAACTGACCAACTAAAGGGCAAGCAGAGTGAGCTTCTGGCAGGACGTCAACGGACACCTGTAGTGATAAAGTCGTGAGACTACGGTAAGGACGCTTACTTACACTTCTACATAGTTATACTGTACTCTGTCTGAAGTAGGCATTGGAAATATTAGAATAAATATTACATTGAATGTTGTTGGAGACCTGAAGAGTTGATATTTTAATAATTGATATTTTAGTTCAGCAGTTTAACATTTGTCCTAAGAACTCCATGTATCTATAATTATCACAGCATAGCATTGGGGAAAACTGTCTATTTAAAAGGCAATAAACGATTAAAGTCCCTGAAATGATAGCCCGTGTAACAATGTTGTTCTAAATCCAATAACGTGTTTAGCTGATTTGTTGCAAGCAAGCATTTTACATTTTTATTTGTCAAATGAGAGCAAAATGGAGACTTTTTTTTTTTTTTTTTTTAGCAAACTTGCAGGAAAATATTTCAGTCTAAATGTTAAAACTCATAGCATTATTGTATTTTCGCCCAAGTGTCTTGATATTATTGCATAATAATTAGAGCTTTGTGGTGACAGACACCTCTACTCTATTTACAGTATGGTCTAGTCTGTTGAGTTTTTATTGCAGGAAAAGCTAAATCAAGGATGCCTTTTCAGTTCAATCTTTCTGCTACACAAAAACTATATTCCAAATTTGAATGATGGAAAATATAATATGGTATTTAAACGCTTTGTAATTTGATTTTTCTAAGTTAAATACCAAAGGATCAAAGATAAAAGCCTCTTATAGTCAGAGCCAATCGAGTGTCCATCTTTGCCTTCAGGTGAGAATACCATGTGTGTGTCTCGACTGGTTTTGCTGCTTGGGCTGCTGCTGTGTGTGGGGGCTCAGCTGTCCAACGCCCAGCACTGGTCCCATGGTTGGTACCCTGGAGGCAAGAGAGAGCTGGACTCTTTCGGCACGTCAGAGGTCAGGATCAGTGTTTGTGTGCCAGTTTTCTCATTCAGTGATCATTTCCCGTTAAGACTGAAGCTATTCTTTACCTCTTTATTATTCTCTCATATTCTGGATCTCACTCTCTCTGTTTCTCAGATTTCAGAGGAGATTAAGCTGTGTGAGGCAGGAGAATGCAGCTACTTGAGACCCCAGAGGAGGAGTATTCTGAGAAACATTATTGTAAGTGAACTAATGGTACCCTATCCAGTGCTGCATGGATGCAGGTTGTATAAATAAAAGAAATTTGAGCTGCCTAATGTCCTACTGTAATCAAAGGGGTGTGTTATCCAGTTGTGGTAAAGAGGTAATTAGCTGATCAATAGCTAATGTGTTATTCACCAAACTAGTGCAGTGCCCGTTGAAAATGTGCCCGTTATGAGAGCTAATCAGCACCTATCTGCATTCATCAACCACCAGAACCGGACTGAGTGTGTGACTGTGTGAGTGTGTGTGTGTGTGTGTGACACACTGTGTGCGCAGAGAGAGAGAGAGAGAGGGAGAGAGATGGTGTCTCCTGTCGTATGATCGTTAACAGATTTTAATTTCAGCAGATCTGAGGTGTATTTCACATTTTAGCTGCCAAAGCTCCGCTGCTTTCTTCGACCCGCTCTGTGTCTGGTCCTGCGCTCACTCAGTGTGCATTGTGAGAGAGGGAGTGGCCATAGCTAGAGCGGTAAAAGCCAATGTGTGCTTATTTTACCGATATATATTTAACAATATATTTTGCATTTCTAATCCAAACAACGTCAAACTTGGCACCGCACTTACTTGTGCCCGTAGTAAGACACCTGTCAAGTGTTCAACGGTTCGAGAGATATGCGCATAACACACACACACACACACACAGACAGACAGACAGACAGACAGACGTTCCTGCAATTTATAGATAGATATAAAATCCATGTCAATATAATTTCTTTGATTAATACATCAAATTTGGAACAAGATAATATAATCAGATCATCTACTCTACAGTACAGGGAATCTTGATCTGTTTTGTCTTTACAAGAATGTGTCTTCACACAAACAAAGTTGTACTATAGCTATTTATTAAGTGTATAGTGTATCTGACTCTCATGTATCACTCTTCACAGTTGGATGCTTTAGCCAGAGAGCTCCAGAAGAGAAAGTGACAGCTTTCCACTCTACACTGCTTTTCTACCTGGTGACCTTCTTCTTCAGTGTCCTTTTCTTGACATTAAACAGCTTTATGTTGATCATCTGACCTCTTCTATTTGTTATGTTTGTCAGTAAAGTTTTTTTCCACCATACATTGATTTCCCCTGTGGCAAACACATGTTGACATTGTAATGTCCCAAAATAAAGTATCTATTTTGATATGAACTTTTTTCATTTTTTGTGTCCAAGATTATCTATATGTGTATGGTAAAAAAAAAAAAAAAGTAGGAACCTTAGATGTTAAAATAAAATCATGAATTTCATTTAGATGTTTTAGTTTCAGGATCCTGGTATTGTGAATGCTGGCCCAGTGTCTTGGTTTACCAAGACACTTTAATAGAACAAAAAAGGCATATTGACTAAAAACTCAATTGAAAGAAAAGGGATTTTTTTTATTATAGTTTTAATTGTAAAAGTATTTTTTATCAAATAGGCTATATTTTGATAATTTTTCAATTAGTTTTTTCATGGGGATACCATAGGCTACATTAAATAAAACAAAATTGAAATACATATATTAGCCCAGTGGTTTTATAGGTTGTCTCGCAAATTATCATTTTGTATGACATTTAAATTATACTTTTATAAGGATTATCCCAGTGACTCTAAAAAGACGATTATCCATAGATTTATAATACATGCAGGCAGGATTTTCCTTCACAGAGCCAACACTAACGTGACGTCACGGCGCAAGAACCAAACTGCCAGGGCAAAACATGGACGGCAAAAGTGTCTGTACTCCGCTGCTTGCGGAGTCAGAAGCTCAAAATAACACTACTAGTACCCCTAACGCGGCTTCTGTCACAGATGCTGACAAAGTAATAAACACTAAAATAGATAGTACCCAGGTTAAAGGTGAGTTTTGTCTAGAACGTGAAAATGCAGCTGTGTAGTGTCCTCTAATGCCGAGCCAACGTTAGCTTTTTAGCTAACTGGCTAGCCAGCTCGACAATCGAGTGAGCTGATTTAGCTTCTTAGCTAAATGCGCTAATGTCAACTATATAACGTTAGCTGTAACCTTAGGAGTTTGGCTCACTGTTTTTAAACCGGTTCGTGCGTACATGACTCGTAAAAGCTATCGCCCACGAAATCCTTAGACCATCCTAATAGTGAAACCATACAAGTCAAGAGGTTGCTCGTCTTCCGAGGTCCGGAACTAGTTGACCAGTTGCTAGCTAATTGTCTTGCGAACTAGTGTCTGCAAACTCAGCCCCAACCCAAGCAAACTCTTGGTTTAAATTAACGCCAGTCTCACATACCAGTGGTTAAGGTTAGCTAGTTGGTTGGGCAGCTAGCATGTTTTGGTACCGGAGGCCACCCAATAACTAGCTTTACCATTGGGTATGGGTGACATTCAGTTGGATCATCTCTCTGGCAACAGCTGGTAACTTAACTTGAATTAGTCAAAGCAATGGACTGCAATACACAAGCTGTTGGCAAAATGTACAGTCTAAAATGTAGTTGTGTAAAAATATATAATATTCTCAGGTTGGTGGTGAGTTTGAAGGATCTCAGACTGACGTTAAAATGGCCATCTGCCCCGCACTTGGTGGTCTCGCTTACCAGTAGAATACTGAAACTCTCAAAATAAGGGTGTGAATAGAAAAAATCTCCTATTCAAACATGTTACGTTGAGATACAGTACCCACAATCTCTGTTCTCTTGATAACTGCTACTGTGATTATCATTTTTGGTAAGTACAGTATTTGAAATGTATCCGCAGACATGAATATTTCGGGCTGTAACGTTATATATCAAAGTGTGCATTATTGTCCTCATGGCAGTGCTTAGTTTATTTGAGCTAGATATATTTTGCGTAGGCTACAGAGGGAAATGCTGTATTTTAGTGCATAATTGTTGTACTGCATTACATTGGAGAAAGTTACAATTCTGCTATCACACTAGTATTGGGACTCAAGATATTTTGAAAGTATTCCATAGCTCTTTATTCCAATGCCTTATTTTTCATAACCTCAGTTTCACACTAGATAGGGCTACAATGGTCATTTTCAGTGTTGATTAATATAACCGTAGTTTTTGATAATTGGTCAGTGATTTATTCAGTGAAAATGTATATAAGAAACAAATATGTAATGTACAATTATATATGTAAAACAAAAGCGAGCACATCTTGCATTTGAGACAATAAAAAATATTTTTTTACTGATTAATGTAAGGTAATTGGTTTAAAATCAGTATTTTTTTATGACTATTTGAGTGATTGACTGATTATTTCAGTTCTATTTACACATTTTCAGTCCACCAGTCATGTCCTATGATTAGCTCAATACAGCATATCGTGTGGAACCATACAAATTATGAAGATGTATTAATTGGCAGCAAGCATGTAAACAAATTGAGTTTCACAGTAACAGCTCAGTTCCTATGTATTGATTTAATTTTAACATAATATCTAAACATGAAAATTCACAAACAGCACAGTTTTGGAAGATAGCCAGACTTGAGCTATTATAAATAATAATCATCCATAGTGTTGTTGCAAGACTTAGTTTCAAGTGAAAATGAGCAGAGCATGATGTACTTAATTGATGCGATCATGGCAAAGCGGCTGGCCTCTTCCTGCATGAAAAAAAGGGTGCAATGAAAAATGAATATTTATCAGACATTGACTATGTATAATTAATTCACTCAAGCATGAAATCACGATTTTCTCACGTTAGCATTATGCTACAATTGTGGTTTTGTTGTATCGTACTGTAGGAGAAGTGTTGAGTTGGAATAATAGTAGCAATTTTTATGGCAATTTAGGAATTTTAATGATGGAAGGAACTAATTTACTCCCGTCCCAAATAATCCTTTTGATAAATATACGTGTATATATAATGTTATACAATGGATAACATCTTGCTTTAAATATGGTCTAATGGGATGGGTGCATCTCTTTCTTGCTGTTGTCATGTGCAGAATTCCTGATTTTGAATGTTGAATGAGACCTTTCTCACATTCAGACAATGAAAATTGTAGGAATTAGCATTTCATTCTGCAGCTTTTAATTTTTAAAAAAGTAATTTGTCTTCATATTTATCAAAATAAATAAGGCACAAGAGCACCAGTCTGATTTTTAAGTAGTTTAACTATATGTTATCTAATATAGGTTTGCATTATATAGAACTGTGTAAGTGAACAATGAATGAATGAATAACTGTAATATAATATGTTGATTATATAGCCTGTTGTTTGTTCATCATGCTCAAATAATCTTCCATTTTATTCTGGCTCAGTTGTAACGGTGACAGTATATTCTGCCACACAGGAGACACAAGTGAAGAGGAGCTACTAAAGGCTCTCCTCACCGACGACTACTGCCATGTGTGTGAGGCTGTGCTGCTCTTTGAATCTCAGCGGCTGTCCCACTATGAGGTGTGTGCTACTTTCCAGGCGTTAGTCATGGAACTGCGGTTCAGTTTTATTGCCCTCACAAGGTCGGAGCCTTTGTAATAATGTCTCCCGTATCCCCGACTGCAGGGAAAAAAACACGCTCAGAGACTCAAGGTGTACCTGCAGGCCAAGAGAGGCGAAAAGATGATCAAAGAGTCCACAGCACCCCAGGTTCGCACTCATTTAGACATTTTACACGTCACATGTAGGTGCAATCTTTAATCTGTAACATTAAACAATGTTAGAAGAATCAACATAAACCATAATGCTGCAAGCATTTAATGGATGCATTTTAATAAGGGCCGTAACTTTAGTGATATCCTTCTTTATAAATTATGATCACATAAGAGAGAGGTGCACAGAGAAGATCTAAGGGATCTTCTAAGACATCGCTATTGTTCTCTATTCATTGTTTTGTTTTCAGTTTACATACTTTGTCAGCAAGCATATCTGTCTCTTGACAAGTCTTGTGGCTGTTTTTTGCAGCGGACCATGACTACTAATAAGGACCATTTCTGTGAGCTGTGTAACATGGTGTTTAGTTCCCACGTGGTGGCAAGTTCACACTATGAAGGAAAAGTCCATGCAAAAAATCTGCGTAAACAAGGCATACAGCCCCCAGGCAAGTGTGGGTTGTGTGATGGAAAAATATTGTAGTGATCTGAATTTTAATTTACATGTTAAAAGTAAATTCTGTTGACAGTATGATTTAACTCTCTGCTCAAGTTAGCTCAAATTAACTGAAATTTATGATTTTTTCATTGCAGTTATAAACAGGTACACGGAGGTGCGTACTTTACCATGTCTGACTCGGGACCCTGATGATGCTGACCAGAAATCTGCCCCAATAGGTAGCATGGAGCATCTTCTGGACCCAACAGCCACCACAACTACCCCCAGTACAGAGGTTGATCTGAAGGACCCTAACAAATACTGTGCCCTGTGTGCTGCTTCCTTCAACAATCCCCAAATGGCTTTGCAGCACTACAATGGACGCAAACACCAGAGGAATCAGGCTAGACAGGAGCTGCTCAAAGAGCTCGGAGACGATGTCCAACAAGGTAACACGCTCCTGGCTATGCGCAAAGCAGTAATAATACAAAGGGCATCAGAGCCCAGGAGTCCGTAGGCCAACACGGACTAAAAGGACTAAAACGTCCGTGCTAAATGGAAGAGGGACGTAATTTAATGTCGGCTACTGAGGTACAACCTCATTGCGCAATCTAATGTTATTTTAAGAATGAAATAGACATATTACATACTTGAGGACCAATTCGGGGTCAGTTTTGAATCATTTACAATCCCGTAATTGTCTCCATCTGTTAAAAAGTCAGAGTGTGACTCCGATTTCTCCCGTCATCTTCTACTTTCTGTTAGCTTGTAGTTGTTCTTCGTTTAATTTCCTTCTCTTTGTGATGGTTCTGCCCCACTATCAGCCATAACTAGAGGTGCAACGATGAATCGATTAGTTGTCAACTATTAAATTAATCGCCAACTATTTTGATAATCGATTAATCATTTGAGTCATTTTTTTATTAAAAAAAATAAGATTTCTCTGATTCCAGCTTGTTAAATGTGAATATCTTCTAGTTTCTTCTCTCCTCTGTGACAGTAAACTGAATATCTTTGAGTTTTGGACAAAACAAGACATTTGAGGACGTCATCTTAGGCTTTGGGAAACACTGATCCACATTTTTCACCATGTTTTGACATTTTTATAGATCAAACAACTAATCGATTAATCGAGAAAATAATCGACAGATTAATCGACTATGAAAATAATCGTTAGTTGCAGCCCTAGCCATAACTACAGCAGATAACTTCTAAAGTACAATTAGAATACAATTAGGCCTATATAAAGAAATCTACTGCTACCCTTTACCTGGCTGGATACACTAACACAGGCTTTTCCGGTATTGTGCCGAAATCTGTGACCCGTCAGAATGCGTGATCTGTAGCGCCGTCTACCTGCCATAAATAATAAAATTTGCTCATTGATGTTGTCTTACCTCCTTTCCCACCTCTGTGTTGTTTACAGCCAACTCCCTGATGTGTCAGATGTGTAGCGTGCAATTTAATTCTGTGCAGATGTACCAGGCCCATATGCAGGGAAACAAACACCAGATTAGGTAAGATCAAGAATTTCCTGACAAACACGTCATGTCCACTGTCATTGTGTCATCATTTATACTGCACTTAAAATCATTGAGCTATCATTGAGTACTGCTATACTGTACTTCAACTAGTTTTTCTAGATCTTTGGCAAAATGAAAGCTCTATTCAGTGACTTCTTTGATACTTACACCAACTGAATAGCAACCTAATTCCTGTTTACATGTTCTTGACCAGGGAGAAGAAGGTTGTTGACCTGTGCAAATCCCAACAAAAAGACTACAACACGTTTGCAGATGAACTGGCAGATTACATTCAGGTTCAGAAGGTGCGTGGAATCATCCCCAAGGCCAGTCAAGTCCTCCCTCTGGCTGACACTCAAAAAGAGGATGAGGAAGAAGAAGAGGAAGCATTAAACAAGGGGGATATCATACAACTGAACAAACCTATGCCCAACCTCCCTCCCACCTCTAACCCTTCTCATCACCCCCGCCCCGGTTGTTACTATCCAGTTGAAGGGTGGCGTCCTCCATATGAGGGCCCTGCCTGGCCCTCCCGTGGCTGGGATTACAACTGCCCTCCTCCAGTCCTCCCAGGCTCAGACTCTCCGCTGTTCACTAGTCGTCCCACAAAGAGAAGGAGGCACAGGAAGCAGTCAAGCTCCTCCTCGTATACTACTTCATCATCTTACTCCTCCTCCTACAGCAGCAGCACAAGTGACAGTGACGACAGTGAATACAGACGCAGAGGAAAGAGACGGATTAGAAGATCCAGGAGGGAAAGAGACAGGAGGGCAAGACATGAGGACTCAGACAAGGAGGAGAAGAGGAGGAAGCGACGGAGGAGGGAAAGAGATAATGACTCAGAGGAGAGGAGAAGAGAGGAATCTGGAGAGTCAGAGCAAGAGAGGAGGAGAAAAAAGCGAAAAAATCACAGCGAGCGGAGAAGGCGAGAAAAGAAATCCCGGGAGCAGGACTCTGAGGCGGAAGGAGGGGAAAGGGTGATGGACAATTCAATGCCAGAAGACACGATGGGCAATAGAAAAGAGACTGACATGCGTATTCAGGCTGAAAGGAATGTTGAGCATGGGGAAGATGGACAGGACAAGCCAGCCAAACCTAAATACAGGAAAGAGAAGAAGAAAACAAAGGAGAAAGTAGACACTAGGACAGAGGAGGAGAAGCTGTGGGATGACTCCATTCTGGGCTGTTAAACTCAAAAAGGCCCAAGTTTAACTTTGTCTGTTGAACTGCTGACATTTAAGCAAAACATGAAGTTATCATGAGCATGACTTTTTAAATCTCATAAACTGTCTATGTTAAAATAATCTTTATAGCAGTTAACAAATGAGTTTTTACTATCTGCCCTGACAGCCCCATAGTGTTGTTCTCCATAGATGTGCTAGCTGGCTAGCCATGTTTAGTCAACTTGTATTTGTAAGGAATGAATGAATTGCATTTGGAGGGGTTTCTTACACACATCCACAACTATAATAGCTTTATTTTTCACTATGACACTTATTAATATCTTAGATTGAATTCATTTGCACATCTTTATTAACTGTTGGCTATAATATGTCTTATTTTTTTGCCTATCCTTTGGATTATCAAGAAGTCCTCTTGACCTCTTAATACATCAATATGTTGCTGTATTTGTGCTTCTGGCAAGGACTTGATAGATTGTGATCCCTTTAGCAGCCTGTGGTTGGCACTGTTGAGCTTCATTCAGAGCATCAGTAAAGCAAATAAAAGCCTATAGATGTTTGAAGCTTAGTCATTTCTTTTTTTAAGCCGTGTGCTTTCACTCAGAGGCACACGCTGAAAAAAGCCCATCAGAGGGCATCTCTGATAGCCTAGACAGGTTTAATATGTATGTTGTAAATAATGGAATGATCCAATTATAATAAGTTGTCTGTTGCACATCAAAACTATTTTTGAAAAAATGAGAGTTGACATTGCCCTAGTCTAGAGTGCATTGTCTGCATGTGCATGTGTTATGGATGTATTTGCACATCCAAGCAGCTTACAAAGTATTTGGGGTCAGACAGGTGCAAAGGTTCAAATGAGGACAGCTCTTTACAAACTTAAAAATGTATGTTCAGATGCAGTCTGTGGTATTTAAATGTGACTGAAAAAAAGAGGCAAAGTAAAGTTGTTGCAATTAATTCCAATTCCCAACTGTATATTTCTAAATAGGTCCTGAAGAGTCTAAAATAGTCTAACAGTCTAAATGCCTAGGCTGGACCAGCTGCTGTTTGATCTTATTGGCACAGCATACTTAGGTTAGCTTGCACTATGGACTCTGATAACAGACTAAAAACCTGCTCAAACAGGCCTGCAGATTAAATATCTTTAAAAAAAAAAAATTACTTGTTTAAGACGTGTTACAGTACATGGACTAACTTTAAAGTCTGGTGTTTGTGCGGTTTATTGCTGTATGTCAAATATGTGTTTGCATTAGGATCCTAAGAGCAGAATGGTGCGCAATATGTGGCTTTTTGGAACAGGAGAACACAAGATTCAAGCCAAAATAGTGTTATACATCAAAAACATGCACGCAGCTCATAGTGAGTTTTAAAGTTAAGTCGTTGTTGAAAAAACTTAGATGTCAGCTTGGTTACTGTTCAAGGTACCGGTGTTGATAGCAAAAGAAACGTGAATGAGAGAAACCTTCTGAAGGGAGGTCTCGACTTTAAATAGTATTTGTTTAAAGCATTGCTACCAATGACTATCGAAGAAACTCCTAAATCTGTGACACTTACAGTAATATGGACATGAAGTGTCTTATCTGAAAATACTAAACTTAAAAAAAAAATGTTGCTGATGAGAGGGGCAGGGAAATTAAATAAGAGGCAAACTTCTTTGCAGGCTGCTTTTGACTCTGCTACGAGTCAAAAGTCAGACCAACAAAGGCTTGATAGCGCAGCGATGTGTAACGAGCAGCTCTGAAGCCCCCTGAGATCTCCTGTTTTCAAAGAATCCTGTGGTCTCGTTCCCTGTCTCGCTCGAGTCTCCGACCCCCGTAGAGCTATAGGGTACCCACATCCTCTTACTTTAAGACCCCCACCAGACCGTTCTACACCCTAACCTTTCATGCATACACAAAACAATCCTGAGACAAAGAAATCCACCGAAAATTCTCTTAATTGCAAATTAGGTTTACAATAAAACACAACTTTATTGTCTAGCCAAGGCCAGAAAATCCTCTTTATTAAGGAAGTTCCGAGGATAATCAGACATTTGGACAGTCAGTCCTCATTTTAAGGGAAGAATTGCAAAATAAATAGAAATTCCAATAAATGGGACGTATTACTTTTAATGTGGAGTAAAGAACATAAAATTAGGTTTTTAAGTAAGATATCAACTGCAACAAAATCTTCAGTGCCTCCTCAACACTTTCTAATGCAGCGTACCTCCGTAAGTCATTGCTGTTCATAAATCGCAGTATCGTTCACATATGGTTCAGGGTTGATGAAAAGACCAGTGTCAGCCTCAGTCTTTGGAATATCCGCGTACAAATTTTATTGCTAAAACTACTAGTTTATTAATCAATTTTTCAGTTGTTTATTCATACACAGTTGTTCATACATTCATCGACACAAATTTGGATAATTTGTTTATTCTCACTTTTGCAAAAATGCCATTAATGCTGCTTTTCTCTGTTTTATATCATTATAAATGAAGTGCCTTTGGGTATTAGACTGATATTTGGCAACAATTTGAAGACGTCACCTTAGGCTCTTGGAGATTGCGATGGTCATTCTTCACTGATTTCTGACATGGTTAATCAATTATTAGACACATGACTCAATGCTGAAAATAATTTGTAGTTGCAGCCCTAACAGACTCATTTCAAAGGCAGGTGTTTCTAAAAGTATTTTTTTCATCTGTAAGTGGCGAATGAAATGAACTGGCACGCATGCATACTGTATACATTGATCTGTCACAGGACAGAATGAAGACAGTTTGCTACTTTTTACAGTTGGGGTCTATGGATTTGTGCAGAAATTACCTTCTACGTCATTAGGAAATTTAGAAAGTACATGTCTTCGTTTGATATTTTTAAGCATGTATAGGCTTAACACAAAAAAAGAAATGAGTTCGGGACATTCATTGTCAACTGGAGAAATTCAAAGGACAGGTTCTTTATAATTCAAGTAGAACTGAAAGATGCCATACTAAATATTAAACATTCAGTTTGTTAAACTAATTGAGAAATAGGTTTAGTCTTTTGGAATAATTGACAATGAAGGATTTCACTATTGAACTTTTTTATTACATTTTTTCCTTAATGAATTGAAACAAATGTAGCTTTTAACCGAAGATAAGCGATAATATTAATGTATATGATTTGTTTTGACAAAATGCTTTGCATCAGTTTGTCACGCAGAAATCTAACAGGGTTTTGTTGTAGTGCTTTCTTAATTGTGTCTTGATACACTTTATACCCCATACTGTATGCAAAGTTAAATAAGTGATAAGAAAGAACTGAAAAGCTGTATACACACACACACACGCACCAGTGAATATCTAACAATAATCTACAGAATTGTGGATTAGGGTTTGTTTCACTGATGCTTCGTTCCCAGTACCTGAAGTTTAGGCTCTGTTCAATGGTGTACCCTCGCCGTGCTCCGCAATGAAGCTGCATATGTAGAACTCTGCTGAGCTCTAGGTCATGCACCTGGGCAGAGACCACAGCACTGCAAAAGTCTGCTCTGTGAATAAACAACTTTTTTATTGCATATGTGCTATCATAGCTCTGATAAAACTTCACCACAATTTCAGCTGTTTGTCATGATCACTGTATGTTGAACTGCATCTTTCTCTTTTAACAACCCACATCTCTGAGGGGTAAACACAATTGTTATTTGTTGGGTATATATGTACTTTTTAAGTAAGTCAAGAATGTCAAGACAGATGATTAGCATTGCTTCTGTTAGGTTAGGTTTTATGCACATTTCAAATTCAAATTTCAAGTTTGTGTGTGTGTGTGTGTGTGTGTGTGTGAGTTCCTTGGCTGGTGTATGGCTCTGTCTGATAGGCCCTGTGTGTGTGTGTGTGTGTGTGTGTGTGTGTGTGTGTGTGTCTGTCATACTGGGGTGTTACCTTGACGACTCAGGGCCCTGTCAGCAGTTCCTCCCATCATCTCTGACAGATAGCAGGAAAAGAAAGTATCAGCACCGTCCCTCAGCTATTAGTCAAGCTACACAGCTGGTACACACACTTGAGACCGGACAAAATGATTCTGCTGCCACTGGCATGGACACTGTTGACAGTATCGCTGTCGACATCAGGTAAGACCGCTAAGTTCTTCAGATGTTTCGTAAGCCTCAGGCGTTCTCAGGCGTTCTCAACATCATACCTCCGTCAGGGGCCTGTAGCGAGGGATGTGTTGTTGTCCACTCTCAAACTGAAGCTTGTCTGATGTTTAACTTAAATCATGTCTACATTTATTAAATGCAGTCATAATCCTAGCTTGTGCTGAATGGTGAAATTTGTTTTTAATAGACCAATAGATGACACGGAAGGTTTAAACAGACTAAGTACAACGCCGTAGCTTTTTTGTTCATTTGTTATAACTGTAACGCTCAAACTGCCAGTTAATATAATTTCATATATCAGAATTGAACAATTGAACTGGTATACGTTTTTGAACAACATCAATGTAATGTGTACAATCTTGATTAAAGGTTCAGTGATGATAAATGATGAGGGTAACACTACACTACCTGTTTGTGCTCTGCGTTAGGTCTATATACATTTTTTTATTTACATTTATTTTGTTTTTTTTATATATCAGCTCTATCAAGGCATTGAAATGGATTGTATATTTGTACTGTATAGGGCAACTCGTTGGATAAAGATTAAATCAATTTGGTGTGTTCTTGAACGTCACGCAATTTGTGCATTTCATACATGTTGGGCAGAACGAAATGATCATCCAAAAGACGTAACGGAGCCTTAACCTTTCGAATAATGGAAGCTTTTGAATTTTTGCTTACCTTTAGATATTTCATAAGACTAGTGATTACAACAGGTATATGCCTACATACCTGACTGAAAACAAATCAAATGCCAAATCAGTCTTCCTATTTAGCAATTGCAAAATGTCACCTTCACAGAGTTTAAAATAAGTTTCTTCATAGTTTGGCTTCATTTCCATTCTTGCAACACTTTTGGTGATAGTTGTGTTTCTATGCTGTATTTCTAGTTATGTTTGTTCACTCTGCCTTGCTTAAAGCACAATTACTTGTCTGTGCTTTAACTTTACAATTAGTTTTTATTTTGTTAAGTAGGATAGACTGCACATGCACTGTTGCCTAAGACTTTTCCTTAAACCTTTCTAAACACCAAATGATGGACAAGTCGGCTTGAGACATCCCAAAAAGTAACCTTTTTGAGAAAATACACAATTCTTGGGAGTTTGGGTGTTTGGCCTTGACTTTGTTCTCGTGTTTTAGAGCCGCGGCTGTTAACGATGTATGACCCTAAAGTCCCATACTGGACTTTATGAGTTGTACAAGCATGTGCATGTTGAAATCTCAAACATCCCTCTATTTCCACTCCTAGGTTCGAGCCAGCTCCTGCAGCAAGAACCCGTCAACAATCTTTATCCCAAGATCCTCAGTACAGAGGAGATTGGGTGTGACTGGGGTAACATGTCCTTTGACTCTGTCTACTGGTTCCGCAGTATTTCCAACCACCGCAAAGTAGAGTTCCTAGGCCAATGTACCATCATACGTCCTACATATGGGGATAATGTGGACAAGACACGATTCAAATTAATCTCGAAGAGCATGTCCTTTACGCTACGCATCATCAATGTGACCGAAGAGGACGCAGGGATTTATTCTTGTGTTCTCAAGAGCAGGAAAACAAACACAGAAATGTGGAAGCCTGGGACTCTTCTTCTGCCGGGAGGTTTGTATGCTGAAATCTCATGCGCTTCATTTACAGTAGTTAAATATGAAGTGAAATATCAAGCAGCTGTAAGAGTTTCAGTGCATCTGTCTGAATTCAGGTGGCAGGCGAGGACTAAATATTTTAGAGGCTCAGTGTAATCTATACCAAACCAAAGCATTTAAATCTGGTGCTCTATGACATTGTGACTACAAATAATTATGTACCGCTATGTACCATGTTGAGTTCATCGAAGGAAGTTTGTCTCATGTTGCCCTCTCTTCTTATGTTTTACAGTATAACTCTCCACTACTACACTATGACTCTATGATGTGTTTATCCTTTGTCTCCAGAGTTATTAGTTCTGACCAAAATCTTGGAGCTTCTTATAGTTTGTCTTGCAAACCTGCGGCTCTCTTATACAACCACATAGACTTAGTGGACACTCTAAAGAACCTCAATAGCACTCAACACAGTGACTGCTGTTGTTGCTTTTGTTAAGAGATGTACACATGTAACAGGCATGTATGATAGATATTATAGTTTTCATAGGTGTTACTTTAGATTGTGGTCTTATTTTTGACTGGCTGGTGCCGCCTTTCCAGATGATGGATAAAATGAAAATGACATAGTTACAATAGATTTATCATAGCTATTTAGATACGTGTGTAGATTCTATTCATCAATATGTGAATGTATTTAAGCTGAACTGTCCACAGCCCTAATAGGACTGTACTGGAGAGTCACATGCAGGCAAACAGCATACATTATGTATATGTTGATGAGATCCTAGTCAGGATAGTTTTTTTATGATGGATAAAGATGGGGAAATGGGGACCGGTTAGAAATTACTGGGTTCTCCTTGATTCTCTCTCTTTACACTCTCGCTTCACTGCTGTTTAGTCATCACTTGTCTTTATGGTTGTTATCTGACAGTGACCCCTCCAACATTACCTCCTAAGGCAAAATCCAAACCACCAGTCAAGTCAGTCTGTCGCTGCTCTAAGAAGAATTCTTCACAGGGTAAGTTATTAAGGATTTTTCATTAAAGGAAAAATAGCACATGTATGCACGTTTGTGGTGGTGCGTAATTAGTATGATGCTCTGCTGCTTACAAATTTGATGTTATATGTGTCTGATATATACAGTAAGCATTTTCGTTTGTGAATATGTAGTGTAAAAGTACAAATCTTGTGCATTGTACCAGATTGCGATGATGTAAATACAACCGGCTGTACTAAAAGAAGAAACTATCTAATGATTGATTATATCACCTGGTGATACAATGCAACAAGTTATAAGTTATTTAAATAAAACCATGTATATGTTTGTTTTAGGCTGTGGCTCCCTGGTTCTGTGGCCGTTGGTTGGACTTATTGCGGCCCTTGCTCTAGCTCTCATCTGCACACTGTACTACTTCAGCCGTGAGTAGTCCTTGGTCGATACAGCACATTATGCTCACAAATGGTTGTCAAAGTTGTTGAACAGCTTTGAAATGTAAGAGTTTAAAAAAAATGTGGTTGTATCTCTGAGTGTTTTCTTTTGTTTGTACACGGTTTTGCTTATAGGGCTCCCCAAAAAATGTCGGCACCACTTTGTGAAGTAGGTAGATTACTACAAATGGTGAAAATATCAGTTATTTTTTCTGTATAATCAAAAAATAATAATTTCTGGATTCTTCTTCTATGTTTCGTCCAATACTTTAATCTCTTTCTTTTGTTTTTCACCATGAAGGAGGCGATAGATGACCCAAACACTGCATCTACAGCTTATATCTGAATCAAAGTATGTACCTAATGTGTGTCATTGTATTTATTTATATGTAAAACATTTACCATACAAAACTGTTTCTAGGTGCGGTGGTTTCCAAGGTTGATGCAGTGTATGAATATTGAAAATCTTTCACATCCACTAACACTTGCCTCTGTGATTGCAGTAGCTGGAGTGCTCCCTAAAGTGATCCCTGAAGATCTCCTCTGCTAACACCAACCTTCTGCTGATGTCAACTTTATTAACAGCGAAATGTGCGCCAGTCAGAGAAGAGTTATATGTTTTCAAGAGCAGCAACCATGTAAAATAGTGTTAGAGATGCCAGTTCACCTCCTGGGCACTTCTGAGGTGCCCTTGAGCAAGGCACCGAACCTCTAACCCCTAACTGCTCCGGGCGCCTGTCCATGGGCAGCCCCTTCACTCCGACATCTCTACATTAAATGCTTGTGTATAGTTTCTGTTTGCACATGTGTGTATATTTCGGGCCTGTGTGTGTGTAATGTGCATAAACAGTGAAACATTTGAATTTCCCCCAAGGGATTAATAAAGTATGTCTTCTTCTATACTGACTTTTTTATTTTGTTACATATATTACAAGACAGCTCAATAGCTTCACCACGTTTAATTATAATAAGCTCTGCGTTGTAACTTCTGATCTATAATATTTTTTGATTTGTCAATATGCAGATGACATCATCATTTATCCAGGTGTTTTTTTCATTTCAGCAGATCTGTGATCTGTAACTTTGGTTTTTAGATTATTATTATTATTATTATTAAATCAAAACCAAACCAGGCAGTACTTTTTCTCAAAGCCCACACCTAATCTGTTTATTTACATACAAAACACATAGACCTCTAACCAGCTACATGGAAATACAGTATATGTTCATTTGCTTTTTGCTCTCTTTTTGGTATTTATTTGTATTTTTGTCATTCATAGTATTGCCATGAGTTTTGTTTTAAACTGCACTGTAAAGTGGGTTTTCTGTGAGCATAATTCTGTTTAATCAATAAAATTGTATATTTCCAATCAAGTGGTGACTCTTCTTTTTATAGGCGATAAAAGTTATTGTATTATCCTATAAACAAATTCTCTCTTTTTTTTTACAATGATTCAGTGCCTCTTACATCCAGATAAGTGCCAAAAGGCAGAGTTACCCACAGATTAGTAAAGCTTTGACACCTTGCTCAGGGACACTTTTGCAACAGCAGGAATGATACAGGTATAACCTCGGGGTCAAACGCTGTGTGTGCCTCCAGTGACAGCTTTGACTTGTGCTCAGATAACTAACAAGTCCTGTTTCAAAATGCTTGCAATATTGCATCGTACGTGTAAACTATTTCTGTTCACACATATGGAAAAGAAGAGAAAGAGGTTTGAAAGTGGGTGTTGTACATCCATTGTCAATATTGTGTTTGGCAGAAGTTGAGTAGGTGAGTGACAGGGTTTGGTTTCTTCCTTCACCTTTGATGTGTAAACTTGTATCACATTCAGTTTCTGCTAAACTGCCTCCAGCATGTGCCAACATGCTTGATTGTTATAATCCTAAATTACAGGCAACAAAGTCATTTTATAGCAAAGTGTGTGCTGTCTCTCTCTCTCTCTCTCTCTCTCTCTCTCTCTCTCTCTCTCTCTCTCTCTCTCTCTCTCTCTCTCTCTCTCTCTCTCACACACACACATACACACACAAGCAACACATATGCACACCTGTGCGTTTGAGGAGTGTGAAGAAACGACTGAGTTGGTGGTTGTTCGGGTCTCAGGGAGTGTGCGCGACCCTTTCCTGTGTGCTGGAGAGAGAGAAGAGACAGAGCCGTGTTCACTGAGATACTATCGCTTTGCTCAGCTTTGAGCTCTTCATCTAGTCTCTGAAACAAAAAGACCACAAAAATACCACAGACCGAACCACAAGCACTGACAGAGACACAGTGAGACAGAGAGAAAGACATAAAGAGCGTTACAGTTTTGAAATGAGTATTGTAAGAAAAAAAACCCTGAAAACTTCAAGACATCTCCAGTTGCAGTGTGTTTTATTGGCTATAATACACTATTATAAAATGATATTACCAAATGCGTTTAATTACAGTGTGCATGGTTTGGTAACTACAGGTGGCTATCTACATAAGAGTGACATGACACTGTCATGAACACATGACACTGTCATGACACATGAACCCTAACCCTAACTCTAACCATAACCATAACTTGTCATGACAAAAACTAAATGACACTTACTGACAGAAGCGTTATGTCATAAACGTTTATGACTTGTTTCTAATGTTTATGACACGTTCATGACAGTGTCATGTCACTCTTATGTAGATACCTTCAAGTAAAGTGTAACCCATGGTTTTAACTGTGTGTGTGTGTGTGTGTGTGTGTGTGTGTGTGTGTGTGTGTGTGTGTGTGTGTGTGTGTGTGTTCTTGTTAAACTACATTTGTGGGGTCGCAAAACCGGGAATACAGTATACTTGTGCGGTCCGGACAGCTTTGGGGGCCAAAATGCTGGACCCCACAAGGTTAAAGGGCTGTTTGAGGGTTAAGACTTGGTTTTAGGGTTAGGGTTAGAATTAGGTTATGGTTAGGGGGAGGGTAAGGGTTAAGGTTAGGCATTTAGTTGTGATGGTTAAGGTTAGGGTAAGGGGCTAGGGAATGCATTATGTCAATGACGGGTCCCCACAAAGATAGTGCCACTATGTGTGTGTGTGTGTGTGTGTGTGTGTGTGTGTGTGTGTGTGTGGGAGGGCAGAGCTTCATCAACATTCATTTTCATGTAAAACTGTTGACTACATGTTTTACCACCAAGATAACAAGCAGTTACCAGCTACACTCTCAGTATAACACAATACAGTGCACCAGCACCACAAAATGCAGCCTCCAAAAAGACGATAAAGTTGAATCAACACTTTTAAACAGTTTCAAGAAAACTGAATATTTGAATATATACCTTTATGATGGTAGGATTTTGTTGCATCATACAACTTGAGTTATTTCCCTAATAAACTAACAACTGCATGTACAGTATTTTATAATCATTCTGTGTTGATGCTTGAGAAAATAATTATTTTGTGTTCTTCAGTTCCAGGAAACATGAATGAATGCAAATGTCAGCAGTGGATGTGTAGGACGTCTAATACATATGATTTATGCTGTTATATCTGCTGTTTTCTGGTGACAAGGTGTGGATAATTAGCACACAGACTGTAAAAATGAAATACATGTAGAGACGGTAAACTGTACACAATATATTTTGTAAAACATTTGTGTGTGTTGTATCCTGCATCTTCTTCTGATAAGTATATTCCACATGTGTGAGTTTGGATTGGTACTACATTATTTGTAGTTCATTTGTGCATATAATAAAATAATAATATTATATATTATAGTAAATAAAATGATCTGTTAACATGTTAAATCCTTAGAGAGAAACATATGTATGTTAATATTAGTGTTTAAATGTGTAAGTGTTTATTTTTATTTATTTTTTTACTTCTATTTTAGTTTATATACCCATTGCTATTTATTTTTTACTTTCTCTATTTATCTGTATTTATTTTGGCCTTTGTGTTGCTGCAACAACCAAATGTCCCCTCTGAAAATTAATAAAAGCTTATCATATCTCTTAAAAGTTTAAAATGTTAAACAAAAATACACCCTACACTAATAAATTGTACATGAAGACAAAATGCTTTCTCTAAAGGTATTTTATAACATTAACTTCTGTCACAATTTCAGCTGAACACTGTCAATTCATCTCAGAGAAACAGAAGCATAAAAGACAGAGGAGCACAATATGTTGCAGATGTTAAACTGAAGCATAATCACATGTAACTACAGTTTATTTTAATGTATAGTTATATATAACAAAAGACACTTGTGAATTCATCATGTGAGACAGTTTCATATAACAAATTCACATTTAGGCATATGTGATAATAGACAGTTTCCATGTGGAATGTGGGACTAAACATTTTAAAATGTCTGTCTGTCTTTTTCAGCAAGAGATAGTTTGTACATGTTCATGTTTATAAATATTACATATAAAAGACGTATCAGATATATCAGTGATAGGTTCTGTAAAATGCAACAGTTTCACATTTAAACGATGAAACAAGACACACCAGCATATCAAGGACACAAACTGCTTATGTGAATGCAAAGCAACAATGTTGAATAATGCAAATACCGTGTGGTGAAATCCTGTAGACAACATATTGTGTAATATGTCAGCTTATGCTTCACAGGATCAACTTTCATATATTTTAAAGGTTTAATTTGTCACAAGTTTAACAATTAAAGTCACAAACTGAACAAATTTTCCCAATTCCCAGTTAGACATGTTTTTTTCTTAGCAAAAGGTAAGTATAAATATGGAAATTATTTCCAGAAACCCACATCTACAATCCTAACAGTAAGATATGAGCAAACATGTATTTGTGTACAGGCACCTGCATGTGTTCAAACTTCCTCCATTTCCGAACTCTCCATTTCTACTTAGTCCTCTCGATGCTCTTGGTTTCCTTTTCATAACTTCATATCCCATAATGCCAGGAACCGCCAGTACAGCAACAGAGCAGTGACAGGTCAGTCAAAGTGATGAAGAAATGGTGAACAAGCACCTCGTATTGATGTTGATTTCCTGGTATTAAAGGTGTTGCTATTTTCCGATTGTAAAGACGTCTGTTCTAAATGCATTTGAATGTCAAGCTATGCGATGCTACTGTACAGGGTACTCTCTTTCTCACTGGCTTTCCCTGGTCACCCTCTACTCACACACACATACACACACACACACATAGATGTCAGTTTCAGGTTGGAGACCCCCCTGTGTGACTAAGATAGGGAAGCCCATGCAGGTGTGTTTGTGAGTGACTCAAACCTGAAACAGAGAAATGGAAAGGTGAAGTGGGCTAACTGAGAGCGATTTGACTGGGTCTTCCCTCTAACACAAAGCATCAACAGAATCCCCTGCTTACTGACACCTGAACCTGGTTTCCATCACGGTTTCATTTGAAGTGAATGTCAAAATAATGTATTAAATAACAAAAACCAAAGTTAAGTAAGGAAATTGTGTGGCGGGGTGAAGAAAATGCTCTATAGTACAGGTAAATGATACACAATATTGTCTCTCCCCTTTCTGTCATTTAAGTCTCCCTCTGTTGGTTTCTCTCTGTCTCTCTCCTCCTACCCATGGAACAGATAAATCGCCCACTTACCATTACTAAATCGGTGCATTTACTTTCCATCACTGAACAGGAAATAGGACGGGCTCTCAGTTCATCTGAAGGGAGTTTCACTTCCCTTCAACTGTTAAACAAACTTTCACATAACAGATAGAATTGTGCTTAATTGTTGCTAGGGTAGAAGCTATGTACGTTGTTGTTAATGGAAAATGCTGTTTTACAAACTGGGTTCTATTTACGTCCCTATTGGTTGTGCTAACTTTTTACTTATCAGTCCAATACAGCTTTACATGGGCCATCAGATGTCCAACATGTCCAGTTATCTGAACCTGTAATGTAATCCATTCATTTTGAAGGTAAATGCACAAAAAATAAAAAAAATAGTTTTCTACTTTGGCGCCCTTCCATCTTCAAACTCTGCCTTCATTTTGATCTTTGTAAAGTTATGTGACTGCATCTTGCACTGTATTAATGTATTGCAGTGACAAAATCTGGCCGCAGACAGACATATAAACACTTGGCAAAGTACTCAAATCCTTTTCTGTGGTACAAACGTAGTTCCTGCTACAGTAGTTGTCTCCAGGACCACATTTTGCCATAATGACACACATACACACACACACACACAATGTTGTGTTGCGACTAGTAAAAAGCTAGTCCAAGCCAAAAGCATTTCATTTGAAATAACCCTGATGACATCATCAGGGTTATTTCAAATGAAATCTATTTGAGGGCCAGTTATTGCACTTCTATGCACAGCAGTTGTTTTCCATTAGCTTTTTTCCCCTCAGCTGTCAAAGGTAAAACACTGCGGTGACATCACTAGTTGGGATGTGGCCAGTAATGCAACACACTTTAAAGTTTCAGGCCTTGCAGAGCAGAGCAGCAGTTTTGTGACTCATGATTCAGTGATTTACTGTTTAATCAATGACAGAGCTATAAATTCTGCTTTTGCTGCCATCTAGTGGATAACATTTCCACCTTGCTGCATTGATGTTAGACTAGTCTATATCCACGACGTTCCACTTCCAGGATTGCTCCGTTGCCATCGGAAACTGCCAGTTTTCACTCTTTTCGGCTGGATGTTCGTTAACTTAGGCTTTCTCTGTGTTGTAATTTTAAACTCCGATGGATTTCTGAGGACTATGGTTAACTGCTCCTCAGATCTCTGCAGGGTAAATCCAGACAGCTAGCTAGATTATCTGTCCAATCTGAGTTTTCTGTTGCACGACTAAAACAACCTTTGAACGTGCACACCAAAACAAGTTCCTTCCCGAGGCTATTTTGCAGAGGCACCGTGGCTCTGTCTGGTGCTTAGCGCCGTCCATGACGTGCTTGGTTTAAAGAAATGCCAATGAACCAGAGCACGTTTTCCTCCCATCCCGGAATGTTGTGTGGATTAGCCAGACCCTCCTCCACAGCTCTGTGAAGGAAGGTCTGGCAAAGCGATACTAATGTTGGACTACATTATATTGCATTACATTGGGTGTCGGGTGTGGTTAGCGGTGCAACATGGATGAAACTGTTTTTGATTAGCATGCCATTGTCATATGTTTAGAAAAAAATATTTAAGGTGATGTTACAATTTGACAGGTTTATTTCAATGCACCAGACGGAGTGATATCATCAGCATAACTAGACTCTTACTACCTAACATATTCTTAAAAAAGGTAAGCGGGTAAGCCAAATACTTCAAGTCCCACATGAATAAAGGTCCAAAATGAAATGTAACTTCTGCTAAAATAGAATAGAATAGATGCACTGTGTGGACTAGGTGTAAACAAAAGACAAAGTGAGGTTAGAAACCACTTTAAGCTACTCAGGTGTAGACCATTTCTTGATGTCCTACACTACTCTGCCTTTTGTCTTCTAAACCAGGAAACCACACCACACACAACAGCAGGCAGGGACCTCACAGCAAATCTAATGTCTTTCTGCAGACAGAATATGAGATGAATTCAATTGTATTTATAGTATCAAATCATAACAAGCGTCATCTCGAGACACTTTACAGATAGAGTAGGTCTAGACCACGCTCTATAATTTACAAAGACCCAACAATTCCAGTAATTCCCATAAAGATCAATGCACATTGTTTAGGATATATAACATTGTTTACCTTTTATATCCCTTTACTAGTATTACTTTTGCTTGCACTTGCCTTTTTTATTTTAAGATTATTTTAACCTTAATCTGCCACTATACTTTAGTATACTTTTACTCTGTGTAAATCCATTATTTGCAGCTACAAGAAGTAATTTCACAAGGAAAATCGATTTTTTTTTTTTGGAATTCCAAAGGATAATTTCAATCCTTTCATAACTCCTCTGTGTCCCATCAAACTCAGGAGGGAGGTCAAAGTCAGCTACAGAGCAGTGTGTCCCTGCAGCTCCACGACACTATAACAGGCCCACATTGGGTATAAAGACGAGTCTCGTGATATTTTCACTTCTTCAAATTCACCATTTTATTTGTGCAGAAACAGTGTTGAGTTGTGTTTGTGTAAAGTGGGCTGCCTCTTTTCACACTTCCTACCTGCATCCTTCTCAGCCTACATACTGTGCACTGCTGCGTTTGTGTGTCAGTAGCTGGTGAGTAAAGTCATTGCTGTTCGATGCTTCAAACCAAGAGGCAAAAGTGAAGTGCAGATCGGTGGGCTCCACTTCAAACATCTTGCAGACCACGACCATGCTTGCAGGAGGTCTCTGCAACACTCTGCTGCAATGATCCCATTTGACACAGCAGAGAAGAAGGTTACAGGTGGGGCGTGGTTTGATATCTCACTGAATTATCTCCCAGCAGGCTACAACAAACACCACAAAGACGCGTTTAGCAGCTATTGTCGTCTGTAACATGAAAATGGACCAAAAGTGGATTCCCATTCTGGTGATTCTGGTGTTTTGTGAAAGTAAGTTTAACCTGAATTTTGAAGTCTATTCACCGTCGTGTAGCAGCTTTAAAGTGTCCTGTGGTCTGTTTCTTAATCTTTTGCTGTTTGGCTGGCTACTTAAAAAACGGAGAGTTGACAGATATAATTGATCCTATTTTATCACATCTTTTAGAAATGACTTCAGGAGCTAGTGAAGACAGAGTTGCAAAAGAAGGGGAGCAGGTTGAAATCACATGTAGGCCTCAAGACATTGGCAGCATGCTCATCTGGTTTCGAGTTCTGGACACATCTGGCATGGAATTCATTGCATCTTTCAGCAGCAATGGTCTCCTGAAGTCACCCGCAGCCTCCTTCCCTTCTACCTTCAGTGCTACAAAGATTCAGCAAAATATCCTAATACTGAAGTCATTCAACAAAGCTCAGGACAGCGGCGTTTACTGCTGTTCGTCTCTCAAAGCCAATGAACTGAAATTTGGCCCAACAACCCGACTGGTCGGAGGTGAGTTTTGTTTCATACAGTTGGTCTTATGATGATGATATGATGCATGCTTTTCAGACTCACTTTCTATCGCATCTTTCCTCTCCCTTCAGAAAAAGGTCAAGTCGCAGTAGTGGAAGCAACACAGGCCACCGCCACCACGGAACAAAATCTATGCACAACTGCTGCGCCATGTGATTGTAACAACAGCAAGCAAGGTAATTGTTCACAATCACAGCTGTGTGTAGTGAGCCCTTATCATCTTCATATGTATGATGCTGGTGGTAAATGAGCACGTGCTTTGCAGGGGAAACCAGTCCTCAAATGTTTTGTACTCCAATCATACTGGGCCCGCTGGCCGGCGGCTGTGGCCTTCTTCTTCTACTCCTCATCATCTCCACCGTGTACTGTAACCGTAAGTTCATCGGATATCTAAAACGCTGTTGCACAAAGTTTAAAATGCAGTCAATAAATGTCTTTGGGAAGCTGAAAATTATTTTAAATGCTGCAAGTGTTTCCCAGAATTTTTTTTGTCTTTTTCTTGTTGCTTTTCTTGATTTAAAACTCGGATGATGTGGCTGTGATGTGTGTACGTGTGTGTGTGTGTGTGTGTGTGTGTGTGTGTGTGTGTGTGTGTGTGTGTGTGTGTGTGTGTGTGTGTGTGTGTATATATATATATATAATGATTTGCAACACGTTTAATAACACTTTGGATTTTATGTAGATATAAGGACACGGAGATGCCCACACCATTACAAACGAAAGTAAGTGCTTTATTTCTTTTCATTTAATTGAAATTACTGTCTGAACTTTGTGGTTCTCTTCAGTGCTCTTCTTAGGAAATTATAAGAACTTACTCGCCTGTAAAATAAAGTCTTTTATTTCAGAATGCTGTTTTAAAGTATTTCCAACACTGCCAGGATTATTGGTGGAGAAATATTGAATTATTTACCTATTTATTAAATCCAGTCTCACGTCGTAAAAAAATGTCAAGTTTTAACACATCATGGAAGACATAACCTCAGTGTCCTCAGTTGTAGCTACAGCCCTGCGTTTCCTTTGTACTTCCATTTTGACAACAGAACTGAGTCACTGAAATAAACGATTAATTATTATTATTATTATTATTATTATTATTATTATTATTAATAATTTGAAATGCCTTGTTTTATCTCATATAGACCACGGTCGGGGGATCTTGAAAAACTAAAAGTGGACAAACGACAAGTTTAATCCAAATGGTGTGTGTAATTTCATGGACACTGCTTTAAATGGCAATTATATTACAGGCTTGTGTTACTGTCGCAGAAATCATTTTTTCATCATTTTTCAGTTTAATCCCATTTCTGGTGAACATGTTGCTGCCATCTTAAAAAAGTTCTTTGTAAAGTGTTTCAAATCTTATAAAAGATCTTCAAAGCTCTTCGCCAACATCTATAGTTTGAACGTTGTTGTTTTACGGCCGATAACGCTGCGCTGTCACATTACGATTAAACTTGAAATGATTGAAATGAAGTAAGCACTCATTTACATTTATTTCAAACATCATGCAAACAATTGTATATAATTAATTTTGCTTTTGTATAGAGCCAAAGCCAATTTTACACTGACTTTTTCAGCAGTCTCCCTACATAGATTTTTGACCTTAATAACTGTACAGTCCGTTAGATTTTGTGATATTTTTTAAACAAGAACATAACTTGCCTTAGCTTGGAAATATTTAATAACCACTTAAAAAAGAAGAAATTGCTCGGATTTTATTTTCAGCAGAATAACTTGAAATGTTAACATTTGATTTAGTTAAGCTTTTGATTCTAAATTTATTTTATTTTTCAAAAATGGCTCGTTATTCAAATGTCTATATGGTTTCAAAGTTAGGAGGAATTGTTTTTCTTCTGTAAAATTGGATGTACAGCATTTTAGAAATATCCCACTTTGAGTTTTTGTAAACTTGAAAATATTTTATAACTAAAATAAAATTATCACTCAATAAACAGCTAATTGTATTTGTCTTTATTCATGTTTCATTTTCACATGTATGTAATTTTGTTTCACACATCCAACCCAAGCATTTGCATACCCATCAGTCATTCAGGGTCTTGGCACAGAAATATAAAGTTTGAGCAAAAGACATTTGTTTTGTTGTAAGCCCCCCCAGAGTAAAAAGGAAGTGGGCTGCTACAACTGTATGCAGAGTGAAAACCTACTATGCGTGGAGTAGATTAGGTCTCTCTTCATTCTAATATATACACACACTTTCCCTTGCACCTTTAAGAAAACAGTTATATTATTATTATTTAGCTTTCCTTTACATATTAAGGCAGTTCATGTTAGTTTTTGTTTCAGTAACAATCGTAGAAACCAGACTCGACAGATAGCAACTACACCTTTACACCTTACACCCTTACAACTTTTTATTTTTATTTTATTTCATTTAATTAGTCTTCCCACATCTAAAATACCTCTCATATATTTTGACTCACACTCAACACCTCTGACATGAAAAAAAACCTTTGCGGCCAGTACATTGATTTTTAACTTTACATTTGAAAGCCTTTTGTAAATTATACAGTGTTGTCTTATATAGAATTTTTTTTTTTTTACAGTATACAAACAAGGGAAGTTGTAAAAGGTTGTAACCACCTCGGTTCACTAAGGGCACTTTTGGACACCAGCATATTTTTGTTACAGAAAGTAAAATGCATTTGCAAGGGATACAGAATTAAGCAGAACACCTCCTGGAAATCCTCCACATATTTAATTATGTAAACGATGTATTGTCCAAAATATAAGCAAACTAAGCTGTCCACTAGTGTCTTAATGGCATCAGACCACATCATGATAGAAAACTTGGCTTTTCTGTGTACATTAAAATTGCACAAACATCCCGATCCTACACCCACTCTGTACTGCTCCCACGTAAGCTGACGGTCACCGCTGGTCCAACCAATGCCACAACACCACCAGGCTGTAGATTAGCAGTATGTTGTGATATTAGTGTTTCATTGGAAAACTTTTAGCCGATATGTAGATACAGGACTCTGACGAGGAACGCCTTCCTTCCCTCAGCACACTCAACACATCAACCAACAAAACTAAAGATTTTCACTTGACTTAATCTTCTCTCATTCCCCAAAATGTCCCTCCTTACATTACGCCCCTTCACCACTCATTCTTTCATTCTCCATTTTGTTTTATAATCTTTTCTTTTTTTTCCAAAGACTGAAACCTAAACCTTCTCTTCCTTAAATACATGTGAAACAAAAAAGGCACCGCATGCAGAGAGAGAGTGTGTGTGTGTGTGTGTGTGTGTGTGTGTGTGTGTGTGTGTGTGTGTGTGTGTGTGTGTGTGTGTGTGTGTGTGTGTGTGTGTGTGTGTCTTATGAGTTTGTGTCTTATGGGTTTGTGTCTTATGGGTTTGTGTCTTATGGGTATCTCTAGGTCTGTCTTTCATCCAGTATACATTCTCGAAGATTTTGAAAAATAGAATCATTATCCAGAAAGCAGCTCCCTCATTGATACGTCCCTGTGGCTGGGAGGACAAATTCTGCCAAAAACCTGCAACATTTGAGACATTCAGCAGTCAGTGGAAAGAGGTTTATCCTTATCATGTTGAGCATCTTTGATCAGATACAATTGTGCAATAGATTACAACGAACCTTACCAAGTGATCTAGCTCTTGCCTCCCTTCTTTGTAGATTTTGGCACAACGTCTGAGCTAAGCTGATCTGATAGCTGGTCAGTGGTAGATGGCTCCTCTGCATGGTGTTTCTGAAGTACAAGGTTAAAGTTAAAAAAAATAAAAAAAAGAATTTATATATATATATATATATATATATATATATATATATATATATATATATATATATATATATATATATATATATATATATATATAAATAAATGGAAAAGAAGAAGCAGCGCCTTTGCATCAATAATTCTATGAATGTAATGCAATTACTTTGTGGAATTAACATCAGCCAAAGCAGAGACAACATAGAGCATCACATGCAGCTTTGTGCAGGCTCCCCCGACGGAGTTTTTTTATTTGGTTTAATTAGAAGTGCACCGATTTATTTTGTCCAGCATCGTGCATATTCAACTGCATTTTTAAGTCTACATGCAGCAGTCAGTTTGCTTACTTTAGACTTTGACTTGCTCTTGCCCTGTAACAAAGTTGGCACCTTGGTTAGGCTCAACAACTGCTCGTGAGGAGGTGACCACCGATACAGTAAATGCTAGTAACCAACCTACGGAGGGCGCCATGTAACAATGTGACTAACAGTGTGTAACATCAGTATTTGTGAACTGCCATTAGTTAATAGAACAGTGTTACCATTAAATGTCAAGCTCTACATTTACATTGGTTTTCTTTCAATTACTGTATCAGTAATTTCATCTGATAGAGCGATCTTACATCCTGGTCTCACTCTGATCTTTCTTTTACCTTTGGTTTGTCCGTCTTAGATTTGAACTCAGGGACGTCTGGGAGCAGGGTATCAGACAGGGACTCCAGGACCGTACCAGCCATTGGCTAGGAAAGAATAATAAATAAATAGATGCATACATAACTAAATAAATGATAAGCAAACATATCAAACATGATTAGCTCTTACTGCATTCATGCACTGAACTAATACAGTTGTTTAAAGCTTTAGTGCGTAACTTTTTGATATTAATGAACGTCCGTTAGATTCAAGCCATTGCCAAATGAGTTGCTACAAAGCTAATTAAGACTATCAGCTCGACACAACTCTCTCTGTATTTCTCATTATGGCTATGTTCAGAAGATTGTATCATCCGGTGACTTTCCCGTGCAGAAACTTGAGTGAAGATACTGACTTCTTCTGAAGAGTCCATCATGTTTTTATTTAATCATACGTGTCCTCCTTGGCTATTAGCAACTGTGTTGGGGGGTGGGGCTGCGCGCGATCACGTAAGGCTTGTGTCATGTGGACGCTCTGATAGTTTTGTTGTCATTACTTAGAATTCCTCATGGGGGCGGCAGAAACTACACACTATAGCTTTAAGTCAGAATCTGAAACAATTCAGCATACATTAATGTCCAGCTTGCCACTTTCAATTGCTAATTTTGTACATTGCTGTTCTGAAGCCCCAATGTTGGTAAAGGTTGTATCTAAAGAAAATCCTCAAGAAAGCCATTTTTTGAGGTGATATCTGGGAAGTGCAGTACTGAAACATGACAGCAAAGGGCACTGCACAGCACCATAATAGGCCTTGTTCACAGCAGACATTTTACTGCCCTAGAAGGAAAAGCACAGCTGGAACTAAAAAATATTGTGTCCCAGGAAGCCATTCCAGCGAGCCTACATGCAAAATACCTGTTTTTCCTAAATGAAATGTGACCAATATTAGTTACAACTGTGTTTTTCCTCACTATGTCAAAATGTGTTTCAGGTTTTTTTCCCTGTGCTACCTTCAGGGGCCCTGAGTCCAGGACAGGAGGATCTAGCTTTATGGTGCCAGCAGGTGATGTGACTGGGTCAATGGTACTGGGAGCACTAGAGAAGTCACTGGACAGCAGGTCCAAGGCTGTTTTATCATCCATAGTCTTCTGCAGAAAGACAGGAAATCAAACCATCTGCATGTTGTATACTGTATCATTTAATAGTGCACGCCTGTCTAATGTCATAATCTGTGAGTGTGTGCACTTTTACCCCCTTGGGTGCGGCAGCTGCTTTTGCCTGTGCTTCTGTTGTTTTCTTTAAAATGAAATTAGACACACAGTAGAATTACTACTAGTAACAAGCGCGTACCAGTAAACATTCAAACCAACACCCTCACACAGTATTTTTGCCCCAGATTCAAAGTTAGATAAGTCAAATCTAAAAATGTTTATTGGTTTAAGCATGCACTTCCAACAAATAACAACAATTCCAACAGCAGAACTGACAACAGTAACAGAGAGCGTAATAACAGTTTTATTACCTTAAGATCTTTCTCAGTGGGTCGATACTCTGGTGGCAGCGAGTCGTCTCTCTCCCCCATCTTAATCAGCTTCTCTTCGACAACCTTTTTCTCCTGCAACAACCATACCAATCAGCTGAAGTCACTGGCAACTTTTTTTTATCAAATCACAAAGCACAAATTGAAAATATTCTCTCCTGTGCTGGCTATGCCATTGAAGCACACTGGCTACCTTGACAATGTCTTTGGCAGGAAGTGGGGCAGGTTGAGGGGCGGGTGCGATATCCTTCAAGGTGTCTGACAGAGCATCCAAGGCATTGCCTGCTCCTCCGGACAGCTGAGTGCACAAACACAGACAAACAGGTTCTAATGTAATTGCAGGGTTTTAGAGAGTCCAAAAAAAGGCTTGAGTTGTTCTTGTGTTTACTTCTTGGGCAGTTTCCGTGGGAACACAAGCAGCGGACTTCACCGTCGAAGCGGCAGTGGAGGAAACAAATTCTCCCGCTAAGGCATCCAGAGCAAAGTCTGCAGAGGGCTGAGGGAGTGACAGAATAGAGTGTATAAAATCGGCATAAATTTCTAAAGTTCCAAAGTCGCAAGGAAGTATATGTGCATCATATTTTATTATTTAGAGATGCAGTAAACAGTGCTGGCTCCAGAGTGTACCTGTGCAGGAGGAGCTGAGGGGGTGATGCCAGCAGCATGGACAGCAGGAGCTGAGGAAGAGGTCATGAAGCCTTCAGACAAAAGGTCCAGAGCCTCACTAGTATCCATGGTGGGCTGCAGGAGGAGGGGAGAATGAAGGGGAAATGATGAGGACCTTTGATTAAAATATATTCATGGGACACTGTTTTATGGTTAAATATGGCTGAGATCTTTGCCTTATCAATGCACATAATGTAGAGAATGTTTTTCAAAAGAAAAAAAAAAAATCATTGGAGAAGAAGGAACTTTTCCAAAAAAACAATTACCACATCTCAGTTTCAATTATATGTGAATTTGTCTCACCTCAGGTGTAGGTGCAGGCAGATTTTTGAGTTCATCCTTATTAAACCTGTAATTTGGAGGAAGTGAGTCCTCCCTCTCTCCTACAAACACACCCTTCTGCTTCTTGTGTGTGTCCTCCTGTAAAAAGAAGAAACAATAAAAGAATACACACATGGAAATAAACAAAAGAACGGCATTGATATAATTTTCTGATACCAAATCCATGCATTCCATGTATGTGTACATATAACATTGACATGTATGTGTATGTGTGTGTGTCATACCGAGACAATGTCCTCAGGTCTGAGTTTGGGGAGTTCAGGTTTTGGTTGGTCTACGGGCAACGTGTCACTGAGAGCGCTGAGAGCATCCAGAGACAGAGAGCCATCCTGAGGAGAGAACAGGAAGCATATAATGTAACTGTGATAGTGAATGGAATCTTTTCTTGAGTAAAAGTGAGCCAAAAAAAACAAAACGTAAAACTTATTGTGGCCTGCATATTCACAACAAGTACAAATAGCAATGCAGATTAAGACTAGGCGATTTCCTAGGCAGATATTGATTTGGGACTATATTGGGGCAAAGCACAGGCGAAGCACTGCTACTTGGGTGCAGAGATATCACGCAACACCTGAAAACCCCCAACTTCTGTCAACATAGCGGCGTGACCTGCACCGAGTATCTTCGCTTTTGGATTGTGTTGAGTTTGACAAGTTACAGCTACAGTTACAGCAAACATGGTAATTGCCTGCATAACAAAAGGTTGTGAGAACAAGCAAAGGACATACACGAATGTCATGTTTCAAAAAATTACATCGAATGTGGAACGGAGAAATCAATGGCTAACTGCTCTGGATATCATATCTCTACTTCAACACCTCGACAAAATTAACCAGTATTGTTTTTGCGAAGAGCATTTTGCGTCGGAGGACTACATTGAAAAAATGCAATATGCGCCCAGAAAGACGGTGTTGCACCGAAAGCTGTGACCCATCAGAAACTGTGAACGCAGAGGGCGCTGCTGCACATCGTCTGCCCGTGAGCAGTAGACAATGGAGGGCAAGGAGAGCGTCTATGCAAACGGTGTCACGCTAAATAATAAATTACTGCTATGTAATGTACCCATCTCATTATTTAGGATTTAGGATTCAATTTACAAATATTCAGTCATCACAGTCCGTAAACATAAAACTATACATAAATAAGTGCAAATAATATAATATGAAGGTAAGTATAAAAATAATAATTTTAACAAACACAAATAAAAAGATAAATAAATAAAGAAGTGACAGATTTGCAAACTTCATTAATGCTATTGACAGCAGGAGTTCTTAGTTAAATCATTTTGAGTATATATCAGTTATTGAAATACCTTTCTTATTTGTTACCAATTTAAGAGACTCAAAGTGTATGTCAGTTTAAATTTGGAATAGTTTAAAACATGGTGTTGATTTGGAAAATTTTGCTTTGTTACTTTCCTAATAAGATAAAGAGGTTTACAATATTACATAAATGTCTATCTTTACATTCAAAATAGGTTGGTCGAGCCTACCTGTGTGGGGCTGGTGAGGAGGGGGAGCGTCATTGTCGCAAAGTGACGCATGCGCAACTCACACTCGACTCACATCGGGCAGTGACAACGGCGTAAACATTAAAGTGCCGTGAAGCAGAGATGTTCACAAGTCATTTTTTGGAAGTCCAAGTCAAGTCTCAAGTCTTTGAGCTTGAGTCCAAGTCAAATCTCAAGTCTTTTGCCATGAGTCTCAAGTCTGATCTGTCCCTAACACTGTATTGTTAAATCTTATGAATTCAAAGCATGTCCTGTAGCTACCATCCATACAGTACAGTATCAAAATCAGTTGTAGGATAACTTTATGGGCTACTGGTGAAATATTAACCCAAGTCTGTCACATCATATGGATACAACTATAACAATACAATTTGCCTGTCCCCAGCATTAGCACAACACTTTGCGATGGTTAGCTTGTTACCTGTGGCGATATATGCTAAATGTAACGTCTCCTTCACATTAGCGTGAGTGACTGACCTATCTGGGTGCTTTTTGAGATGTCTGATGAAGTTCGATGTTGTTGATCCAGCGTCATGTATCTTGGTGCCACACTCCTTGCATGTAGCTGTTCGCTTACTGCCACTGTTTATGAAGTTATTGTAAGCAAAACTAATGACAAAAGGCACAACTGTAGGAGGACTTGGTGTCGCCATCGTCGCTGCATTTTTTGATGTGTGCGCGCGCCGCATAGCGCATGCGTACATTGCACATTACGGCAAAGGCCAAGGGACACGCAGCTCGTCATGCGTTTCCCCAACGTATATGCGCCAATAAAAGAAAATAGAAATACATAAATCAGTTTAGATTTAAAAAAGCAATAATTGCATGAAAATAGGTTGTTGACGAGTCTCGAAGCTCGAGTCCGAGTCAAGTCTGAAGTCTTTTGGGTCGAGTCGCAAGTCAAGTCTGAAGTCTTTTGGGTCGAGTCCGAGTCAAGTCTGAAGTCAGCTGTTTGTGTGACTTAAGTGCGACTCAAGTCCGAGTCTCAGACTCGAGTCCCCATCTCTGCCGTGAAGCAATTAGTTACATCACAAGACCTGATATCATGCAATACTTCCTGACACGGAGGCTGCCGGCTCGCCGGCCGAAAGTTGCAAGGGTGGTTTTTCCGCTCACAGGCGCTATGGGGGAGCGAGACGACCACCATTCAACCCGAAAAAAGTCATAAAACCATTCCAATGACTTCAAAGCTGTTCAGTTAAGGTAAATTAAGCTTAAAAAAACCCTGCATAGTTCCCCTTTAATACATTACACCCACGGGTGCAAGCTGTAGGATTATTCGCAGTTTGCTATTGCTTCCTAAGGAGAAAGAGTAAACCGCTGGAGACCATATTAACCACCTCAGGCATAGTAACATATGTTTATCTGAAAGTAAATAAAATATATTAAGGTACATTTTCTCTGAAATGTTTCTAAACATGTATTTTTTTTTGTGACTGCATGCACGAGTTACATTTGTAAATCTATGGGAGACAGTGAATAACCCCTATTTCAAAAAACTGTGGCGTGTTCCTGCTATTCTTAGAAAATAAGTGCGTTAAGTAGAAAGAAGCCAAAGCTTTACCTGTGGTGTCTTCTTTGCAGAAGGAGTTCCTCTTTCTGCCTGAACTCCAGAAGCTTTAGTTGGAGCAACAAAATCTCCAGAGAGTAGATCCAGAGCTGACAAATCCTCTACTTTGGTCTGAAAAACAGAGACAACAGTAACAATAACAAAGTGAGGAATTGAAAAAAAGTACAACATGCTGATTCAAACAAAAGTTCAACATGTTAGGAAACACACTTATTTGGCTTCTTGCTGAGAGTTAGATAAGAAGACCGATACCACTCTCACTCTGTGAGGAGACCTTTATCTTAGCTTAGCATAAAGACTGGAAACAGGAATCAGCTAGCCTGGCTCAACGTGTAATTCTTACACTCCGGTTTTGTATGGGTTAAAAAAAAATGGGTTAGAGTCACTGGTAGGCTGATTTGTTTTACTTTTGAACAGAGACAGGAAAGCTGTTTCCCTGGTTACATTATTGATCCTACGCTAAAGGCTCTGACACACCAACCTGACGGCCGACCGTCGGCAGAAAAAGCAGTCGGACTGAGCAGTCAGCTCCCATCTCTCAGAGTCGGTCAAAAAAGTGCCTTGGAAGACATCGAAGCGACGCCGACTTGAGCGTACGTTCTGCGCGTGCGCGAGATGTAATACGTCTCCATAACAGCAGGCGGCGCTAATCTGTATTGTCGCCCCAAAAAATGAAAACCGGAAATTACGGAACATCTCTCTAGACCTAGTGAACACAGAGCACGTTGTCGTCAATCATTGTTTTCATCAGACAGTGTTGATAGTAGTCAAGAAGGATCGTTGTTGTCATTACTCGCTGAACGGAAGAAAATACGATTGCTAGTAATAAGAAGATACTGGCGTTGTCAGCTCCGGTTTTCTCGTGCACTGATTCGCTAGTCAAGGGCTAGCACTCCACCAATCAGATTGGTCATTGAGTCCGACTGCCCACTGGCCGATTTGACTTGTTGAATCGGCAAAATGAATGCCGACGGCTCCTCTGATGGACGACGGCACGGTACACACCGAACAGACTCAAGTCACCGACCTCGCCAGACTGTCCGACAGCCGATAATCGGGTTGGTGTGTCAGCGCCTTAACACAAGCGGCAACTGGCTGTAGCTTCAGATAAACATGAGAGTGGTGTATTCATATTCTCTTCTAGCTAAGCACCCCAAAAGACCAAATACTACCATCTCTACTGTTTCTGTGTACATTTGCCATCTGCTGGAATGGATCATCGCTACATCACCCAGCAGATGTTTGCTACAGTAATTTAATCTACAGTGTACCTTTGCTGGAGCAGCACGGACAGCAGGAGCTGAGGAAGAGGTCATGAAGCCTTCAGACAAAAGGTCCAGAGCCTCACCAGTATCCATGGTGGGCTGCAGGAGGAGGGGAGAGTGATGGAATAAATGAATAACATGCAATTAGTGTTTATTTAACATTTTTAAGAGCCAAACATCCTTAAGAATATTTTATTGATTTTTTTTCCCAGTCTCACCTCAGGTGTAGGAGCAGGCAGATTTTTGAGTTCATCTTTATTTAACCTGTATTTTGGAGCAATTGAGTCCTCCTTCTCTCCTACAAACACGCCCTTCTCCTTCTTGTGTTTGTTCTCCTGTAAAAAGGAAAAGAGGAGGACATAATAATGCCGGGTGAGTCTTTCTGTGAGGAGCTGATACACAAATGCTACCGATAAGCCAACAGCAGGAGGCTTTCTGCAATCAAAAGCTGTGTGAACTCTGTGCCCCTGAGTGTTTGTGCTCCTACCGAGACGATGTCCTCAGGTCTAAGTTTGGGGAGTTCAGGTTTTGGTTTGTCTACGGGCAACGTGTCACCAAGAGCGCTGAGAGCATCCAGAGACAGAGAGCCATCCTGAGGAGAGAACAGGAGATTGTGTTCTACTGGTCTGTCAGTTTAACTATTGAAATAAAAGGAATCTCCCATAAAAGAGTGACAAGACATGTCTCACCTGACCAGTCTTGAGCTTGCTTTCAGTGGCCTCCTTTCCAGCAGCAGTTTTCTTTACTGTGACAGGAGCAGGATGAGCAGGACACACAGCCACAGGGGGAACTGCACAGGACTCAACTTTCTACACCAGACAACAGAGATGACATTACACTTTATATTAATGGCTATCTGTAGCTGTATTTGTTAATTTTACAAATATATCTGTGACCAGATTTATACTGGGAGTGGATGAGGGCCTACATCGGAAGTTAGTTAACTGCCATTGATCATTTAACTTAAAACTATCTAACCCTGTTTTAAGCAATTCTACCAACGTGGCTCTTTATGTCTGCTGATCCCTGACTGGATACTACTCTCATTATCACCCTCAGCCGTACTTTGTGATTAGTTCTAATTAGCAAACGGTAGCATGCTAACATGCTAAACTAGGATTGTGAACATGCCTGGTAAGATTTATACCCTGCTAAACACCAGCATGTTAGCATTGTCATTGTGAACATTTTAGCTTGCTGATGTTAGCATTACGCTCCAAGAGCCACTGTGCCAAAGCACAGCCTCACAGAGCTGCTAGCATGGCAGTAGACTCATATAGCATTTTTGTTTTGGGCAAATCTGCATCCTGCTTTATTGCTACAAGTTCCTGTTTGCACCTGGCTTACTTTGATGCTTTCGAAAAAATTCAGAATGAGCCAAGATCTGAAGTCATAAGAAATGCCTTTTTTATATGATGTCCAAATAAATGGACATTCACTCCATCATATGGACTTTTATCCTCAATGGACAAAGCTTTATTTTGGGTGATTCAACCAGCCAAGAGATGCTTGCAGGAAAGGAGGCGTGAGCTTGCTGTACCTTGCCAGTAGAAGAAGTAATTCCAGCCTCCAGAGAGAAACCATCCTTGACTTTCTCCATCTTGGCTTTTTTGTCAGCAGGAGGACACACAGACACAGGAGGAACTGCAGGGGCTTTCTACAAAAACCACCAGAGACAACATTTGAAGAGTAGTAGATACTGTATTTCTGCAATTTACATGTTTGTCTGCAGTTACCAGTAACAGATCTACAGTGTACCTTTGCAGGAGGAGCCTGGACAGCAGGCGCTACTGAAGAGGTCGTGAAGCCTTCAGACAAAAAGTCCAGAGCTCCACCAGCATCTATGGTGGGCTGCAGGAGGAAAGACACAGAGGAAAGAGAGAGAAATATATTGTATATTAATGTTCTGTACTACTGTATTTGTATCACAGTGATACTTTAAAAAGGTACAATATGTGATGGATTTTCATTAAAAAAAAAATGTAAAGACTAATACAAAAATGATCTCTCTCAATCATTTAAACAACCCACTAGAAATGTGTGGTGGTATCTGTATCTGCGGAGACCCTGCCCGCAGCCTGTATTTTTTATTTTTTTTGTCAGTCGGCATGTTTTGGTGGGTCTACAAAGAGCCTTTGGGCTCCACGAGTGCCTATCACCAAGCCTATAACAGCGCGCATGTTGTGCAGCCCTCTTATTCCCAACCGCGGCTTTGCACCTCAGCACAGACACACAGAGAAACAGACGGATGAAGCTCTGCATTCACTTATAGTCCGGCAATGTGACACCTTCCCGCGGAAGTGTGTGTGTCTGTGTGTTTATTTGTGCTTTAGACCATAATCGCCGTGAAAATACATCTTCATTCCTCTTAATAACTGATTTTTTTCGGCGCTCCCTGTCTTCATTCACTTTCTAGCTCCAACATCTCTCTCTCTCTCTCTCTCTCTCTCACTCTCTCACTCTCTCTCTCTCTCTCACTCTCTCTCTCTCTCTCTCACTCTCTCTCTCTCTCTCAGATACTCATTACATATTGTGCATTTAAGGGCCATAAAGTGGATTTGTCCAAGTCTCACCTCAGGTGTAGGAGCAGGCAGATTTTGGGGTTTGTCCTTAAATCTGTATTGTGGATTAAGTGAGTCCTCCCTCTCTCCTACAAACACACCCTTCTCCTTCTTGTGTTTTTCCTCCTAAAAAAATGGGAAAAGAGGAGGAAATACGACATGGTCAGTATATGTTTCTGGGTGGAGGTCAAATCGTGTCTTGACGGTACTGTCCATCCAAGAGGCAATCAAATGCTGTGAGAAAGTATGAGGACAAAACAAAGTGTGGGTGTTTGTGCTCCTACCGAGACAATGTCCTCAGGTCTGAGTTTTGGGAGTTCAGGTTTTGGTTGGTCTGTTGGCAATGTGTCACTGAGAGCACTGAAAGGATCCAGAGACAGAGAGCCACCCTGATGAGAGAACAGGACAGGAAGTTAATAATCTACTAATCTGTCACGTATTGTTTCAGTACAGAAACAAGAACAGGAAAGGGACATGGGGAAAAAGTATCTAGTCAACTTAAAATTCCTGTAAATCTCACCGTCTTGGCTTTTGTATCAGCAGGAGGAGCAGGACACACAGCCACAGGAGGTACACTTTTCTACAACAGCCAACAGAGACAACGTTCAAGAACAACAACTTTTTTGACCAACCAAGAGGGAAGAAAAGGAGGTGTGAGTTTACTGTACCGTGGCAGTAGCAGAGGGAAGCCCAGCCTCGAGAGAGAAATCACCCTTAGCCTTCTCTATCTTGGCTTTTTTATCAGCTGGAGGAGCAGGACACACAGCCACAGGGGGAATGGCAGCAGGGATTTCAGATTTCTGCAACAGAAACCTGACATTAGACAATAAAACTCTTAGCTCATTCAGTCAGAGACTTCAAAGTTAATTTGACTTTACCTTTACAGGAGGTGGTGCAAAGTTAGCAGGGCCAGCAGATGAGGCACTGACACTCTCAACATAGTCCTTTTTCTACATATTTCATAAAGAAGAATACAAGATGGGAATTTGTTAGACTACTAAAAAAAACACTTAAATTTCATTCAAGAATGTATGTGTATATTCAGGGGCTCATAAGGTCTATAACAGACATGCCCAACTGGAAATTTTAGGTATGAACTGTTGTCAAGACGGTGCATAGGGTGTAACGCTGGAGGATGGACTAGCAGCTGAGTGCTACATGCTTGAAGACTCTGACCTCTTGCTTTTTGGGTGCAGCTGGAACGGTTGAAGCCATGAATCCATCTGAAAGAGAATCCAGGGCGTCGTCTGTGCTCATTGGTTTCTAAGATAATAAAAAAACAGAGTACGTCACCACCAGATAACACATTACCTAGCCCAGATTTTTTTCAGACTAATAATCAGATTAATTTAGCCATATTTAACAGCAACATGATTTTCCACTAGAGGGCATGCCTGTCCAAGGCAAACAAAACAAACAAAAGTGCAAAATAATGCAAACCAGCCTGTATGTACCAGGGGAAATACAGACACACCCTTCACATTCCACTGAGTCAAAACAATCACAATTAAAATCTCTGAAAATACACATTTTACACATAAAATCACTCTGATTTAGCAAAGATTATGATAAACATCGAAAACACAAAAAATAACACTGGAGGAAAGTATGTGGGTGGAAACGGATCATGAGACAGAGCTAAAGAAACTTCTTGCAAAACAAAATGACAAAGTGGGAGTAGGCTATGATGTAAATGTGGGTGTGTTGAGGGTGAGTAGAAAGTAGCCTACGTATGAGTGGATATCAAAGTGTGCAACAGATGTATCAGTGTGTTAGCGCATGGGCGTGGGTCAATGTAGTTGTGCTTGTTTGGGCTTGGTCGGACAAGAACCAACGGGCTCGAATACAGAAGGTGGGTCCTGTGCCGTTTGCTGAGACAACACCCACCAGTGCAATGCAACATTCCACACTCTAGAGGAACCAGGAGAGTGGAAACACTGCTTCCTGAATGTGTGTGTAATGCGACTGCATGCTCATTTGCTTACACATGTTGAAAAAAGTTTACAAAGATTGATTCTGATTTGTACCACAATTAGTGTAATGCATGGGGTTGTGACGCCACTAAATGTGGGTTATGAAAGGTTAACTTACAGGAACGTCTTTGGGTTTAACATTTGCAGGAACTGGAGGCTAGAAAATAAAAAAAAGATTACTTTTAGATTGAAAGAAAAGAAAAGCTGAAGTAATTCAGGAAGTCAACAAATACAGTTCACCCAAATTACCAAACAATCTCCACTATTGTCTCCTCTAGTGGCATCTGGCCATGCAGATAGTTTTGGTTCCATGCATAGAAATACAATTTTATTTCTATTAATACCACAGAAATAAAATGTTATGTCTATGGTTCTGTGTCCAGGTTTTGAGATATCTATATCTAGGGCTGAGTATCATTTGAATTGTATATACAATAGTTGTGCCAATTTTAATGCCAGCTTTTGATACTTGAGTTTTTTTTTTTTATTTAATGCTAGACATATTTCTGTTGGTACCAAAATCTTGATATTTGACACTCAGCCTCATACATCTCCGCCCTATATAACTTCCCCAATACTCCAGATAATTCACAGATGTGTTTTCATAGGAGCTACTTCCTACTGAAGAAATAGTCCCTTTATATACGTATTGACAGCGAAGTCTGTCAATGGGACAAAAAACACACTCCGCTGGCAGTGTGGCAAAGCTAATTAGTGAAGAAGCGATGAAGAGGCAGGGAGAACTGACCATATTTTCAAATCTGTAGCCTGGAGGCAGCGTTCTGTCTCTTTCTCCACACTTCTGACCCTTCTCAGAGATGACTTCATGCTGTGATACATGCAACACAAACGGTTACTCACAGCAGATGCATGCTTCAGCTCAGTGCAATCACATACCTGCTCAGTTTATAGACACACACATGCATGCACACTGTGCTATACCTCTTTGACTTCTGGTCCGCTGTATACAGGCTGTTTGGGTGTGAAATGATCAGCTGATGGCAGTATGCTGGCCAGGGCATCCAATGGATCCACCTGCGCATGCAACACAACTCAGCACACTTGAGCAAGCAACATGCTTTTCAAATCAAACTCATACTGCTTTGCTAAGTATTTACCTCTTTGGCTCCTTTAGCTGCTGCGGGAGGAACCTCTACCTGCACCTGCAACACAGATCCAGGCTCAGTACACAGACCTCAATGATATGAATCACACGGACATTGATAGCGTGGTATTTACAGTTTGTGCGATTGTGCTACTACTCAAGAAACTGCTGAGTTGACTGAAAATTCATCAATGCGCATCGAGCCAAACCTCACTTTTTCATATGAAAATATCATTCATTATATCATCCAAAGAGACATTTTCCCTAAATCTGACACCAATGAAAAAAATCTCACAAGGCCCAAATGGCACAGTAGTGGTCTATCCAACCAGAGCACCATTAAAAGTATGTAATGAAACATATCCATTGATATTCGACACACAGGAAATACACCAAATAACAGTCATCAGACTCCACCCGTTGGTTTCAGGATCGTCTACCTTCGTTTGTGTTGGTTTAGCTTCTTTCTTCCCCTGCACAGATACATTTCCAGCTGCAGTCACGGCAACTGGCTTTGATGTTTTAGCAGGATCAACTTTATGCACATCAGCTTTGACTGTTGTGGTAGCAGTGGCACTCTAAAATACAATGCATTTGAATCTATTATAAGCCAAGTACATGTCAAGTGAAATTACAGGTCCCCTATACATGCACAAAGTCGGTAATACACCCAGAGAAACAAAAGACAGGATAGTGAGACCGTCTCCAACAAAAGTGATCCTCCACCAAGTTGATGACAAACATTAGTTTAGTGTCAGCAGTTGTTGGGCAATGAAACTAGAGCTAGAAGACACACAAAAAACTGTCGGCCTCTCCTCTGCATTTGTTTCTCCCACTGACTCAGCTTTCTGATGTATGCTGTGAGGTGTTGCAAGTGGACAGGTGTGCACTTCGTGCAACAAGTTAAGGCATGTGAAGCAAAGGGCTGCAAAGTAAAGAACACAAGTCCTTTATACTTCCCAACTGGTCCTCTCCAAGCGAGCCATGTCCAAAGCAAGTATCTGAGTGTTCTCAGGCAAATAAAGTAACAAAAACCTGATAAGAGCCTGCGGCACAGAGGAGATGTTGCAGAAAGAAAGCGTAGAAAGCGTTGAAGAGTACACCTTGAGGGAGTCACGATAAAGAGTCTGAGAAGCCTGTAGCAGTGGAGTCTACCTTGGCTGTGCCTTTGGGTTCGGTCACAGCAGTGGTTGCTGCGATGCCAGCGGCTGCAGCCACTCCACCAGCAGGAGATGGACCTGTAGCTGGGGCTTTGACTTGGGAGACAGCCGCAGTCTACAAATATGCAGCCAAATGATTACTCAAAACACACGGACTAGATTCACAGTACTTCTAAATCCAGTAAACATATTGACAAGAGATGTGGACAACATTTTAACAGTGTTTAACAGTAAAAACAGAGCAGGAGAAAATGTACAATGATCTCTGGTCAGATCTGCCACTGTATTCCGACTAAAGCAAGAATACTCACTTCAAATGTGCTGAGTTATTAACCACTCAGGTCTACTGAGACTAATCTGACCATTTATCAGTGTAATTGGTTAAATGATGGTGCTTTTTCATGGTTTAGCCCATTGAAAACAAATGTTGTATAAATACTATACTTACAGTACTGCTGACATTTTTCTAATCTCTAAAGTGATTTTTTATCTCCCAGGTACAGTAGCTCACAAGAGCCTTGAAACTTATCAGCTGTGTTAAGATGTATATATTCATATTGAATCGTTCGGTACGAGACTTTTTATTAGGTACGCATTACAAACCGAATGATTCATTGGACTAATCCAATTTCATTTAGAAAAAAAAAAAAAAAAAAAAAAAAAAAAGAGCTTAAATTGTGTGAAATATAATGTTCTCAGTGCCGCTGCACTCAACAAGGCAGCCCAAACGACGTAACAGACAACGTGCTGTCTGCCCCTCCCACTCCCAAAGAAAAACACTCTCAGGCATGCTACGCTGAACTAGCTCGTTGCAATATGGCTAGTAACGTTAATGCAAATATTACCAGACCAGAATTTGAAGATCCTCCAATAACCAGCAGGTCTGGCGTTTGGAGCCACTTTGGTTTCCCTGTAAGTTATGAGGGTGATGGCAAGAGAGTGGTGGTGTGGTATCTGAAGGGCCTATAAGGTTAAAGTCTGTATAAAGCTCAAATGTGCGGAGATATTATGAGCACTGTGTTAGTGACCTAAGTTTAATGATTTTCCTCTCAGCGGAGTGATGTGTTGATTCTGTGATTGGGGGCTGAGTGGGATCAATGAATTTATGTGTAGTGTTGGAGCCCCTCAGATGGACTCGGACCTTTACTTGCCAACTCACATCTATTTACTTTGTCTAACATGTTACCTAAATATACCCCTTATAATATTGCTGAAGCAAGAGCAGAGTGCATTTCTGGGCTGTGACTCTCCAGGTTCTGCAGGACCTGTCATGATGCTGAAAACTTGATATAATAAAACCTTTTATAATCAAGAACAGTGTCAGCGAATTCCAACATGTCAACTAATTTACGCCGACATCACCTCAGTGTGTCAATAACTGGAACTAGACGAAAACAAGAAGCAACACACACACACACACACACACACACACACACACACACACACACACACACACTTTAAGCAGCAATTTCCAACTGATTTAAACAGGGCAAAAGACATCACTGCAGCGATTGGTACATTTATAACTGCAGATAAGAGACCCTACTCTGTAGTGGATAACGCAGGTTTTACGAACATGGTTAAAGTAATTGAGCCACGTTACACTATTCCTTCACAAGCCCATTTCAGCCAGACCATAATTGCTGCTTTGTACAAAAACAAAAGCCCAAATAGAGAACCCAATCTCTAGATCAGTCAGGTTTCTGGGCTGTCGCTGAGAAACACGGAGTTTGAGCTCCCTCCAAAGATTCTCTATTGGGTTCAGGTCTGGAGACTGGCTAGGCCACGCCAGAACCTCGATATGCTTCTTACAGAGCCACTCCTTGGTTATCCTGGCTGTGTGCTTCGGGTCATTGTCATGTTGGAAGACCCAGCCTCGACCCATCTTCAATGCTCTAACTGAGGGAAGGAGGTTGTTCCCCAAAATCTCGCAATACATGGCCCCGGTCATCCTCTCCTTAATACAGTGCAGTCGCCCTGTCCCATGTGCAGAAAAACACACCCAAAGCATGATGCTACCACCCCCATGCTTCACAGTAGGGATGGTGTTCTTGGGATGGTACTCATCATTCTTCTTCCTCCAAACACGGTTAGTGGAATTATGACCAAAAAGTTCTATTTTGGTCTCATCTGACCACATGACTTTCTCCCATGACTCCTCTGGATCATCCAAATGGTCATTAGCAAACTTCAGACGGGCCTTGACATGTGCTGGTTTAAGCAGGGGAACCTTCCGTGCCATGCATTATTTCAAACCATGACGTCTTAGTGTATTACCAATAGTAACCTTGGAAACGGTGGTCCCAGCTCTTTTCAGGTCATTGACCAGCTCCTCCCGTGTAGTCCTGGGCTGATTTCTCACCTTTCTTAGGATCATTGAGACCCCACGAGGTGAGATCTTGCATGGAGCCCCAGTCCGAGGGAGATTGACAGTCATGTTTAGCTTCTTCCATTTTCTAATGATTGCTCCAACAGTGGACCTTTTTTCACCAAGCTGCTTGGCAATTTCCCCGTAGCCCTTTCCAGCCTTGTGGAGGTGTACAATTTTGTCTCTAGTGTCTTTGGACAGCTCTTTGGTCTTGGCCATGTTAGTAGTTGGATTCTTACTGATTGTATGGGGTGGACAGGTGTCTTTATGCAGCTAACGACCTCAAACAGGTGCATCTAATTTAGGATAATAAATGGAGTGGAGGTGGACATTTTAAAGGCAGACTAACAGGTCTTTGAGGGTCAGAATTCTAGCTGATAGACAGGTGTTCAAATACTTATTTGCAGCTGTATCATACAAATAAATAGTAAAAAAATCATACATTGTGATTTCTGGATTTTTGTTTTTAGATTATGTCTCTCAGTGGACATGCACCTACGATGAAAATTTCAGACCCCTCCATGATTTCCAAGTGGGAGAACTTGCAAAATAGCAGGGTGTTCAAATACTTATTTTCCTCACTGTATATGTATATAAGAATATGATGTATATATTTTTAAAAGAGCTGTTTTTGTTTATATGCTGCTAAGAAGACACCCCAGAAGATGGGTAGAGTATAGCTCTGTCATTGTTCAAAATACTTTATGATGTTAGTTTTAATAAATAAAAAAAATAAATAAATAAAAAATGTAAATATCAAGTAAATTTCTCTGGCATTTCTTTTTGCTATTTCGAAAACGTACCGAACCGTGACACCACTGTCTCGTATCAAACCGAACCGAGAATTTTGTGAACCGTTGCACCCCTAATAAATATGGCTAAAAATATGTACAGTTGGTTAAAATGTATAAAAATATGAAAAATGCATGTCAAAAGTGCATCGATCTAATAGCAGGGCTGGCATGTGTGCCTGGGGAGTGTGTGGTAGAGCGAGTGAGAGGGTGACGGTGATTATCTTTGGAGCGAGTACCGACTCTAGGGGCATAGTGAGAGAAACAAAGTGTCCCCTCTGCTTTCTGGCCACGTGGGAAATCTGTAGCAGAAAAAGTTACCCCTCTCATGTTGTTTATGGAGAAGGAGAACCAGGAAATGAGTAGGGGGAAATGCAACGCTACCAAGCCATGGCCGTGCGACATGAGTCACCGCGACGTGTAGTTAATTTTTTTAAAGGGTGCACGTCAGGCTACGGTGTAGGGTCCAGCGTAGGGTCCATGTCTCCACGTACCTACGTACGTAGCCACGGTGTATATTTAACGCAGAAGCATAAATCACGCTTTAGCTGCCGGTCCCGGGTGTCGATGAAAAGTAGAAGCAGGTTATCACCATAGAGTGAACATTGGATATTGTACGAGAGAAATAACGTTCTGATTGACGACAAGGGTTTCTTCTGCTCTCTGCCCCGTTTTCCCCTTTTATACAGTCTATAGCCCCCCCCCCCCCCGCATCTACTACTCTGAATATTTCATGGCTTCGTGAGTACTGATAAACTTGATGTGGCTTTTTTTTTGTTATTGCTTGTGTGAACAGGTGAAACGGCCATTACAGTGTTTAGGCCTCAACACTCCCACGCCACGACTCAGGCCTGCAACAGGGTTTTTTGATTACATTTTTAGTTTTAGTTGCTGAGTGAGAGAGTGTGTGGGCCCACAGAACATTGTTGAGGTTCACATGTTAGTACTAGTTGTACTTTGATGCACAATTTCAGAGAGAATTGAAGCTAATAAGAGGAGCAACAATTATCTTTGTGTTTATTAATATTGGGTACTATTTTTATTTGCATTTATTTTGTAATTGATCTGAAGGGATATTGTTTTGTGTACCTTTTTACTAATACCCAACTAAATTGGTCTTATTGCAGTCAAAGTACTTGGTTGTTCATATTTCATTATAGCCAATTCATGTTTTGGAACTGTTTAATAGGGTACATACAATAGGAGACAGATACTTTTATTATACTTGCTTAATCTTATTTGAGTCACCGCCAGTTATTTTTAATTTCAGAGACAATGGACCCATTGTACTACTACATAGAGAAGATTTGCATAGCTATATAGGGTGGGTGTTACATGTGCATTTAGAAAGGCTGTTCTTAAGCAGCTGACACACACATTGTGTATGTTGGAGTTTCACACAAGCACATGGCTTGACAAACAGGGACTCACAAGACATTACAACTGGACAGCAACACAACTTCAATAAGAATTAGGGTTGATAAAATTAAGGAAAGTACCTGCAAGCTGCCTAGTTGGTAGAAAATCAATCATTTTAGTGAAATGATCAGCAGTAATGTAAATAAAAAGAAAAGCACCGAGCATGAGGATATCATTACCTTTGACATCCCTTTAGGACCGACCCTCGCCCCTGCTGATGTCATGTCAACAAAGGTAGCCCCAGCGGATGACATGTCAATAACAGTAGCACCTGCCGGCGTAGTGTTAGTCTACAAACCAAGGAGCACGCGTTTAAAGAAAGTCATGGGAAAGTTATTCAGCTTCACAGTCTGTGACGAGCATTCATCCCAAGCGTGATGATATGAGAGCTCATTCATGTGATACAGCAAGTGTTCAGCTTCAGAAAGGTCAAGCTGTTTTGGTGGCTGAGCCAGAGAGACACAGAGGAGGTAAAAACATGTTTTTGCCAAGATGAAAAGAAGACGAAGCCAGTGATAAAGAGATGTGAGCTGCGTCACAATGAGGACACGCTCAGAGCGCAGAAGAAAGCAGTGGTTCATGTTACATCACACCAAACAGCCAAAAGCCCCCTCCATTTTTATTTAGGCATCCAGTCCGTCTACCTCTGGCATGGCTTTTCCTGATGTCCCAATTGAAGCACTTCCTCCTGTTGTGACACCACTCTGTGTGGCTCCGCCTGTTGCTGTGGTAACCAGCCCAGGCTTTGTAGCCATGGTGGATCCTGACGATGCCTTCTGCAATGCACCGGGTGTGGAAAAGTCAAATTAATTAAATCCAATTAATTTTTAAAAGGGGAAATCCAATCCACCAATTTTACACACAAATGTCATTTTACTTGTCATGATTACTACTCAGCCTGTGTAAACGGCTGTATAATGTCTTCCGCGGCTCCAAAGACAGCTCAGAAAATTACTTCTCTCGACTTGGGGCTAAAACACACTAAAAAGTAATATACAAATTTATAACTGAAAGAATCGGTTACAAACTAGGGGCAATACGTTTAAAATAGGTGGATGTTTGCCAGACAGGGAGCATTGAATTCATGTATGCTATTGGTTGCATTATGGGAAATGTAGGATCTAGTGAGTCTTCTACAGCAGTCTGACGACAAACCTCTGACAATTATTATTTGGTCAGTTTCCTGTGACATGGTCAATATTGTGTAACAAGCTGATTATTCATCATTATATTATCCATAGAATACATATTATATACACAGTAAAAGTAGTAGGATAGAATGTAAATAACATTAATAACTTAATTATCAGCATCCTTGTGACGATTAAAGTTAAGAATCAGAGCTCTTGATCATTTTCACCACAGAAACATAGAGCTGCTGCTACACATAGTAAGCTTGTTGAGCTAGTTGTACGCTAGTTAATGCTGAATGTTTTAAAAATCTGATATCTGTGGTGTATGTGGTGATGTCAATGCCATATGACCTCTATAATGTGGATGTGTGTTCCCGTAATAGGCTGTTTTAATCAGGACCACAACTTTTTACTTGCATTTAATATAGCCAGCGTGAGCAACCAGAAGCTAAAAGACACAACCAGAAATGGAACAGGCCACATAAGGACAATACTGAACTACTTAAAGTCAGAATATCTTCGCCTCTGATGCTTCCATTTTGAACAGTCTTTTGAAATCTGTCCCCAACTTTATGGAAGTGTAACATTAAATCACTGTAGTGCCCCTTAAATTGAAAAAAAATATGGTTATTATTTCTATGGCTCCACCATAGGCACATACACTGCACTGATACTGATACATGAGCAACTATATCCCACTATGGCAAAGTAGGAATGAAAAGGACACCAAGGTCCATCCTAGGTCTAGCCTATAAATATCTTGCTAAGTTTAAAACATGTCATTGTCTCACCATATACTATTTTAAATAGTGTTGCACCTATTTTCTGCACACAGGCACTTATTGAAGTTAAAATATTCCACCGAAGCCTTTCTCTATGAGCCAGGCTCCAAAATAGACAACGTCAAAGCCCAGTTGTTGAAGGCCAAGTCAATGTCGTTATGCAGGCTTTGTTTATTCATGCAGAACCAAGCAGAGGCGGCATAGTGCTGCCCCAGTGTATGATTTCACATAGGATGCCCGGCCTTCTGGGTGCAAGAGAGGCATGCATGTAACACAACAGCATCGGCGTCTGTTGTGTGGGAGCCGATCCCGCCGCATTAATCAACCACGTGAACCCAACCAACAAACCTGCCAATTAATGCATTATAGACCAGTTTGTCATGTTGTTGTCTCCTACTATCTGCACTGGGCAGACATTTATTAAAATACAGTTTATGCCAAATACCTATAAAGTCTTTGTTGAAGTCTGCCAAGTGTTTTCTAGCAACAGACATCATGCTGGTATGTTGAAAAAGAACCAAGATCCTAAAAATAAACTGACCTTTAGCCATAAACTGTTTTATAGTCAAAATTCCTGAGTTCTTGAATAACATACTAGTGAATTACTTTAACATGTCCAGTTCATTTAAACAAAGATTTAAGAGCTATCGTAACATTTGGAAATTACTCCAATCCACAACACATCAAACGGAACATGAAGGGTCATTCACTTCAATCTATTGTTTGAGAGCAGCACTAAGAGGTTAAACTGCGTCATACTGAGAAACTGGGTGTTACCTCTCGTGCTTGTATGGAAGGAAACGGAACGTTTTCTGTGTGCTACTGCTCTGAGAACACAGCTTAACCTATTCCCTCACTCTACTTAACACTACTGAAAACATGAAGCTGGAATCCAGATAATGAGTGGGTCAGAGGTCAGTCAGACAACAATCCACTGTTACAGGGCCCTGTAGAGAAATGTTTGATACCTCAAACTGTGCAGGCTTCACAGTGGAGACCTGGGCTGCCAGTTTGGGTGTGTCCTGGCCAGGCTGCGACTAGAAAGAGACAAAGAGACAGACAGACAGAGAGAGAGAGAGAGACAGAGAGACAGAGAGACAGAGAGACAGAGAGACAGAGAGACAGAGAGAGAGAGAGATTACTTAAAATCTAACAAGAATCTATCATAATCATTTCAAGATTTACACAGAGCAATGTGTCGGTTTCACAAGAGCCAACATTTGTGGAGAAACTAAACACACCATGCAGCTCATTTCTGGATGGAGAAGAGAACATGTTTGTCAACACAGGTTTAAACTTACATTTTTAAGGAAAAAAAAAAAAAAGAGAAAGGACAGAAAATGACTGAGAGATAGAGAGGTAACAATCTATTATAATGGCCACCAACACATCCATCATACTGCAGTCAGAGGTGCTTGATTTAAGCGCTACATACATTCCAGATTGAAGGGTGTGACTGTTTGACAGCAGAGAACAAAGGCTGAGTATTATTGTTGTCTGTGTGTCTCAGCAACCAACAACAATTACAAAAACTATAGAATTCACAACTTGCTCTTCAGCTGACGTCACACAGTGTAAAATTATCGCTGATACAAATCCCATCAGTCTTTAAAGAGTCAACGAGGTTAGCCTTTAAATTGGGCCAACCAAATACAGCCATTTCTCAAACTCACACGGCAGTGATATCTGTGCTGCACTGCACTTCCTCACACTAACTAATGTATCAAACTGTCAGTGTTGCTGTGATCTCAGACTTCCTCTTGATAAGATTTGAGGTTTTTTTTTAGCTGATGCCATTTTCTATTCAGTCAAAAAAATACGATCCAATTCATCTGGTAATTGGCATGGTCATCAAACTGCTGCGACAAACGATATTTTTACTCAGGAAAGATAAATATAAAGTTTATCAGGAAAGATATTATTAAGTCTATTTTTAAATTATAGTAAAATAAGCATACAAGCTTAGTTACTTTACCTATTGGGAGTGTCCTATTTGGTCTATTACTTTTGGTCTGGTCTTTTCCCTCTTTTTAAAGAGCCATTGCCCCGCGCCCTGCTATGCCCGGTTACGCCCTGCCACACCCTGCAGTGCCCTACTATGCCGTGAACTACTACAACTACTATTTCTGGTCATTGTTCCATTATCTTTATTGGGACTATTATTGCCATTGTTCATCACACCCCCAACCGGCACCGTCAGACACCGCCTACCAAGAGCCTGGGTCTGCCGAGGTTTCTCCCTAAAAGGAAGTTGTTCTCATCACTGAGGTTTCTTCCTAAAAGGAGTTTTTCCTCGCCACTGTCACACTAAATGCTTGCTCTTGGGGGAAGTACTGAAATTGTTGGGTCTTTGTAAATTATAGTGTGGTCTAGACCTACTCTATCTGTAAAGTGTCCTGAGATAACTCTTGTTATGATTTGATACTATGAATAAAATTGAATTCCTACTGTTTTATTGTTAAAGTGTATCATACAGTTTACAAACTCAATATAAAAAAAAACAACAAAAAAAAAAAAAAAAACACATTAAACCAGCTGTGGTAACCAACCTACTTTAACAGACAGTAGTTAATTTGTTCATTACTGTAACAGGTGCAACGATATCAAACAAATCTAGTGCATTGACCTCATTCAGGGAACAGGGACCATACACTTTTCTTTTCTGTCTAAAAAGGAAAGTCCTCACTCACTTAGAACAATTACAAAACTGATATTTCTTTACAATGTAAAGGAGAGAGGGGAACTAAAAATGTATGTCATATCCGCGGTTATAAATGTACCAATTGCTGCAGTGATATCTTTTGCCATGTTTAAATCAGTTGGAGATTGCTGCTTAAATGCTGCGTGGATAGTTTGTAGTGTGTGTGTGTGTGTGTGTGTGTGTGTGTGTGTGTGTGTGTGTGTGTGTGTGTGTGTGTGTGTGTGTGTGTGTTGCTTCTTGTTTTCGTCTAGTTCCAGTTATTGACACACTGAGGTGATGTCGGCGTAAATTAGTTGACATGTTTGTAGTATTCCCACTGGTGTAGCCTATTCTCGTGTAGCAGATGCAACATACCGTTTTTTTTTAATCCACCACTCTCTTGCCATCACCCTCATAACTTACAGGGAAACCAAAGTGGCTCCAAACGCCAGACCTGCTGGTTATTGGAGGATCTTCGAATTCTGGTCTGGTAATATTTGCATTAACGTTACTAGCCATATTGCAACAAGCTAGTTTGGGCTGCCTTGTTGAGTGCAGCGGCACTGAGAACATTATATTTCACACAATCTTTTTTTAAAGTTAATTTTTTGGGGGCATTTTAGGCCTTTAATTGACAGGACAGCTGAAGACATGAAAGGGGGGAGAGAGGGGGAATGACATGCAGCAAAGAGTCCCAGGTCGGAGTCGAACCCGGGCCCACTGCGTCGAGGAGTAAAACTCTATATATGGGCACCCGCTCCACCAACTGAGCTATCTGGATCGCCCATATTTCACACAATTTAAGCTTTTTTTTTTTTTTTTTTTTAATGAAATTGGATTGGTCCAACAAATCTTTCGATTTATAATACATACCTAATCAAAAGCCTTGTACTGAACGGTTCAATATGAATAAGTGTATTGTAACTCCTCTAAAATAAATAAAAAAAAAAATATATATATATATATATATATATATATATATATATATATATATATATATATATATATATATATATATATATATATATATATATATATATATATATATATATATTAGAGCTGTCAGTCTTCCTCTATAATACCATTCGAATTTCATTTTTCACCATTTGAATTTTCATATTTTTTTATTTGATTAATATTTGAATATGAAATGCTCAAATGCAGCCTGTTATATGTACTACACTACTCAGGCTTATGCACTGTCAATGCCAATAAGCATGTGGTTGTTGTTCCACTAGATCAGTGGTTCTCAAACTTTTTTCAATAATGTACCCCCTGTGAAACATTCTCTGAGCCAAGTACGCCCTGACCAGCGCAAAGCATGTCATGGTAGAAAAAAAAAAAAAAAAAGGCTATATAAAGAGGTACATTACAGCGCTGACCACCACTGTCTGATTGACTAAGGGACTGCTCGTTATTTATTTAAGGGGCCACCGGAGGAGTTTTGGACCTTTAGCCAAAAATGACATGAACGTCCCCTCGCCAGTAAAAATTTTTCTATGACCCTCCAAAACGATTTGGAAAAAAGGAATGACCCTCAACCAGCAATTTATAGATACCTTCTGTACTGGTTTGCACTTGGAAAAGATATACAGATTCCCATTGTTTTTTTTACAGCCATGGCATACATGCCTAAACCTCTGCATTCTCATCTGACGCATCACACTCCTCGGTTATGGTGTGGAGGCCATTTCAGTAGATTTACTCACTAACATTGTTGTGGAAACACAATAAGCATAGAAAATAAATACAATAAAAAGTTGATTAGTATTTATTTGCTGTAATATTGGTCCTCTCACTCCTTCTCCTTCAAATCATCCGTTGTAATAGACTACTGCCCATATGTGCTAATCCTGAGCTGGGTTATGACCTTTAGTTGTGTTAAATGTACAGTTATCAGTGTGTGAGGCAATCATGACTGAGTTGCGATCATTTCTAAATCAGAAGTCCCAGATTGCCGACGGTTCTGTGAATTACACTCTGATTTTTTTTATAAATAGGTTGGCTAACGTTAGCTAATTTACGAGAGTGAGAAACACAAGGCATTGTGAGCTAACATAACGTACAGAGTAACGTTAGTACAGGGAGGGAGTGACAGGCTGCGGCTGGAAATCAGAAGAAGGGTGGGAAATAGTTTTAACATGATTTTAAAATCGACATCCACCGAGCCAAAATGTTATCAATAGTTAGCTCGTTCTTGTTTCCTAACTACGTCGCAAGTTATCGGTGCTTATAGCTGGGAGTTTCATGGAGACAGCTGCTGTTAATGTTAGCTGCCATACTGTCAAGAGTTAGCTTCGACTTCATATATTACCTTCTATCAGCTGTATTCTCAGTAATGTGACAATCTGCAAGAAACAGGTTGCTTATAAATCAGTAAAATAGTAGTGACAGCACCGTTTGGCTTAGTTAGCAATGCCGTTAGCATCGTGGCTAACAATATTGTTACTTTGACAAATCATTTCGGCTGTGCTTTTTAACATGATGTCATTGTGCTAACCGAGCACCGTTAACCTTTACCACAGAGCCGCTTCACTACACTTGTTAGATAATGTTTCATTACAGAGTTCTCTGTGGATTTGTGTTTGTCGTTGTGTGCGTGGAGGAAAATAATGTAAACAGAGAGCGGCGTGCCAGAAATGCAATGCGCCGTGACATAGGTCCCCTTCAAGGCCAGACTGATGTTGGAAGTCCCTCTAGTGCAGTGTTTCTCAAATGGGGGTACGTGTACTGCAGGGGGTACATGAGATTTCTTTAAATATGTTTTAAAAATATCAGTCATGCATAATTCCCTGAAAAATTATACTGTAATAATAAATTAATTAAGTCATGGATTTTAAACATTTGAAGTAGCATTTAAGTGTTTTTCAGTTACAAAGTTGTTGTTTAGGGACCGTTCGGTATTTATGGAATGGACCACCACAGGAAAATAGGGGAGGGTCATGTCTTTTTATTCTGTGCTGAGGGGAGGGTCATCCAACATGCCCCTACCTGTCCTATATTACTTCCTTTTTTCTCTTTTGACATGTTTTTTTCTGTTTAGAAATAATTATTCAATTGACTGTTGGAGGGTCAACATAATGCTGTTTAGAGAGAGGAAGTGGCACAAAGGAGGAAGTGAGGTCACAAGCAGCCAGGGCGTCCCATGTCATGTTGCTTCTGTTACTGCAGGACGTGTTGATTCATGCACATGCTAAGTTACCACAAAAAATAACTGAAAGAAAGGAAGGAAGCAGAGTTGTGCTGCATGCTGGGTGGTAATGCATGATGAGTCAGATGTGTTTTGGAGGTTAAACTTGTATGTGAAACAAAAATCTACCAGCTAAGATATTTTCATTACAAAATTATGAAACTAATGTTGGAAATGTTTTAAATTATGGACCATTAAGCCTCACATCGGAACACTGTGTGATCACACTAGTCCTGGATAATGCTGAAATTCTCATAGTGGTGCTATTATACATGAATTTCAGTATTAATACCAAAACATTACTTCTGTTGATACCTTAAATTGATGATATAAACATGTGTTTCTACAAGAAGCTTTTTATTTTTTTCATTTGAAGCAATAGTGCGACATAGGAATCATAGGAAATGCTGCTTTCTTTTTTTCCTTCTTGCTGAGAGTTAGATGAGATGATTGTTACCACTCTCATGTCTGTACGGTAAATCTGAAGCCACAGCTGGCAGCCGGTTAGCTTAACTTAGCATCAAGACTGAAGACAGGGGGAAACGGCTAGCCTGGCTACCCTGCCATGGGTACAACATCGACATAATTTAAAGATACACTGAAGAAATAATTTAATTTGATTAAAGGGCTTGTGGTCACAGTGGTGTGTTACCTTCTTGTCATAACATGTTAGATTACTCATCGGAAGTTACATCACGTCCCTCTGACCAAATTAATGACATCATTACTTACTGTGCTCTATACTTTACCTTTACAGAAAAGCTCTTAAAGACCATTTCCGAACTTAATTAGGGACTTCCCACACATTTTAAATGTGTCTGTTGAAATCAAAGGAAGTTGGCCAAGAAGATTTGATGACCTATTTGCCTTTTAGTCATATGAGAGCATGCAGGCCACAAAGTGCAAGACCAAACCATGGAAGCATGCGTTTACCTGCTGATCTCAAGGTAATAGGCTCATTCGAGATGAACTGCGCCTCTCCTGTAAAGTGGACGAGAGCAGGCGGGAGCAGCCGGGGGCGGTGACAAAAATCCGCCGTCAAGTCGGACAGTTTCCAGCCAATACCAGCAGCCTTCAGGCTGAACAGGAAGTGACAAACACTGTGGTCCGATTCCGATTTAATAAAATGTCATCAGTCCCATATATCAGCTCCTACACAGTCTCCAGTTGTTTTAATTATGACAGAGTAGCTGTTAAAATGCTCTATATGCGATCTGTTGCTGATTTTAATTAACACACTGTAGATGATCCGTAATCTGAACAGATTGAGTCTCTCTGACTTCTAAACGTCACTATCAGCCACACAACATGTCTTCTGTACAGAATAAGCCTTTAAATCAAACAAATAGTTAAAATCCCTCCAAATCAAAATCAATACAAAGTTTACATAAAACGTTATGTTGAGTCAATTGTGAACGAATCAGCTTTAGATCAGCTGAGAGGCCGGCGTTTCCCAGCATGCTCTGAGTCCGCCTGGCTCTTGCAGTCGGTGGAGAGTAACTGCGGCGCCTGGCTCTAAAAATTGCCGCCGCCTTGATCTCGTGAGGTTATCATTGCCCACACGTGCATGACGTCAGAGCAAGTCGGATCAAGTCGGACACAAATCTAACCGGCATGCATTGGGCGACGATCATCGGTGATCGATTCTGCACAGATCTGGCTCATCTCGAACGAGCCTAATGTGACATCGCTTTTTTGCTCTTTGACCCCCCTGCATTAATTAGCATCCACTTTAGAGTCCGGATCGGGCCGAATTTTTCTGTCCGAGTCCGGCCCGCGTCCGACAGAGCTGCGACTGAACCCGGCCCGAGCGGCATTAAGAAATTTGTGTCCGAGCCCGACACAGTTAAAAACTCATTTTTTCCTCATACACAGACATGTACGTTTGTTTGTGTGGAAAGCCCGCTTTTATTAAGCAACTGTAGGAAGGCATTCAGAAATGTCAACAGATGAGGTCATCAGCGCACACGGGGCAACAAGCGCACGTTAATAAGCTGTTTAATTTAAAATGTTCAATGTGTTAACCTTTCCTGATTGCTTTGTTTCCGACTGTGGTCAGAAAACCAGGGGAGAGTCGTTACCTCCAGGGCTGAAGTTATAAAATGAATAATGTTGAGGTTAAAATGGACGGTCTGGTTAGTCCACACAGCATTCAGGGATGGGAGAAAAACGTGCTCTGGTTTATTGGCATGTCTTTATACCAATGACAATCGTCATGGGCGCACGGAGCCCCGGTGCCTTTGTAAAATAACCTCAGGAAGGAACTTGATTTGGTGGAACAATGTATACGTTCAAAAGTTGTTTTAGTCGTGCAACAGAAAACTTAGATTGGACAGATAGTCTAGCTAGCTGTCTGGATTTACCCTGCAGAGATCTGAGGAGCAGTTAACCATAGTCCTCAGAAATCCACTGGAGTTTAAAATTACAACACAGAGAAAGCATAAGGTAACGGACATCTGGTCGAAAGAAGGACATACAGCGGAGCAATCCTGTAAGTGGAAGTTCGTGGATATAGACTTCCATCAGTGAGGAGATCCATTTTGAAATAAAACAAAAAATTCTCCCCCGAGGCTTGGTCTGAGATCAAAACCTTTGCACAAGAGCCCCACCAGCCCTGCCTTCAGATGCCAGTTAACAAAAGACAGGTTGGGCAGCACAAAGCAAATCATCCAGATATACTTTTCCAATAGGCAAACAATTATTTAATTCACAGCCTATTAGGGAAACAATGCACTGTATAACAGACAGGAGGGGCACTACATAGTGTGTTTACAAGAGGACTCTTTCTGTATCAAATTATAAAAATGATCAATACATACATACATTTGGAACAAAGTTTTCTCAGCGAAAAGAAGAAAATGTATATGCTATGCCTATACACGTTATTTGCTTAACGGCAAGAAAAGTCATTAAACTGTAAGCAAGTTTAAGTTAAGCATTTATTATCTACTCCTTCACTCGTCGATGAGGTTCAGTTGTATGTCTAAAGCTAAAGCAGAGGTTTGTTATTACAACAAACTGAACTTTGTGCTCACCTAAGACTCATCCAAACACTTTGCAAGCTTTCTGTGTGCTGTAACCCCAAACTGCAGCATTCCTACATTCCTCATGCAGGCGGTTCTCTGCTAGATAACAGACTGTCCAGCCACTGACACAATACAAAGAGCACACATACAGTGCAAGCTAAAGTTTTTAGCACATGCCTTACACATTATGTTATTATGCTTTCATCACCTCAGGGAGAATTAATAAAAGAATCTAAAGTCTGGCCCTACCACCAGGTTACGCCTCTGCTCTGTAACATCTGTTACCTGAATGTAGGTACAGATACCAAAACGAGTTTTCCTACAAAAAGCCTGTTTTCATTTAACAAAAGAAGCCAAAGTTCTAAACTTATCCAATGCTAAATGATGTAACACAACATACACAAACTTAGCGTAAAAAAAAAGTACAAATGTAAACAAGGCAATAACTCTTATTAAAAATTAAATATCCGCTTTCACTACTTCACTATTTTTCCGACAACTGGTTCTATGGACACATTTAGGTTTGTACCAAAAAAGTAATGAGGTTTGATAAGCAGCCCTACTCATGAGGCTTAGCCATGCAGTAGCTGTGCTATCAAAATGTCATCCTAGCTGCAGCGTTAGTTGATGCATTCTAATAGCATAAACTGTTTAAACGAAAACGGGGGTCAGATTTAGTTAGTAAGTGCATTAATAAATACCAACTGACCATTGAATTTGGACAGGAAATCATTAAGCCTCCATCATCATCTTTAGCTTTTCACAGAAACCCACATTAGGGGATCAGAAGCTAGCCCCAAATAGTACGTGACTTTGGCTTTGATTTACACAACATGACTTTTCTCACACAGCCAAGATGAGTAGCCATACATGGGGTGGACAAAGTAACAGAAACACATTACAATCTAATATACCTTATTAAACCCCTGCAGCAACTGTTACCTTTATGATGCTATTACAGCATTGCTGACACTGTAATTCAATACTGCAGATTGTGATGTCACTATGCCCTGCAGCATTGCTCAGTGTTCCTGTTATTCTGTCTAGCCCTGTACACAGACAAAATAAAACGTGTGCAAATGGTAGACATTTCACACAGTTGTACCTGGTAGAAATTTTGTCGGGGTAAGGGAAGGGGCCGATAGTTGCCGTGTATCTATTTTATAAGGGAGATATAAACAGCTGTTAAACAGAAGATCACCGCTGACAGACAAGAAAGACGGTGAACCAGGGCAGTTGTAGACAAACATATAAGCACTATGATACATGTGAACACATACACTTAACCATATATGCACAGAGAGCCTGACGTGTATTCTCAATCAATGCCATTACAAGTCACCAGGATTTGAAGTCCATGTCGGGCTCAAACAGATCTACAAAGAAGCAAGTGATCAAACAGTTTATGGGACTGACAGCAAGAGGGAATTCTGTTCTCAAAGCAGCTGCAACCTCCATTCATCAAAACCCAAAAAGCCACACAGGCAAGTTTTAAAAATCTGACAGTGAGACATAAATCCAAAAAACCAAAACCCACTTTATTTGAGGTGCTTGACCATATCTCCGTGGTGAGACACATGATGACACCAACACATACACAATCTGCATGCACATAGACTAAAGCCACAGAGCTTTGGCTTTTGTAGCAGCAACCAGTGAGGACAACACTGACTGACGTAGTTGGGGACAGGACACTGATATGAACATCATGGCCATTCTGGGAGAGTTGTGGTGCGTGTGATCAAAATAGACAAGATTTGAGAGTGTGGATGATGGCAGGAGAGTGCCATTTGAAACCACTGCTCATTTCAAACTGGCATTCATGCAGTTTGACACATCACCTCAGACGGAAACTGTCGACGTGCTCGAGGTTTGCCGCTTGAGTCCTTGTCCGGTTTTAGATGGCTACGATTCCTGCACATTCAATAAAACTCCCCATCCGGGGACCTGCTCTCTGCATGACGCATTTAACTCACTAAGTATTTGTTCTGTCAGAAGTAAAGAAACAATGCAGTATATCCAGGCATTACCTAGCAACAGCTTTCAAAGCAGTAGCTTGTGCCTGTAATGAAAACTGATGACTAATGCTGGGCCCCACCCAACAAACCACAGACATGTAGACACGAGAATATGGCTGAAAGCAGCTTCGTAGCTTGTGCTACTTTTTCAGCATAGCACTGGCAACATGACTAAATGGTCAATAGAGATAATACGGATCACCTTGGCTCAGTGGGGGAAATGACGAATGCTGCAGTCAGTGTTACAAGGAAAGAATGTGGAGCAGAAGTGTAAAAGTCCCAACGAAGCTAACTGCTGTCGTCTGACTGAAGTTCCAGTGCACAGCTGCATGAAGAATGAATATTATTGTTGTAGGGAAGATCTTATGATGAGCAAACAGACAGCTGGGTAAACTCAAGATTGATGTCATTAGTCACACCTACTGTTAGATACCACCTGTGCAAACATTGTGCTGTGAATACGCATTACAGTCACATGAAAGACAGGAGAAAAGAAAAAAACCTTTAACAGCACTGTACTGGTTTCATGTATTAGTTTATCACATTGTACTCTGCTTCATTCCGTGCAGGGTGAATATATGTTACTTCTCTCTGGTTTTCATTCATCAGCTTTTTATTGCAAACTAACATACATTGTTGCAACTAAGAATCAAGAGGAGAAGCACATGCAGTGATCTTCTATTTCACAGCATTTGTTCTATATTTGTCCATCATGTTCACACTGACGCACTTTTTTTTTTTTTTTTTTTTTTTTTTTTTAAATCAACAATAACCAGGAAACCCTAGTTTATAGAAGTCTGGATACTGTTAGGTCATTTTGTTTAAAGCCCCATTAGCATATGTCAGATCCTGATACCGTATTAATTATTATTAAATATTATGAGTGCAGTGCACTAATAATATATACAGATGATTATTTACTGTTTATTTTGTTGTTACCTTGGCGAAAACTGCTCTCTGGGTCCATAAAATGATACCACTAACACAGTAATCTTCAGTCCTCTGCCAACTTTTCTTAACTTGACATGCGAAAGGCAGCTAACCTGATCACCACAAACTGCTCTCACACAAACACAACATGGCAAACTGCTGTTAGAAGCCAACACACAACGACAAGCTTCCAACCATGTGATCGTAACCACAGCAGTAATTCGACAGGCATCAGTCAGACAGGAAGCCCTTCCACACACACACACACAGACATTTACAAAAGAGCGAGCATGAAGGGGAAATGCAGTTCAGATACATACCATAAGTCTGATTGTGAGTGAGTTTCCTCTATATATGTATGCTGCTGTGTATACTACCAAGATGCTCTCTTGAGGCTGGTTCACCTTAGATTCCCGCCGTGGAAACACTATATGTCAAGCACACGCACATTCATACACACACATGTAAACACACATATAGAAAAACTTGCTGCTCCACCTTCATGAAAGGGGCACAACAAGCCTGTGCTGTTCTGGCTCCACCTTCCCAGTCACACGGCAGCAGAGCAGGTTCAGTCATATTGGACAGTCGGACACACAAAGACCCACCCACTTCTCACTGCCTGCCAGGAAAAATAAATAAGTCTGCTTTAGGGAAACTTTGGGCTGGGTCGGGGCAGGCTTTGAGAGGAGGGATGTTGCAGTACGATAACAGACAAGATGGCCTACATATATACATACATATATTCACAGGAACAGTTACGGGGAGAGTTGAAGGATGAAGCTGTGATGATGAGGCAGAAGTGGATTTGCTGCAGCAGTCTTGTTTGGCAGAGTCTGGGTGTGCCTGAGAGACTCACTGCTTAGGAATCTAGACTGCAGAGTCAGTGTGTGTGTGTGTGTGTGTGTGTGTGTGTGTGTGTGTGTGTGTGTGAGAAGAGAGGGAGTGGGATCGTCCCACATTGTCCAATCCACACCAGAAGACAGATGGAGCAGAGAAAAAGAAAAAACTGTAAATTAAAGAAAGACACAATTGGGCAGAAAACATTCAGACATGTTTTCTCTGGCCTTTCACAACTTTTTAAAGTAGCCCCTGGACAAAGGAACAGACAGGAAACACAGCTTCTGGACAGCAGCCAGAGGTTACGTAAGAATTTTAGAAACACAGCACTATTACCTTTACCCTCTACACACTTTCAGCAATGATGAGTTGATTGTTTGGTATATGCTTAAATTAATCCAGACACTTTAACTACTTTTCAGATTAAGCACAAAACATGTCAAACGTGTTAAAGGGGGAGGTTTTTGGAGAACAGCACCCCCCCTGTGTATAAAATACTCATAGCACTTAGATGAAAATAAATAGAGGGTTGTCCGAACGTCATCTGAAACTGCTCTGTGGGCTCACTTTGTCTAGCTAGCTAAAGTCAGTGACTTTGTCACTTGTGTATCAGTCTGTTGTATTATGCTGAATGGACACTATGGACACTGCCATAACTAATGCAAAGCAAATGAACAATTTGAATATTACTAAAACTGTCCTGAGTTATACATTTGTTGTTTTTTAAAAACAAAGAAGAAAAAACGTTTCAGAGTTGTTTGGTGTTATTTGCTCTGTGTTTAGCAAAGAATTTGGCATTTATTATTTACGTCACCCCACATTGAGTTGTTAAGAACCATATTTACTTCTTGGAAGCATTTCTGAACATAAATTAGGGCTGGGCAATATATTGATTTTATATCGTTATCGTGATATGTGACAAGATATTGTCTTCGATTGTGGATATTGTAATATCGTAATATGACATGTGTTGTCTTTTCCTGGTTTTATGAGCTGCTTTACAGTAAACCGATGTAATTTTCTGAACCTACCAGACTGTTCCATCTGTTCTATTATTTGCCTTTACCCACTTAAATCAGTATATCCACATTACTGATGATTATTTATCACAAATCTCATTGTGTAAATATTTTGGGAAAGCAGCAATTGTCAACTGTACAAAATCGATATTGAAGTATTTGGTCAAAAATATTGTGATATTAGATGTTCTCCATATCGCCCAGCCCTAACATAAATAAACTTGCTTTAAAGGGCAACTACGATTTTTCCACCTGGATCCTGTTTTCTTATGATTTGTGTCTAAGTGACTGATGGGAACAACAATCTGACATTGGTCCAGTATTAAGCGAGATCGTCAGTAGCGGCAAAATAAGCTACAATGTAAGTTAATAGGGCAATAAATTGTCCAGCTTCTATTTACCTTCACAAAAGTGCTCGTTTTGCCACTGACAGACATTAACATTCTAAGTGTCTGACAGCTTTATGGAAAGGATCCCTTCAGAGACAGACCTTTAAAACCTTTGAGACCTTTCTGTTTTAGCAGAAGCCACTCTGAAGTCGCTAGCCCTAAACCCACCAGACTCCATTTAAAAAAGCAATACGTTTAGCGTGTATAGAGCCAACATATTTTTACATGTAAATCGGTAAACTATGTGTATATTTCAACCAAAACTAGAGTTGTAATGGTTGAAAGAGTGGAAAGGCGAACAAAAACGGCTTTGCATAGTTTTATTTTGTTTCTGTCGACTTTGAATGAAGTGTATTTTACAATGCTTAAATTACTGTTTATTTACATGGAGTCTGGTGGGTTTAACGAATGCAATTTTGCAGATTTTTTTTGGTTAAAAAAAGGATCTTACTCTTTAACAGAAAGGTCGACCTCCTTAGAAATCCTTTCCATAATGTTGTCAAACACTTAGAATATTAATCTGAGCCTGTCAGTGGCAAAACGAGCACTTTTGTGAAGGTAAATACAAGCTGCACAATTGCCCTATTAACTTAAATTGTAGCTCTGTAGATCTTGCTTAATACTGGGCCAATTTCAAAGATTGTTGTTCCCATCAGTCACTTAGACACAAAAACATAGGAAAATAGGGTGCAGCTTAAAAAAACAGTAGTTACCGTTTAACAACAGCCAAAGCAAGCTGATGATTAAAGGACGGAGGGTCATCACCTTAAATAAAGCTGCACAGAGATCAGAATTGAACATGGCAAATGTATTTTCTGTATTTTCTTTTTGAGAGGAATGGTCTGCCTTGTTTCTAAATTTATCTAAATTGCCCTCTTTATTAAAAGGGCAGGTAGGCAAATATGCTCAACGTGTTGCACAATCCCTGCCCTGGTATCTCCGTGGCAGAAATGTGTGTCTGTTGTGGGACCGTTCAAAATAAACTTCTCCAACAGCTTTGCCCTGACTGACTCCATAAACACAACAGAGCCTTCTCCTTTGCTTTTGTGTCTTTGACTCTGAGTGTTTATGTGTGTGCGACAGAGCTGGCATGTTTTATGCATGCCTATACTAGATCCAAACGCCTTACTTGGTAACCCCTGGTAACACTTATCTTTGTTGACAACTAATGAGCTTATGCAGACCGTGCGCACCCACCCATCCAGGCAAATTGGCCTATCAGAGCTGGGAATGGGGGGGGATTCTACTCTGAAACTCTGATTCTGGTTTTAGGAGCTCACAGGAAAAGTGGGAGGCTGTAACATATCATGTTTCTTAAACTAAGTCTGTGTGAAAATACAGGACTGGTGTACTTTTGCTGGCAGGAGATCACAATGAAAACATTTCACATTGAAACCATACTGGTAGAACTTAGAGGGATAGAGGCGTGTTTTACTGTTTTGCCAAAAAGTTCTGGAGGTTATAAAAGAGTGTGTGAATCCGTAAAAAGAACAGTACCTGCCAGAAGGAATACTGTATGCGTTAGGGCTGTGCAATAAATCAAAATAATTTTAATCGCGATTATGATTTGGCTCCTAATGATAAAAAAAAAAAAAAAAAAAAAGACTAATCGCAAAACTCGATAATTTTGCACATTACGTTTTGCAAGTAAACTCTTATTTCGTCTTGTGTTCTGAATGGAGAAAAAAAAAATTTCAAATGGGAAAAGTATTAAGGGACATTTTACAGTTAAAGATGTTTTCACTGTTGATTTGTTTAACTGTTTCACTATTTAAGTTCAATAAATGCAACATCTTTCCAAAAGACTGAGTATTCGTGTTTACTGGTTTGACTAAAAACACTGGAAAGTATCCATCTAATCTCACACATTTTTAGCTTCAGGATATCAGTCAATGATTGCATATATTTTCCTTGAAATTAAGTTAATGTATTCTGTTTTATCTATTGAATTTTTGAAATGCAATACAACTGTCTGCATCAAACTAAATGTTACTTTCTATCACAAGCCAAATTTACTCAAATATTATTACTCCTATAAAGGGATGTTCCTATATCCAAATTCCATATTTGATGAAACATAAATAATGCATTTTATTAAAACATTTGTCCTTTCTCACTTACTTTGGTATTACTTGGTTTAGTCTACCAAAAACACAAACCAAACCAGCGCTTTAGCACTCATCAGATATTCTTTGCATCACTGTTGAGGATTGCAGAGCAAACAATAGTGTTATTGTCTGATTGATGTGTGTTATTCCCATTGTCTGGGCATCCACTCTGTGTAAATCAGCTTGTTTGAGATAAGGATCCCATTACTGTGAATATTTTTTATTTTTGTTAAGGGTGCCATATCACTGTGTCGTAATGCATTTTAAGGTGCAAGCTATTGACTTGTGGTGCATTCAAGAGTGGTTGAAATGCTTGGAAAGCTAAGATAGGAGAGTCGGATGTTGAACAGCGCTGCCTGTATCGCAAAGCTGAAATCAAAATCAAACCCAGAGAACATACATGGGCCATGAGAAAAGGGATAATGTAAATGTTACAGCTCCATTCAATAGAAATCATTTATTTTTAATTAATACATTTGATTGTAGAGTAGTGACTTCAGTGCATCAATATCAAAAAGAGTGACAATGATTAAAAAAAAAAAAAAAAGTGACCCCTGTGAAATTCTATTCTCCCCCCCACTTAACAGTAAACTATAGCTGCATGGCATGTCCATGTACCATCTCTAAATTTAGCACAGCACTTTCCTCCTGGTTTGTTGACCCACATTTCATCACACCATAAACACACAAAAACTAGACCCTTTCTCTACTAACCTACAGTATCATTTGGATAAGGCCTATGTCTTAAATTTGCGGAGAAATCAGCGCAAAACTCTTTGCCTAACATTGAAGCATAAAACAGAATACATCTTTAGAGCACAAGAATTAAAATAACATCAATATATAGTTGGGAATAGTTATCAACTTCAGCTTTCCACTTCCATGTGGTTATGTGACGTAATACTAAGAATCTAAATCATTATATCACAATACAATTTCCAGTTAGCGTCAGTCTGCTGGGTCTTCCATGACACCGTCTTACTTGTTGGGACAAACATTACTGTATGTGGCTACGAGCACCAGCTTTTCCTCGAGCATGGTAGATGTAAACAGACAGCGGAACACATGTTCAGAGAGAGTTTTGTGCTGAACAACAACGTCTCGCTAAAGCACATTTTCAGGTTAGCCCAGAGTCCTGGAAACTCTCCCGTAGTTGCTTATATATAACTGGCGTGACAAAAGCAGTCAACTCAAGCCAAACTGACAGTGAAGTGAGAAATCTGACGAGTCGTGACAAGTCCTAGGAAATATCTCACAGGCTTCCAATGGGATAGAAATCAATATTTAAAAACACATCTAACAGGAAATGGAAGGCTAATATTTAGCTGTGCAGGATGTGTCAACAAAAATGTCTGTATGTATGCTCATGAACACAACATGCTTTTGCGCCCTTTCTTCCACAAACACATCACAAGAACTTAATACAAAACGTAATGTAATGAAGCATCTCATTAATACAGCTGATGTCTTCCTGCCTTTAGAAACATTTTATTTTTTAGCTCTGCATGCAAGTGGCTCCAAATAGCAGTGAGAGTTCTAGTAAATGGCAGTGGATGACATTTGAACTTCAGCATCCAGACACCTTGTGACATGATGCACATCACACAGGCTCCAGGTGGTCTGTGGTGATTTATCAATTTTTGATATGTTGTTTCCTGCACACTATGTTGTACTGAAGCGCAACTTTGTGCTTTAGGCTGATACAATAAAACCAACCAGTGTCAGAACCTGTTTCAAGCTCTGTTCTTATATACAGAGGTACTTTACTTGAGTATTTCCATTTTATGTTAATTTATAATTCTAGTCACTATTAGTCAGTGTTTTTTGACTGCTATCCTTACTAGTTTATTTTGCCCATTATGATTGTACAAACAAAACCTGTAAAGACCTAGCAGTATGTAAAGTAGTTAGAATCAGTTCCAACGGCAAGAATAAAATGCTGCTTACACGTACAATTATCACAATACACCAATTATATAATAATAATAATAATAATAATAATAATAATATAAAGCTGCAGATTCGGGTGACACCTTTCACATTGTCACGTTGTCGTATTGTTATTATAAAAAATATCTATTATAGCTGCTTTAAGTAAGTCATTTTGAATTCTGAATGTGCAATTGTTACCTGTAATGGAGTAATTTAACACTGGTATTTTGACTTTAAAAACATTAAAACTATTAAAACAATGCTATTGTACTTACAATATTGCTTAGTGTAGAGGTATTAAAAATCTTCTCAGTAGGTTTTGAAAAATGCTGTACATGATGCACATTAGAAATATATTACAAATCAACTGCACTAGTGTTGAAATAGTCAGTGGTATCACAGCATGCAAACACAGTGTCAAACATCCACTCAACTTGTCTGTTTGCTATATCTATTATCTTCTTGTCATTTTTAGACTTTGTGCTGCATGTCCAATCAAGATATCTTTTCTCAGTGACCATTTCCTGTTAGTCTAAGACTGACGACAGTGAGTTGTGGGGGATGCAGACTGCTGCAGCTGAGAATTGTTGGCCCAAAACACAACGAAGAAAACCTTCCCACTAAAAATCTGAAGGCTATCTGTGTGCAGTCCTCCTCCCAGGAAACATATTCACCTTTAACACAGAGTGACTCAGAGAAAACTAACACAGCCCTGATAACAAAGTACTGACATCAGGAGAGCCAATGTAGACCTGTCGTATTTCACAGTCGCTTTGTCTGCACGACATGTAAAAATGTAACAAAAGATAATGGCACTGAGGTTACAGGATGTGACCTACAGAACATCAAAATTCCAAGTTGTGCAAAGAAAAAAAAGAACACTAAGCTTATTCCAGCTACACACCCTTTCATATTGCTTCATCTGCCACTGCAGACTATCACAGGAGAATGCTATTTGGGCGAGACCTACAATTTTAAAACCCCTGTCCTGAAAAATACCAAACTTAATGTTTATCTTCAATAAATGCAGGACACCTATCTCTTTTAATAACCATCACTAACAGGGGTCTATCAATTTTCCCTGTGGATGGTACTTGTAGCAACAGGTAGCAAACAATGCAGGCCTTGTCCCAGCCTTGGATTTATTATACTACTACAAAACTCACACTGTGGTTCTGAACTCGCACAGGCTGTCCTGGAGCCTCACATTCCAGCAGAGAGAGACAGACAGACAGACTTGTCTGACTTGGATTGCAGCCAAGTCAGTTTTCCTCCTTATGCGTTTCCCTTATAAATAGTAACAGACATACAACACAGAAACATACAGGACAACCTGGACTAACTAAACAACAACAACAACAACTGCAAACAGAGCATTAATACATGAAGCTTGATACTTTCAAGCTGACTTACATTTACAAAACACACGTGGATACTTTTAGATTAGTTGCTCATCACAAAACCATGGCACAAGCACACACACATAGACACGCACACACATTTGCACACACCTGCTCCTCCACGGACACATCCTGCAGGGCCTGGCCGTCCCGTGGGCCTCGGATCCAGCTCAATATCTGGCCCATGTTGGCTGAAAGTGCCTACGAGCTTGTGTGTTATGTGTGAGTGTATGTCTGTCGGCCTCTGCCTTGTCTGACGGTTTGCAGCATTTTTCCAACTCACAGGGAGAGCGAGAGAGAGAGGGGGAGGGCGAAGGGACCAAAGGGGGGCGTGGTCCGGGAGCAGAGAGGGCAGTGGAGGAAAGGCTCAGATGTGGAAGTCACAAGAGGCCGGGCCATAACTCTCTGGGCTATAAAGGGAAGCGACCTGACACCCACCTGATAAGGGACAACATCTGAGCTGCTTCCAACACACACACACACACACACACACACACACACACACACACACACACACACACACACACACACACACACACACACACACACACACACACACACACACACACACACACACACACACACACACACACACACACACACACACACACACACACACACCTTTTAGAGCCACTTATCAACAAGCACACACCCAGATTTATGATGATATAGTTATTGAGCACACACAGGCATAGAGACACATGCATGCTTATATACACACACAGCAATAAAAGATTGTGCAACCACCCTGGCTGCCTAATTGCCTATGAGAATAAAGGGAGAGGCCAGAGTTTTAGTACATCTGCGTCAACTATCTGAGACAACTTTCAACTTTATCCTATATTGCAATGACGTCATCACCTCTCGAGGATAACTGCAGGGAATTATAATGATTTAACCCTGGTTATTTCAAAATCTGGTCACCAGGTGAGAACTATCAATATAGACACTGGCTGTGTCAATGAAAGACTATCTGTGGCAAATTGTATCACGATTCCGTGCATCAAAACAGCTAGGACAGAAGCAAATTTATTTGTGAAAACAGAATGTAGGGAGTGTTTCTATAGAACAAATGACTAACATGTACTGAAGCTTAAGACATGGGTGTTGGCTTTCTTAACCTTCACTTCCATACTTTTTGAGGGTTGGAGTTGAAACAGGTCACATGCCTATTTTCACAAATAAGAGGAACGTTTTATTTTGATTCAATGGTGGTTTGCAGTTTTACAGGGTTTTTGTAATGTAAAATAAAGACACTAGAGTGCTGCTTACTGTGCTCCAAGGCTGCAACACAACAAGTGCCTGGCCTCTTCGGAAACCAAAACGTGCGCATATTAAATTGGGAAGCGATGATCGGATTTGAAACCAAATCCTTTAAACGATTCCAATAAAGAAACAATTCTACTGGAATCGTAATTTGTGAAACGTTTCCAAGTAAGAATTGGTTCTCGATGCCCCAATCCTATCTACACTACCAAAAACACAAATACAGTGTGTATGTGGGAGAAAAGTATATTCAGGTGTATCCAAAGCCATTACTTTGCTGCCATTGTTTTCATGTAATTTACAAGAGGCAATGCAAGTGCAAAGTGCAATTCCAGTAATCGTATTGAGCCTTTTATCCTACCTATGACTTGGGTGTATTGCACATCCCTTTGTGCAGTTCTTCGGTGGGGTGTGCCGACAATACAGTCTTTGAGTGAGTCACTGTGATGAAATCAGCCTTTCACTTGTGTTTCAGTAGCACACCTCAGCAAAATATGAAAATAATGTTCTGTCCCATTTGAGTTTAAACCAGCCAGACATGAAACTCCTGTTGTGGCAGCACACAGGTTGAATGGTCACAAACTACCCTCCTTGTTGCATATGACATAAAAGGGTTTAAGGATGCCAAATTTAATTCAACCTGTAACATCACTAAGTGCAATACTGAACACCTTGAATGGCAAGAAATCACATCCCTCTTAGATTTCTTCCACAATTAAGACATATACACATAATTTAATACTAGCAGACATGGATGATGACTATTAAAACACACCAGAGGGCCGATCTGTTGTGCTGATTAAATATGAGAATCTGCTGATACATAACTATTTGTTAAGGAAAAGCTCAGGAGCAGCACAACTCATTTTACATACATGAAGAATGTTCAGGAGACCTTGATGACTTACACAGGAGCATTTAATGAACATTCAATTGAGGAGAGAATTAAGAAGGCAGTACAGTATAACCACGATGTGTTACTGTGCAGTGCTGTCTCAGCTCTCTGAAGTCCCTGTCCTCCTGACGGTATATTTAAACTCATACTGGAGGCGTTAACTTTAGGTGAACCTTTAAAGTAAAAAAAGATATCGCATGCACCTAAACACAGATGCTAAAGCTTAGTTTAGCCTCTCCATCTCTCTCTCTCTCTGGGAAGTATGCTTGAATGTGGCAGGCCCACCGACCTCCAAAAAGGAGATAAAACAAAACATTCCCGACCTAAGTGTTCCCTTTGTCTTATAATACCACAACATGGTGTTTCTGAAAATTCCACCACACTGTGGCAATAAAATTTCAATTGCATAGCAAATTCTGTAAATGCAAACCAAAGACAAATTTCTGCTTTTTTTGGACACAAACAAGGAGACAATAAAGTATTTTCTATTGTATTCTATTTTCTATGCTATAATTAAATCACAAACTAATAACTGTTGTGTATTTAGTCGAATTTCATGTTATGGATTCCAGTCAGCCAGTGGGCAGTGGTTGTGACAGCTCATGGAGCCAATTAAGGTACTTTAGAACACTTAATGCACAATTTGCATCAAAAATCATTTTCGGAGCCATAACTCAGTCAAACTAAACAGACTTTTAAAACCTCTGCTGCATTCTGTCTGATAACCCAGTGTGGCAAAGGAATGTTGTCATACATGTTTGCTTTTCTATACCTTTTCTGTATCTGATGACTTAAAAAGATATACAGCCGTCACACAGCCCTGCAATATTACTTCACGTTGCAATGTCCATGCCCTTCTGCAAAGGTTCAGGCTTGCACATGTGTGTACACATGCACCCCCCCCCCCCCCCCCCCCCCCGCAGCATGGCACACTGCCTGTCAGATAGACACACCTTTGCTGATGTGAAGTGCCAAATGACCCAGCCTGTAAAACTAGCTGTTTCGCCATGGGAAACCAACAAGATATGTCTTGTACTGTAACCTCCCAAAGCCTAGTAGTAGGACTAGTATCACTTGTGTGACCTGTGTTGTGTGTTTCACCTGTGACTAAAGCTTATCAGATTTGCACAAAAAGATTCTGTTAAGTGACAGGAACAAGTGATAGTTGAAGCTAAACCGTTAGAACAGGAGTGTTCCCTGAGATAGGGCTGCTTGATTATGGTTTCGTCAATATTGAAATCACCATTATTTAACACGATTACTCATTGACTTTTGGAAAGATGTTGCATTTATAGTTAAACAAATCAATAAGGAAAACACCTTGAACTGTGAAAAGTTCCTTTTTCCTTCCTTTCCTTGTTTTAACTTTTTTTACGAGTTTACTTGCAAATCGTAATGTGCAAAATAATTGTTTTGACTGAAAATGAATGGAGGAAATGCCAGATGTTGTCATAAACATGTTTGCGAGTGCCAGTGCCAAATAAGTGTGCATATGTAACTGGACTCCAGTGCTAAACTGGCCCTCTTCTTTATATTTAGACCTGTGTCGTACTCTATAGTCAACACTATATCCACCACTGCACTTCAGACATCTACAAACTCTGCCCATCACCACCTCACACGCTGGGTCACCTACGCAGGCCCCTGTTCCCAGAGGGATTGCAGGGCTCGGCACAAACTAGACAGGAAGTGTATGATGCTTAACAACTCTGCAGCCATTTGCAGATACATAACTGTACATTTTTACAGTATTTTAAAAAGACAAAAAAAACATACATATAGACTTTCTATAAAGATAAAGAGGAATTCCTAGTAACAATACATGTGACTTTTAGTAAAGATAAAAGTATTTCAGGAATTTCTGGGTTTACTGCACCTCTTCAACAACACAGTGAGCACAAATAGTTTTCTCGGGCGGCAGCTTTACATACAAGCAGCTCTTATCTGACGAGCCAGCATTTGCCAGCTCAAGTGTGACTGCTCAGCAGGGGGAGACAAACACAAACATTCCTTTACATATAGACAGTATACTGCAATCCAGCATTGGACTTTCACTTCAGAACTATACGCACACATCTACAGTGATGCAAGTAAGTCACAAAGTTGCTTACTTTTCTGACCTGTAGCCCCATTTTTAGGTCCTAAAATTCTTATGACCACAGAAATTAGAATGTTTGTTTTGTAGAAGTTATTAAATAGTTCCATCTTATTGAGGCAGCCTCTAGCTCACCCAGTAAGACCTGTTACCCTTTGCTGCGTGTCATCCCCCATCTCTCTCCCCCTTTCATGTCTATCCACTTTCAAATAAAAAAGGGAAAAGCAACAAAAAGTTATCTTTAAAAAAAAAAAAATATATATATATATATATATATATATATATATATTTCCATCTTATTTAATACTTAGAATTACCACTATATCAGAGAAGTTAAGTCAAAATGGGAAATATCACACATTTAGGGGAAAATAATGTCTTTTAAAGTCAATCTTGCAAGAAGTGTGTGTGTGTGTGTGTGTGGGGGGGGGGGGTTCAGTATCTATGAGACAGCAGGAGGTAATGTCAGACCCTGCGCTGGGATAGTAGGTTGAAGACCTGCTACTATGGTGGACTTCAAGTGGAGAAGCAGCTGCTCCTGGTTGCTACACACACAAACACATACTGTACATGCACCAGCTTGTGCTGAATGAGTTTTTGGCAATAAGTACAATGGAAGGTCTGTACAGGATGCTGTTATTTCAACCTATTTTGTTGGGGGTTTATTGATTTAACATCTGACGAAATGTTTAATGTACAAGTCTTATCATCTTGTTGCTATTCTTGCTTTTTCCTAACATTTTTTATTAAAGTCTAAAGCTACATAATTAAAATGCAAACTTTGGTCAAATAAGCATTTTATTATATTTAGGTATTTTTGTAAGTAATATTTACGATGTTATTCAAATAACACATTGAGTTGAAACAGTAAAATTAAGACACTGCAGTGAATTTACATCTGATCCCCACTTCGAATAATAACAGGAACTAATTCACTGACACAAGTGTGCGTGTTGAAGCCTATCTCAGTTTAAGTAGTCACACACCCTCATATATAAACTCTGTATGTATGACAAAGGCCCTTACAATAATTTATTTGAATTCAAAGGTTATCTTGTGCAGTCCATGCCAAGTTTTAAAGAGCATTCAGCAGCTCATACACCTTCAGACAAGTTGTTCAGGTTTACTATAATACATGCAGCGTACATACCAGTGCCAAGCTTTACTTAAGAGCCTATAAAAGTGTAGCGTATTGCCAGAGGGTCAAACAGAAGAGAGAGGAGGGTGAAAAGCAGATGTACTCACAAGACTCATCCAGTATGCTGCATACGCCATGAGGGATCGGCAGGCGAGAACACTACCCTGAAATAAAGGTTTTACCCTGCAGTGCCACTCTCTCCTGTCTTACTAAACAGTGAGCCACTCCCCACACACTTGAACTCACTGAACAGTGAAAGCAGAGAGAGATAGACCTACAGTGTAGTTGCCTGGTAGTGGTTTTACTTGTATAGCCTATCTTTTGAAAAAGGTCTGTGGCCATTACCCAAAGAAGAAATCAAGCGCGACCTGTATTTAAATTATGTAAATACCACGCGCTCACTCCCATCATCTTTCAAAAAAGGAGGTTGGCAGAGTTGTATCGTGATAGTTCCCAGAAAAAACGCACGACGCTGCTGGGGGGTGGGGGGCAGGCGTGGTTGGCCACATGAGCTTGATCTGGTTATAAGTAGGCCTAGTGGACATGGCATTAGGCCTATGGATTGGCCGAAGATGCGAACAGACAATGTAGTCTGTCTGGCTCAACGGATACATTTCTGGAATAAAGCCTGTTATCTGGCGTGTCCCTCCCTCTCGTTATCTCCGATATCGCCGGACTGTTGTGATTGGTTTAAAGAAATACAAACAGGTCAAAGCGGTATTTTCCCCTACCGCAAATTAGATATGTGGCGTGAGATTATTTGCATCTGTAGCCTAAACACATTTTAAACTTGTAGCATACCATCTATTTGCTCCGCCATACAATAAAAAAAACAACTTACTTCTTTCGCCTCTTGTGTGGTTTTATGGTGACCATGGCTTCTCTTTTTGCGTGGCATCTTCAAAACACGAGTGGATAAACTTTGTTAATTTCCTTCTGCGCCCTCAGTGCTCTGTTGGATATAGTCTACGGGCTGATCTGCAACACTTGGAGCAAAAGAAGTTGCCCCTCCCGCTGAGAAAACTCTTGATGATGATTGATCATAGCTGGCACAAGAAAATGTTTTCGCAATAAGTGTGTGTGTGTGTGTGTGTGTGTGTGTGTGTGTGTGTGTGTGTGTGTGTTTAAGATGGCGTTGCAGCAAGTAAGGTATTGTACTTCATTAGGTTCTGGTCCAGACACTGTAATTTACTGAAATACAAATTTGACACCAATTTGATCTGATGAGAGGATAAAAGGGTCAGTGTGAACTATGTCCGTCCATATAAACTGCATTCATTGCGTCATTCTCCGTATGATAATGTGCATGTGGAGAGATATCCGTGTATTTTTCAGCTTGATATCAACATGCAACACAGGAAAGGTGTTTTTATCTTATTTTATTTTATTTTTTTGCCTGACGGGACACGCCCCACAGACCACTGGAAGAGTTGACTCACCGCTAATGTTATCCCTTTCCTCTGAGAGAGTGCCTTCATTTAGCACATGCGGCCCTCTAGTGGATAAAACACAAAGTCACCACAGGCCACATAACTGAATGTAAAAAATCTAAAATGATTAGCCATTTCATTAGTCGAGCAACAGAAAATCTATCTGCCATATTCTGTTACTCGATTAATCGTTTCAGTCACTTTTCAAGCAAAGCATTCGGTTTCTCAAATACAAGCATTGGTGGCTTTTCTCTGTTTACATAATTGGAAACTTCTTTGAGTATTTTAACGGTTGATTTGTCAAAAAAAAGGCATATGAAGATGTCGCCTTGGACTTTAGGGAATTGTCATTTTTTCACACTTTTCTGACATTTTACAGACCAACTGATTAATCGAAACATCAATCAGTAGATTCATAAAATATTCATTAGTAGCCCTAAATATAACACGTTAAAATATAACACAGACTTGGTTTTTCAAGGTGCACCGCTGAAAGCTGGTCATGTGTTCTCGACCAGTGTAATTGTTTTTTTATAGATGCTGCCAACACATTTCTGTCTGCTTTACGTTGATGTTTGTTCTCCATGATAAGTAACAATGATAATGGTAAAAGTGTGAAAAAACACTGTTTTCAGTACAGACAGCCCTGATGTCAGTGATACAGGGTGGTCGAAAGTAATGACTTTTATTTCTGAGCATGGATAGTGTGCATTAGGCACGGGCCGGTATAAGATTCTGACGGTATGATAACCTTCAGCAAAAATATCACGGTTTCACAGTATTGCGGTATTGCAATTACAGCTTTAAAATGTTTAAGGGCTGTCAGCATTAACCAGTCCTTCCAGAAAAATGCAGAGTTTTTTTGTGATTGTTGCGGGCAGAAATCCATGATTATGCGGCACGTTTTCTTAAAAAATGCGATGCAATATGCGGGATATTTATGCAATTTTATGCGATGAAATTGCGGGAACTTGCAGTTTCATCATGGCTTCTGCTGCGTTCATAGACATCGGAAAAACATTTTCCCAGTGAAAACGTCATCATTCACGTCCCTTCCTGTGGGAATCAGAGGTGGGAAACTCGGGCTAGATTTTGCTAACCGAGTTTCCCAGTTGGTGACCTGTTGTTGACAACTGACGTTTGATGGAGGCGAATTTGGTTCACTGAACATATTTCAACGACAATAAACTGTTTATTGTGGACAAACGCCTCTGCCAAGAAAAATACACAGACATAATATGTTTCAAATTATTCATAAATAGGCCCATGTATAAAAAAAACAACACCTTATCCGTGTCCTTTCCCGTTGGTTGTCCTGCAGATAACACAAACAAACAGCTGTCCATGTGCTGTTTCTATGCTCGTATAAGAAAACAGCAGCACATTTTTTTTTTATTGTGGCCTCCATGTTTTCACCCACCTGATGCTCTAGGCTACAGCCAACCGTTGGTGGCAGTCATGCAACAAGTTGTTATGCCAAACGCCAATATAACAGAAGAAGAAGAACACGCAACCCTCCAACTGAGAGAGACGACATAAATGTGACGTGAGCAACCTGTCTGAAAGTAAAGCAAAAGTCTTCTGGTAGCTGTGCCAAGAGAAATCTCAATCATTCCGAATCTTGCAAAGACGGAGAGCGTAGGTATATGTAAGGAGATAACATGGACACAGGCTAATTATTGCTAACTAAAATGCTAGTTAACATTAGTAATTCCACTTAAACAGCTAATGTAAGACGAAACTGCCTGCACGCTTCTCCTGTACTCTACGGTTATTTCTCTACTATGCGTCAGTAAGTCGCGTGGTTATGACACAATCGTTAGCTTATTTTTACAAAAACGTCTGCTACGGAGCCATAATGTGAGGTACAAGGTAATGGGGCCTTTTATACATTGTCGTGTTTCTTTAGAAATAAACAATGGACAAATAGAGTCTTTAAACGCCTCAGATGTAAAGTTATTCGCTGTCAACGTGGCGCCAAAATGAATGGCAGTCAATGGAATGCTAACGGGAGGTGATGGCTTGGTAGCATCAAAATGGCGCCATAGGAGCTACGCGGTCCGAGGAGAAGCTTACCCCCTTGAGCATTCATCGCGGGGTGTGCAGCTTTTCGATGATGTTCACGTCACGTAATTACGTCATGAGATCGCATAATCGCATTTTTCTGGAGGGACTGATTAACGTGTTAATCGCAATGAGATTAAAGACATAGCATAACGGGTTATAAATTGTGTTCATCACATTAATCGCGTGCACCAAAGATTCTTTATTTTACACCGTCACTGGTGCTGTTACCGAATAATATTTGCTACGAAGAATGGCTATGATCTAGAATCTTTGGCTGCTATTATTTTGCCCCTTTGAGGCACCTTTACTTGTTGTCAAGCTGCCACAGACACTTCATACCTCCTGCTGCAGCCATGGAGATGAACAACACAGTTCTAAATGGCGCGTTTTACTTTAAAAAAAACTCCCAGATGGCTCCGTCATCAAGTCAAAAGCAATATGCACCCTGTGTGAAATGGAACTAAAATATCACCGAAGCACTTCAAGTTTAAAGGTGCTGTAGGTAGGATTGTGAAGATCCAGGACTTAGCCAAAAAATTTGAACATCGACAACTTCTCAGTCCCTCCCCTCTTTCTGCTAAAGCCCGAAACTGTCTCCTAAGCCCCTCCCCCCACAAGGAAGAATGAATGCATGTACATGAGCAGTGATTGACACGCAGTTAGACACCCCTCCCTGGCCCTGATTGGTGCATCTGAACAGGGAGTTGTGGATTTTTGCAAATCATACTACAGGCTGTAGGTGGTGCCAGAGGAGCCAGATTTTTTTTTAATTACTTGCTTCATGTAGTTCTACTTGAACATAGGGTCAGTTTCAGCAAATATGACAGAAAGTTAGTTCTATAAGTCTTACCTACTGCACCTTTAAGCTACCATCTACGAGCTAAGCACGCAGCTAGTACAGCTAGGTTGATGCTAGCGGACTCAGGCAAAGCATTATTGTTTTTAGAGTGCAAGTCACTACAGACCTGTGGATGAAACCAAATCGAAAAACTAACGTAAGCGCTTGCGAAATGGGTGGCAACTAACTGCAGACCATCTTAACATCTTGTGCATGCACTTTTGCTGTATAATTTATTTTTACATTTTTAAAAAGCAAGCTAAAGGCAAGCTATATTTCTGAAGACATTGATTGTGTTACCTCAGTCTCGTTGCACATCTTTTGATTTGAAATAATCAAATTAATCTAAAAGTCAAGTTCATAAAGTAGCTTTCTTTGCATTCATTTGATTCCCAATCAAGATACACTGGTAAGCATTGGTTTACATTGATAATACAGATTTAATAATCAGTTATGAAATGCAAAATAATTGAATTTTAATCATGTGATAAAACACGTGATTATTTAATGAACTATTGAAATTCAGCAATTAATTGCAATTAAGAAAAAATGTCCCGTTTGACAGCCCTAATTTTTTTTTTTTTTAAATGGTCTGGTTAAAAAATAACTTTTGTTATCCATTCAACACAATGTCTTTTATTTGTAAACACAATGCACACTGGCAGGGAGACGGATTACTAAACTGCACCTTCTGTCCTTGACCACTCATAAAAAACATCTTATACCTTAGGAATGGTATGACAAAAAATTATAGTGGTTTTAAAACCTTGGCTTTTTCAAACCGCGGTATACCTTGAAACCGGTAACTGGCCCATGCCTAGTGTGCATCACTCTGATGCCATTCAGAGACAAAGTCCATCTGACATTCACACTGATAAGAGAACCCCGTCACATCCCCACATGAATAAACAGTCTATCACCTGCAAAGTGATGCCAATCTGGATGACACCAGAACGGCATTTTTACAACATCTTCTGATAACAGATGACATTTGATTGAGCTTTGTTGATGTGAATGAATGAAATGTTATGTTATGCAACAATGTTGTTAACCTTTGCTAGTTTTGTTTCAGTATTACTCACATTTAAAACAGCTGACACATTTCTACAGCGAGTTATTGAACAAACTGTAGGCTCCTTCTGCTGCTTCTTTGCTATGATAACAGACTTCTTAATGACAGCTGGAACAAAGATAGTCAATAAACATCTAAATTCACTGTCCGCTATCACTAGAAGAACAATACATCTGGATGGACCAGTGGCCTTTATTAAAATTGCAAATTGCATCAAAATACAAATTAAAAATTTTGATTTTAGAATTGTATTGTTTTTAAGCACAATTTGAAGTAATCTATGATACTGTAGGTATAAAGTACATTCATATGTGTATGTATCTGGCAGTGTATGTGTTTATATACTGTAAGTTCATATTTCCTTATTTTATTGTTTTATTATTTCATTACTACATTTCTACAAAGTGCTGCCATATTTTTTATTTTTATTCTTGTTTTTATTGGCATGTGAAGCACATTTTATAAATGCCTGTGTGAGAATTCCTGGCTATATAAAGTTTATTACTATTACTATTTATACAGAAATCCTTCTCTTCTCAGGCTAAATGTATTAAACAATTATGTGATTGTGATCTAGGCATAGTTTACTCCATTTATTTATGTATTTATTTTTATGCTTGAATGGCTTTTGTTCACCCTCTGGAACCTTGATTTTACCCTTAAAATTTCCTTTAAATTGCTTAAAATCAGCATGCTTTCGTAAAAATGTCATAATCTGACAAACATTTTATTCCAGTTCAGCACCAATCAGAACACCATGAAAGAAATGTATCAATTCAAAACCAGTGTTCTACATATCTTATAACATAGTAACTCTTGTTTTTTTAATTGTCATACATTCTCCTTCTGATGGCCATATCATGATTGATTGTTGAGTGTCACAGGCAGCAGATTTCACAGGGTTGGTGGGTGACATGGGAGTATATCAGTCCCATTCACTGGTGTCATTTGTCTCTTTTACTTCATACTCCATCATGTGTATAATGATCATATTAGACTACAGTATGTTGATGCATGACAGACTATAGTTTAATTTACTTTGAAAATAATTCTATTATCAAACCTTTTTAATATTATGTCTTTGGAATTTGAATATGTACTATAACTGGCAAAAACTGAATATAATATACATACAAAACCCGACAATAACGTATCAGCAAATAATTGTGACAATTGTGAAGAAGCTACAAAATACAGTAATTGTCACTGATCCATAAATGTACTCTGAGATCAGCAGGAAGTGCAGTTGAAGTCATCAAATCTGCCGTATTTGCCACTCCTTATTGATTTTGGTTGAGTTACTGTCTGTTGAGGTGACTGCAGTCACTGCAGCTTCATCTGCGTCATCCTCCAGCTAAAAGCAGGGGCTTTCCTTCACCGCCCATCTATGGAGCGGGAAAAATAATTAGCTGACGAAACACGCTTAGACCTTTGACCTCATTTGACAAAAGTGATGCGTGTATTGCTTTTGTGCATTGGTGTGTATGTGTGTGTGTGTGTCCTCACAGGGGAATAAGGAAGGTCGAATGAGTATCTCAGACCACTCTAGTGTTATAGACACCCTCACAGCTCTGCGATAAGGACAGTGGGTACTCAGAATCAATGAAAACAAAGCCAAAGATTCACTGCCCTGTAATGAAACCATGAAGTCCTGCAACAAAGACTGTCCATCTTGCCAGTATTTCTGTGGCTCTTTAGCTGTGTGTTTCTGTGTGCCTGAGTGAGTACCTTGGTCAAAGCAAACAGCTGTTGCTATGTAAACATGGATTAAACTCCAGATCTGGTGCAGACCTGTTTGCACATGGCCAGGTGACCCAAGGTATTAGTCATTATCAGTTCTGACGAGTTTACCTCACAATACCTAACAAGCACACTCTATTTTTAGACAAACATTGTACATCTGAATTAAACTGTAGAGTCCCTTTGTAGAATAGTGGACAAATAACATCCACTCTTACAACACCTTTCACTCTGGATCATTGTAGGCCTACACCTGTGATGTCACAGCACGATTATCCACTGCTTTAATCAGGAAACAACTCAAACATCATCTGATGCTGACAATATATCTGCTATAAAAACCTTTGAACTGCCTGCAAACACTGTTTAATTTAAGTTAACGAAAGAAAAGCAGGATACATTTTACAATAAAAAAAGCAATCAGAAAATATACCTGTAATATTATCACATTATCACATTGAGTCAAATATATTCCTTGCAAACCTATGAAATTAATTCTGAACAACCCTTGCATACAACAGTATTCATTCTGGAAATAAGTGATCCAAAAATCATGATCCATAACTCTCAATGCTGCATGATTACCTCTTTAAAAACATGTTACACTATCCTTGACGTACATGTATCACTCCCATGTCACATTATTGTCACAGAGTAGATAGATAATGTAGATGCCATTTTTTTCTTTACAAATCCCTATATTCATATTTTGTATGCCAGTTTTGCTTGTTAATTATATTTCACTACAAATATTGCATATTTTTTAGTATATATGTCATATCCATCTGGCATGTCTGATAATGTAAATAGCTCAGCGTAAAAATAGGCTTAGGCATTTTATTGACCTTTTTTTTTTATATAAATATCGATATACAAATATACATGTGTCAGTTTCAAGTCAAACTAAATTTAGCCAAGCTGAATCAATGCCCAACTGATCATGCATTTTATTATTAACACATGTGCGTTTCCTACTCTGAACAAAGTCCAATTGTTTGCTGTGAAAACACTCTTTTCAGAGTGCACTAAACTTAGCCTCTCTAAGTTTGTCAAAAATATTGTTAGCTTATTATCCATGACAACGTTCTCTTTCCAGAGACAAGAAGTGCCCAAGATCTATATCACGGTCAAGGAGTCGTTCCCGGTCTAACGAGAGAAAATGAGGACCTCAAACGATGGTTCGTCTGCAGGATCATGCTATGGTTGAGGAAAATACAATTTTTTTTTTTTTTTTGTAGTCATGTCCGCTTATCCGGGGTCGGGTCGCTTATTATCATTCTCAGCAACTAACTTAATTTAACTGATTTGTCTTTTACTCATACGTTTTGAATGCATTGGTTTGCACTGTGGTATTATTTTTATTTCAGTGAAGGATGTGAATACTGCACTGCTTGCCTGTGATTTAAATACTTGTAATATGACTGAGTTAGAACAACACATTTTTATTATGATGTATTGTTGTAATAGACTCCTCAGCTGCTGGAGTGACACCTTTCTCTTCACATCCCAGTGTTTGGTTTCAGTTTCATCCTCTGATGTACGGTGTGAGCGAGGAGCTGTCCGCGGTGCTGAATCCTCTCTCTCCCTTTTCTGGTGACGTGGACACATGAGCCTGATATGAGAGAGAGAGACAGAGAGAGAGAGAGAGAGAGAGAGAGAGAGAGAGAGAGAGAGAGAGAGAGAGAGAGAGAGAGAGAGAGAGAGAGAGAGAGAGAGAGAGAGAGAGCGCGATGTAGCCTATTATTGACTGAGACAGGTTTCTTTTATCGATAAGCTATAGCACAACATAGCAAAAGAGCAATAGCGCTTTGGTCTCGCGCAGGTAACCAGTGGATGAAGGATGCGGTAGGAAGACATCCGCCTCATGATGATAAAGATGTATAAGCTATAGGATACATATTATTGTTGTGTTTCTTCCCCGTGTCTTCTCCTCCTCCAGGGACAAACAGTGGGCTTTTAGTCGCCCTCCTCCCGTTCACCGCCAGGTAGGCTCCTCGAACTCACATCTTACCAACTGTAGACGCCAAACTGACGTAGGAGCACCCGTAATTTGACGTATGTACACCCCCCCCTCGCGACCACACACACACACACAACGCACAAACCAGCCCTCCCCATCACCAGTATTTCCTCTCTTTGGCAGACGAATAACGCACAGTTTCTCGCTCCCTCCGTCTCAGCCAGCGGTTTCTTACTGAATAAGCTAACCCGAAAACAAGGGAATTTCTTTCTTATCACTACAAAACATTTCGGAGTTTTATCTGCTTTCTTCGGAGCATCTAAGCTGTTTGTAGGCTACATACATTTTTATTTTTCTCATCTGGTTGAATTTCCTCTGAGATGGAAGTGAGATGTCGTCCAGCGGTGATGTGTTGTGTTTTCGCCATCCTCTTCTCCGTGGTTCCCCGGTCGCTGGAGTCCTCTTACAGGGACAGACAGTACCTGAACGAGTGGGCAGTGGAGATCCCAGGCGGACTGGCCGCTGCAGAGGGGATCGCCAGAGAGCTGGACTACAAACTGGTCCGACAGGTAGGCACCAATGTCCCGGAGCGGCTACAAAAACCAAAGCAAAAAAAAGTCTTATAATTATTCTAAAATGAGGTGTATGAAGGCAGTTGTAATGGATATTCTTTATTTGGTGTAATATCAAAGCAAACTGGGGCCTGAATAATGTCTAATTTTAATATCAAACATCTAATTTAAAAGCAACCCAAGAGAAACCATGAAAGCAGAATGAATCATGAAATGTAAATGAAGCCTGCAGCCTACAATATCAGCTGTGGAGCCAGCCAATAGCTATATCAATTATTATAATTTGCTCGATAAGAAGACCATTTCACTGGAAACTCTTTTATTGTGGCCCAAAAGCACTTAGTAGCCTGCAGCACCCTGCTAAATTAAAGAAGGATTTAATCAATCCATGACTCACTGTTGACACACTTCTGATAACTGGTTTTCATTTCCCTGTTCTGTACGTCCCTGTCTTTCCCATCATTTTACAATGACTGATGCTGTCTTCTCATATTCAACACATGGGTCTGAATCATAAGGGCAGCTCATTAATATGAAACCTGTAGTTGAACAGCTCTGAACAACAGCAGCCAATGATTATCTGAGCTGTCATGGATACTGAGGCACACTATATGCAGTTTTCTTTCACTGTGTCAGAAACATAATCACTCAAATATAGTTTTTTATATTATATTATATTAATTTAAAACACTTCTGTATAAAGAGCTACATGTCATCAAAAATGTCAACTGTGGAATGGATACATTGTGACTTTACTTAAAATAATTTACTGCTTAGCAGTCCATGGCATTGATGTGGATATAACACGCTTTACTTTCGCCAAAGTACATGTAATGCATCCATAAAACAAAGCATACACACATGTAGGCCCTGTACACTGTGCTTGGTTTGTATTCAATTATAATTAATAAAAATAAAACGTGAAAATGCTCTATGTCTGCTATAATCTGATTTCCAACCATGTAGTTTGCAATCCACTTAATAGAAAATACCACACAGTGTGTCATAGAGAAAATAAAGGTAGCAATTGAGATGTAACACTGTAGTGACACATTTTACTGTCTGGATTTAAGAGTGAGTTTTCTTTGTTGCTCCCCCCAAAAATGGAATTCCTGAAGCTTTTTCTGAGGTATAATAATGTTTCTAGACTTGTGTGACAGGTCGGCGACCAGATGGCTGGTATTATGTAATTTCCTATCAAATGTTCAGCCTGTCTCATGATTTCCTCTCTGCAGATTGGGGCCCTGGAAGACCATTTCTTGTTCAAACACCGCAATCATCCTAGCAGAATGAAACGAAGCGCCAGCCATATCACCAGGCGGCTGTCGGAGGATGATCGTGTGAGTGGCCACTTTTAGCTATTAGCTTGTCCTGCTCTGTGCACAGATCACACATCAATTTGTCTCATTTGAAAAGATTAAATAAATGTGTCCTCTTGTCTGTGTTTAGGTGCTGTGGGCAGAGCAGCAGTACGAGAAACGTCGCAGCAAGCGAGCGTCCCTCGGGGAGTGCAGGGACTGCCCAGTGGATAAGCTGTTTGATGATCCCATGTGGAACCAGCAGTGGTACCTGGTGAGTCTCCAATAAGGCTTGAATCTTACACATAACACAAAGTAGCAGATTGGGCTTGTCTGCCACAGCATTGATTGAGAAAGTAGGCTACATGGGAAAATCAAGAAGTGCTCAACAATTAAAGTAGTTCTTGCTGGTTTTAAAGATCTTTCTATTTAGAAAATATTTGAAAACTACTTACCAGTGTTCCAAAAACCACAGATTTAAATTGATGTTCAGGCTGCTGGTCATATGTTATGCACTTCTGTTGTGTCTGGTTGAGCCCTCTGTTTGCATGCGGCTGGTCTGTCCTCCCCTGAGACTCTCTGAAACCCTTCGACTGCTGGACAGCTCCACACTGTTCACTGCTCTGTCCTCACAGGGACCTCATGCCTATAGCAGGAGGCCATTGAGTGTGTGTGCAGTCTATGTGTGCGTTAGCAATGCATGTGCATTTGTACATGCAGAGGGCTGTGTCAGTATGTCTCTATGCATGCATGCATGCGTGCAGAAATGCAAAGATGAAAAAAACATGAAAACAATGAAACAATAGCATGCTATTAAGCAGTTCTAGTCAAAAGAGCCATTTGCTTAATTGGTAACAGTCTGTGTGGAGATGAGAGGGGTGGAGGGACTATAATCCAGCAGGATGTAGTAGAGTAGCGCACCATGCATTATGTCCCAATTTACCCTGAATAAGACGGTTTAGCCCATCACAGCACAGTAGATTGTCACAGCTGTGCATCCCCTTCCAGATCCATTATTAACACATTTACTTTATCCTGACTGTAGGCTGACCCCACCATTTACCACTTTGAATGGCATTTTTACTGACTTTGATCCATAAGCTTGGATTGAACTCAGCAACTGTCCCATTGACAGTTGATATAACAGTGGTTGGATGCATTTCAGGGAAAATGGAGTGAATATGTTGGATACTGCTTGTATATTTTTTTATCATACCAGATCAAACAAAATACATTAAGATAAGTTACTCCATTGTGGCTGCAACTAAACAATTGGACTCAACTAATTGTTAGTTAAATTCAATTGTTTAGTCCATAATATGTCAGAAAATAGTGATGATAGTGGACAGTCCAAATGTATTTAATTTACAATGACATAAAATGAAGGGAAAAAACAGCTAAAAAAACCAAGTTAAACAATTAATAAAAATAAGTTGCTGATCTCTACTGATTGACTAATTGATAAAAAATTTTTTTAGCTCAAAACACCATAATCAAGCATAATTCTGACCAATTATCATAATATGTTGCTGTAATATAATATAATATTCAACAATATATTCATGCCAACATACCGAATAACAAGTCATTTGATTTACTAAACTTACTGTAATATATAGTCTGATTAGTTATTAAATTGATCAAGCTGGGAATTGATTTGACAAAAAATCAAGATGATGAAAATGTGTGTTGCATCAGTGTTTGTGTGTGCATTCGGAAAAGCGAGAGAGATTCTCATCTACGTTCTCTCAGCTACCACTTCGCTGCACCTGCGCTAACCAAACATGAGTCACACGCTTGTGGGGAATAAGAAAACAAATTGAGATGAATCATTTTTTTCCGATGAGGGATGATGAGACTAATGGAATTGGCCTTAATGTGCCGTTTAGTGTGTTTCCACATCAGCCCTTGTCTGTATCACTGGAAGAGCCACATTACTGTAAAGTTCATATAAAGCATCATGATTCATTATCCTTGTCTGTCCAGCAAGGACAAAAGCTATGTAGAAATAGGTAAAAAAGAGGTTGGAAAGAAAAAAAAAAAAAAGGTTTCAGGTGTCACCTTCGAACCAACCACCTGCCAACCTCTAGTATTTGCAAATAAAGATGCACAAATGATAATGAGGCAAAAGGGGAGAGGTTAGAAGACAGTGACGTTCACAGTGTGGTGGGGGGGGGGGGGGAGAGCTAGGCCTGAGAACAGGATGAGTTTCTTTATCTATCACGAGTGAGTGCCTGATAATTTCATCAAGGAGTGACTCATACTTGAAATTCCCCCTGCTTGCCTGCCTGCATGGCTGTGTGTGTGTGTGTGTGTGTGTGTGTGTGTGTGTGTGTGTGTGTGTGTGTGTGTGTGTGTGTGTGTGTGTGTGTGTGTGTGTGTGTGTGTGTGTGTGTGTGTGTGTGTGTGTGTGTGTGTGTGTGTGTGTGAGAGAGAGAGAGAGAGAGAGAGAGAGAGAGAGAGAGAGAGAATTCATTGCTGTGCAAGTGTCAGTCTGTGTTAATTGTGCATTGAGGGATCTCATTGTGCTCTGGTGTGTGTGTCCACTCACTTGTTTTATATGCGAAGCTGCAGAGAGACTTGCATAAGCTGATGTGTGTGTGTACCAGTAAAATCTATGCATGGCAGGCTACTGAGAGCCCCCTCAGCTGCTGCCAGCGTCAACAAGTGAGTCATTTGGTGTTACACCAAAACAGCCAAGCTGTAGATATGAGCTGGACGGGAGTGAAATCCACTTTAGCAAATTGTTATTGAAACACATTGTGTTAAAGTATGACATCTGCTGTGTATTTACATTGAGATTTTTGTTATATTTGCTGTCAGCTGGAAGTGATACTGTCAAAGAGAAAGGGAGGTAAAGACAAGATGCCAGTGAGAGGATGGAGTGAAAACAGGGAGTCAAAGTGGGAGCCAAGGAGAGGGAAAAAAAGGGTGATACATCAGAGGGATGAGTCACGTCTTGGGGTGGCGTTCCGCAGTGTCTGTGCATAATGCGCAAAGAGCGAAGTGAGTTTTTTTTAGTCCTAGCTGTCTCCATCTCTGAATCATACTCCCCAAGCAAGCAGGCATAGGCTCTGCTCACTCTCCCTCACTCCCTGCTGATTTTCCATTTAAAGCAGGCTCCCTCACTCACTACGTGTAATATTCTATAGCCTCAGAGATGGATTTCTTAATAATCCGACAGGGTGATTAAATGTGAGTCGAGCCAGAAGAACTGTGGCTTGAAACACAGCACGTCTTGAGGCAGTGTAAGGCATCTTGTAGGTTAAATGAATCGGTAGAGTTGCTGTATTATTAGACAACACAAAAGACATGCAATCATTATGACCCTCTGGCAGCAATCTGCATACAAATGGGAGAGCCTTAGGAGAGGACTCAAGCCCCAGCAAGCCAACAGTCAAGTACTGAATTTCTGTAAAGGTCAGTGGAAGAACGGACAGGTTTAGAGAGCTGGAGGACTTTGGCTGACCTTTTTAACATATATGATAATAAAGCCTGTTTGGAGCTTTAGAGATAATCTACACACAATTTAGGTTGAATTACAGATGTGTAATTTTGTACTTTTGTCCCTATCTTCCAGCAAGACACACGGACTTCTTCTTCGCTGCCGAAGCTGGACCTGCATGTGATCCCTGTGTGGCAGAAAGGCATCACAGGAAAAGGAGTGGTCATCACCGTTCTGGATGACGGATTGGAGTGGAACCACACAGACATCTACTCCAACTACGTAAGACACCGTTTCCATGGAGACAGCCTCCGCCGTCTGGGTCTGCCGTTGCCATAGCAACGCTGCTGGTGACACCTTACAAGGCGATTCATAAAGACAGTAATCGATCTTCTAGATGATAATGTCTGCATCCAAAGAGCTTTTTGGTTTTTGATTCCTGGATGCAAATTGGGCATTTTGCTGTGATGCTAATTTTGATGTGAATGACTGTACTCCTTGCATTAAAGGGTGCAGAATATGAAAATATTTCATTTTTTTGACAGTCCAAAAGGGGATGCAGATAATAACAAGCTGGTCAAAGTGAGTGTGACTGAATGGGAGCTCAACAAGGTTTCATTTTGGCATAGTTTCCCCTGTTGAGAGAAACTGTAAAAGCCTTAAAAAGCCCTATCTGTGGTTTGGTTTCAAACAGAGCTGATGCTCTTAGAAGCCACTGCTTTGCCTGTGCAAAAGAACGGAAGAGGAAGAGAGGGATTGAGGGAGCGAAGGAGAGAAGGAAATAATGTATGACAACAGGGCTGATGGAAACTCATACTGTAATTAAGTTAATGCTAATTAATCAAAGAGGCTCAATCATCCGAGACGCTCATCCCTAACAATCAAGGCATATGAGCGGCTCGCATTTGCATAACTCAATCGCAGTAATTCTAAAATGACAGTCACAGGCATCTGATTTAAATCAGATATCACAGATGTTACTGTGAACCAGAAACTGAAAGGAAACATTCATTCTGATTTCCTCTTTAATAAAAAGATAATTGTACATTTAATTATATTTTATAGTGCAGGAGAATGATGGGAAGACAAAAACAGAGGAAAGACATGATTTGCCATACCACATACATTGTAGCAGTGTGTCAAACTAGGACACAACCCCTCAGGCAAAAACACTTTTTCAAGCAATCAGCATGTTTTAAAAGATGGTTGTTGACAAGCACCATTATATCCTCATTGTCATTCAATATGTGTCATTTCACTATTTAGACACAACACTCTCTCCTCTTGTCACTTATCATATGTGTCTCCATGACAGCAGATTGCCTCTGAAAAATGTGCGTTTAAAGCCTTCGTCACTGATGTACTCTGACGTCAGCCTATTTTCTGTCTGTTGTTTTTAAAGGATGCAGCAGCCAGCTACGATTTCAACGACAACGACCCGGACCCTTTCCCCAGATACGACTCCACTAATGAAAACAAGTGAGTTAACTGTTGAGATGTGACATTTTCACTTTACCTGGACATTTTGTGGCTTAGGCTTGGTTATTACTGGGTGCTTCTCAATGTAATAATACAAAGGATTGGAAGACTCAGGATTCAGTTTACTGCCTCTCGTGCTTCTCCTCCAAGTGTTTCTCCATACCTGAAGTTAATGACTCACCCTCTGCAAGCTGTCACACACACACACACACACACACACACACACACACACACACACACACACACACACACACACACTTCTCTCTGCCAATAGCACTGTGCTCTTTTGTTATCAGTATACTTAACAGTTCAAAGGCTATAATTCCAGATGGATGATTACAGAGCCACACAACCAGAGAACCTCAAAATCAAACAATAAAGTGGCCTTTTGTAATGAGTTTTGCATCGTATGAAATAATAAGGGCAGGTAAAACAGTTCAAAATAACCATTAGGGAAACACAATGCGAGTGAGATTCCTGCCAAAAGCAGCACAGCAGAAACTTTCATTTGTATGTAAATGTATCCATGTATATGTTTGTACAATATATACAAAGTCACATCCGATCACTCATCTGACTTGATGAATGTATGGAACTTATGCAGGATTAGTGATAAAAGCACAAGTTAATGTTTCAATTAAGTGTATAATAAAAACATGTAATTTGGTTCATAGACATGGGACCAGGTGTGCTGGGGAGATCGCTATGCAGGCAGACAACAATAAATGTGGTGTTGGGGTGGCATACAACTCCAAGGTTGGAGGTAAGAGCTTCTTTTTTTCGTGAATATCTATTTTTGAGCATGCTACATCACAATAAATCTGTGTCTGTGTGAAATAAGAGACTGGTGACTGAGAGTAAAAATGTTTATCGTTCTGGTTGATGTCACTGCTGTGTCAGATTGAAATGATTATTACTCAAATCAGTGTAAAAGATCATGAAAAGTAGAAGCATAAACTCTGAGAGCCTTTGTTTTCATACTAATGATAGAATTGATACAGTAAGCAGGCAGCGATACAGGTGCAGCAGCTGCATTGGCAAGGCAGAAATGGGGAAATGTGCAGCTTAAATAGACCACCAAATTGAGGTGGTGTGTTTGGTAAATGATACGGAGAGTGAGGCAGGTCACGTGTGTGTACAGCGGTGCAGCTCAAGTTGGCTGCCTAAACTAGCTCGCAGGCGTCGTCCCATAAGGGAAGGAAGGTGGAGATCTGATTTTTTCACAAGATAGTTGCATATTGTCACTCTCCAAAATTGCTGAGCTTTAATCCACCCAAACAATAGATTTGCAATATTAGGGCTGCAACATCTGAAGGGCCAGAGTGTTTTTAGGGCATCTTAAAATATGAATATGGCAGAGTTTGCTGCCCTGAAACAAAGCCATTATATTCATAACCTTTAAATGAAGGGCTTTAATGCATTTCATTTTCTCATTTTCTCTTTCTGAGTTAGTGGATTGCAACATTTACTTCATCCTTTCGATGTGGCCATAAATTGATGATGTTCCTGCATCTCTCTGCTCAGGGATTCGTATGCTGGATGGGATTGTGACTGATGCCATCGAGGCCAGCTCTATTGGGTTCAATCCAAACCATGTGGACATCTACAGTGCCAGCTGGGGACCCAACGATGATGGCAAGACAGTGGAGGGCCCTGGCCGCCTGGCCCAGAAGGCATTTGAATACGGTATCCAGAAGGTAAATGAGAAGAGAGGCAGTTTTTATTCACACTCACACTGATCTTAGACTGAGATTCCTAATGGGAGCTGTTATTTGCAGCATTGATGGGAATCAGTACAGAAACAATAAGGATTATGTGGTATTATTCAGGTGCTACAAATAAAGCCATAGGCCAGTGTAAACAAAGATATACATTAGACAGTATCTATTTTATGCTTGAGTTACATAGAAGTATCAGAATCAGGCAGTATCTGAAACATATCTAGCGTTTCTTGTTGTCTTCATCTCTCTCTCCGTCTGGTCTTCCAAAGGGCCGTGGTGGAAAAGGCTCTATCTTTGTTTGGGCATCAGGTAATGGTGGGCGCCAGGGCGATAACTGTGACTGTGACGGTTACACAGACAGCATCTACACCATCTCAATCAGCAGTGCCTCCCAGCAGGGCCTGTCCCCGTGGTACGCTGAGAAGTGCTCCTCCACTCTGGCTACAGCATACAGCAGTGGAGACTACACCGACCAGAGGATTGTAAGTAACTACACCTGGTATGATATTTTGTTATGTTATGTTTTTACGTTGTTATATTATGTTACATTATGTCATGTCAAGTAACTTTAGGTAGTCTTGTCATGTAATTCAATGTTATCCTAATACATGAATTTCTTTTTCATGTTGCACTTTGTCTGCTTGCTTTCAGACGAGTGCTGATCTGCACAATGAGTGCACTCAGACTCACACTGGAACATCGGCCTCTGCGCCCCTGGCTGCTGGTATATTTGCCCTGGCACTGGAACAAAAGTATGCAATACTGCAAATTGAACACCTGTGTCACATGTGATATTCCCAATGAAATCTACAATGGTCTGCCTCCCTGTCTATCTTCCCTCCCTCAGCCCAGATCTTACCTGGAGAGACCTGCAGCACATTGTGGTCTGGACCTCAGAGTTCGATCCTTTGGCCAATAACCCAGGCTGGAAGAGGAACGGAGCGGGGCTGATGGTCAACAGCCGCTTCGGCTTCGGCCTTCTCAACGCTAAAGCCCTGGTGGACCTCGCTGACCCGGCCTCTTGGAAGCATGTGCCTGAAAAGAAGCAATGCATTGTCAGGGACGATTCTTTCCAGCCCAGGTATGTGAAGGTTTTACACCTGCTCTCTTCTACCTTTTGATTTTTGTGTGTTGCTTTGCCAATGACCCACGAATTTTGGCCACTGTTTTTTTATATGATACACATAGCTGCACAATACAGCTTATCTCTCATATATGGGGTTGTAACTAGTATACATAATAATGGTGTGGTATAATTTGTAACCCAATGCCAAACTATTAAAATTCACTGTTACAGTCTACACTCACATTTTTACATACAAAGTATATAATAGAGACAGAGCTCTGTTTCCTTCTGTCCTGACATTTTAGGTTCTACAAAGCAAACTGATGATCTGTGTTATTAAAGCCGCATCTGTTGCTTTTTCGACTGGACTCATGAGGTTAACAGGTGTTAAGCCTGGGAGGTCTTCCTGTGCCATTAAAATGAATCAAAATTCATTTTTAAAAGAATTCATAACTCTCATTCATAATGACAGCTGAGAGCATTTAAATTTGAGGTTAATTATCAATTCTGAACACTTATAAATGGTAATTGTTAACAATGGGATTAAATAACTAAATCCCAAAACTGCCAACAAACTATAGGAAATAATCCCCCCCCCCTTCTGTTGTCTCAAAAGATGTTCTGTTTGCATTCCTTTATGGGTTAATGAACCAAGAAGATCGAGGGCTAATGCTCAGCTGCTATACTTTGTCCTTGAACAGCCTTTTGATTTTACATTGTTCCACCAGTAGACATACGGCCAACTAAATTTGTTTCTTTAAGTTTCCATTTTGCAATTTGCTTTGGATTATAAGACTCAATAGCAGCAATACCCAGATTCCCCATTACCTTGCTACATCCCTGTCCAATCCTGAGGATTTGGCTCTACATTTCTGTCAACGCTTAGTGGTCTACAACCCCCTCCAGCTTTATGCCAGCTTGAACACGGAAATCCTTTCATTCATGTCTGGGAGAGATGGGGATTATCTGTTTTTGCAAATGAATGACCAAAGCTGTCTGTGCATCTTATGTACGCTGGTGATGTCTTAGATATTTCCAAAATGTGGGATTGTCATTGAACTATATAATGTGTGCAGTAGTTGTAGCAGTAGTTTTTTTTTTCTTTTCTTTTTCACTCTGCTGCAGTTTACCAGACCTACGAACAGTAATGAGAAAATGCCAAAGAACTACCGGGAGAGCTGTTTGTGTGTCTCATTCCCTGCTATTTTAATGCATCCCACAGAGAGCTGAAAGCAGCAGGGGAGATCACTATAGAGATTCCAACCAAAGCCTGTGCAGGACAGGAGAACGCAGTCCGCTCATTGGAGCATGTGCAGGTGGAGGCCAGCATTGAATACACCAGGAGAGGGGACCTGCACATAACACTCACCTCTCCAGCCGGTTAGAGATGTGTACACGCACTTTATCTATCACACACACACACACACACACACATTTGAGGTAATTAACCAAGTTCTCAACTGGTTTTCCATCAGGCACAAGCACAGTGCTGCTGGCTGAGCGGGAGAGGGACACATCCTCTAATGGCTTCAGGAACTGGGACTTCATGTCTGTCCATACATGGGGAGAAGATCCTGCTGGTACATGGACCCTAAATATCACAGATACTGTGAGTTACACACATATTTGGTGAAAGAAGATATTTGGCTCTTTGTTGTTTGTTTGTACAACTGCTGAACTTCTGCCAGTTTTTCCTAAGATCCAACCAACATTATTTTTCGCTCACAGTCAGGCCGTATGCAGAACGAAGGTCAGATTTTGGACTGGAAGCTGATTCTTCATGGGACGTCAGAGAAGCCAGAGCACATGAAGAAACCTAGAGTGTACATTCCCTACAATGCTGTGCAGAATGACCGCCGTGGTGTGGAACATATGGATGACATGATGGAGGTGATTACAAGGCAACAGAATGTAAAGCTAAAGGTTAATGACAAAATAAGCACCTGGTTTAGATGTAGAGGAATGTGTGAGAGTGGGTATATGTTGTGTCACGTTAACATGTCATTTCATATAGATGTTATGTCATGTCATAGAGAATTAGACTTAGAATTTACACTTGATAACAAAGGAAAAGCTAAGTGATATTATCACATTATCATTCTCGTAGCTCTATGAGGCTGTATTCAGGCATTGCAGTGCTTTACAAACCTGTTTGAGTCGTGACTCACTCGGATGACTCAAGTGACTCAAGTGACTCGCAAATCCCGGATCAGTTTAGTGAGTGACACAGAATAACCCGAATCCTTAAAAGGAATTGAGTTTGCCAGGCCTAGCTTTGAGCTAAATGCTAAATGTATGGCATGCTAACATGCTCACAGTGGCAATGCTAACATGCTGCTTTTAAGCAGATACTGTATAATGATGACCATGTTACCATCCCAGTCTAGCATGTTAGCATGCTAACATTTGCCAATTAGCACGAAACAAAAAGTACATCCGAGGCTGATGGGGATGTCATTAGTTCATTTGAAATGAATTGTTTGAAGATTGTTGGAATAATTAAATTAAATACATTGCGGTGTTAGTATAGTATGCACAGTGACATATTGCTTATTGTTTATAGCTGTTTTTTATGTGCTCTACAGGACATTTCAAATAAAACATATAACTATGAGGTTAAAGTGTTGACTTTCAGTTTAGATTTGAGTATGTTATATCTATATTTTGGTGAACAGTGTAGAAATTGCAGCACTTTGTATAACCACAATGTTAGCACAGTGTAAAAGTACAATCAAAGTCATTGTATATTTTAGATCCATTGTGCCAAACTACAAATAAAGAAAATAGGTCACTGTTCAGGTGCTTTGGGACTGCATTGTATGCATATGTATTTGTACATGTATATGTATAAAACTGTTATGATACCAAAATATAGATATAGAGATACAGAGAGAGACAATAGTTTTACACACTGTGAATCATGTTTATCTCACAATTTCCGTCACCCACCAATAACCTGTCTCCTCTCTGCCTGTCTGGTGACACAGGAGCCCACACAGGCCTACCCACCTGCAAAGACTGAGACTGCACAAGATTCCCTTCCTTCCAACCCAGAAAAGGACCCCAGAAAGCCCTCAAATCCACCCTACTCCCCATCCATGGCCCTGCTGCGTCTTCTTCAGACGGCCTTCAACAGGCAGACCCCTGCCCTGCAGCAGCCCCAGTCCGTAGCCAAGACCTCCTCCACCTGGAGGAAACAGCAGCCGGGCCAGAGCCTCTCTTCTCCTGCAACAAGACTCCCCTCTCAATCATTGTACCAGGCTCTGGACATGATCAACAAGTACCGGGGCCGGGCCCCCGAGGACAGTGTCTACAGTGACTACACTGATGGCTTCTACAGCACCAAGCCGTACAGGCACAGAGATGACCGACTGCTGCAGGCCCTGTTTGAGATGATAGATGATGACCGTAATTGAAGGCCTTGAGGAAAGGGGAGGAGGAGAGGGAAGAGGAGAAGAAAGATATAAGATTAGGGGGATGCATGGCTACGTGTTGGTTGGGGAGTAGAGGAACAAGGCGAAGAGAAGAGAGGAAGCAGAGGGATTGGATCGGGTATTGGATGAGTGGAGGAGAAGAGAAGAAATACAGGAAAAATAACTCTTCCACTGAGTTCTCCCCCCCCCCCCCCCCCCCCCAAAAAAACAAAAAAAAAACAAACAAATGCTGCATATCTCACCTTTTTATCTTCATTTAATTCTGTCATTCAGTCATGCAAAATTTCCAGTCCACACGTGATTCAAAACTTGTTTAGGGCCTCTCTGCTACAAAATGTATCTCCATGTAGTGCAAGTGAAAGCATTTAAATCATAAGAAAAGAGGGGTAGGCCTTGTCTCTCTTCTCTTCACTGCCTGCTTAAGCATGCCACCTTTAGAATATAAGTTTTGTATAAGTATCTCTCTATAATCTATATATTATACAAATACAATGATTGTAATATGGTTTTGAAAAACACATCTAAAATCTTCACTTTCCAAAAAATCTTTTCCATTTCTATTCATATTGCATATGTTTTATTTTCAATATGTTTCACACTATTATGGGACACCTACTCACTTTAGAGGGAAAAAAATCATCCTTAAAAAACTGACATAAAGTCATGAAATTGAAATCAGCATACATTCAAAATGAAGCAAAATTCAAAAGCAATCCACAATTTGATATGTTTGACCTGTGTTGACAAAAGATTTATTCTCAGGGTGTCAACAGAGCTCAAGAAAGTAACAAAATCATATTCTGGCCTCTTCTAAGTATTAAGAGAAATATATTGTGTAAAAGATTATATACTATAAAAGTATGCAGATGAGACTATACAGTACCAATACACTATTATAAAAGACAAAATATAAGCAACCTCTACTCTGGTAATAGTAACAACAGATAGGATTTCTTTCAGTTGGAGAATAGAGATACATTCAAAGTGGAGGAAAATTACAGATTAATCTTCTTTGTGCTATTTGTTTAATTTTGTATAAGTACAATGCTGCATTAAAAGAAATATTTTTCTAAGGATCCTCACAGTTTATGGAAATAATATATACAGTATCGAACCCTTGAACAGTTTATTTTCTTGTGGCATAGTTCACTTAATATCTGAAAAATCAAAAATGAGCACTGCCAAAATATTTGCTGTCAAAAAGCTTCCGTGTATTTCAGTGAAGGTGCGAGTGGCTAACATGTTGTTTGTTTATCATCTGCAATATGCCAACAACAAACAGTACCTTGAATCCTTGACAGAGTATTGCATTACAATTACTTCTCTGGCATTATTTATTTGATATTAATGGACCTATTACACTTCAGAAAAGGACCAGAAACTCTGTAGAATAGGGGGCTCTGCACCACAACCTTCAAGCACATTCATCTTAAACGCCTTAAAATATGCTGTAATAAATGTGCATACTCATCACCCCATGGTGTAGATCAATGTACAGATGCTGGTTTAAGTGTTTATGACATGAATAGCTATGAATCCTCTATGCAGAGTCTCCAACCTCCAGCTTGGAACTGCCTGCCCCGCTTCTCTGCCAACAAGGTGTCAGGAAAAAAACGATGTTTGGGGCAATGCTTCACATGCACCCTGTAATTTATCCATTCTTTAGTGTAGCCCGTGCTGTTTACTTGTTTTGGTTTTTCAGTCCAAAGTTGTTTACACAAACCAATATTATGTTGCAATTTCTGTATCGATGTACAAAAAAAATAACATTTATCTTAATAAACTGCAAAGTGACCTCATGAGTCTGTTTGAGCCTCTGGCAGCACTAAAGTAACAAACTGTGGTATAATGAGAATGTAGTGCTCGGTGAGAAATTAAACTTAATTTGAATTAGAGTTTTAGTACTTTTGTCGGTACTACAGAGCCAACTCAATAAAAAAAATCACATATGTGTGCAGTGTGAATACAAAGGGGATTTTGTCAAGAAACGACAACAAGCGTTGGGAGCAGATGCATTAGTGAGCAGACATTTGGCTAAATGGATGACAGTGTCGGCCTAGAAGTTCAGTCCATTTCTTTGATCCAGACTGAAATATCTCAATAACTAGTCGATGGATTGTCATGACATTTTGTAGCTAGTCTTGAATTTCCCTTTGGGGATCAATAAAGTATCTATCTATCTATCTATCTATCTAGACATTCGTGTTCTCACAGGCTGAATCCTAATGACATTTGTGATCACTTTACTTTTCATTTCACAACAATATCAGGTGAACTTAGTAAACATTTTACCTATGAAACATCAGCATGCTAGCATTGTAACTGTGAGACTGTTATCATGCTGATGATGTTAGCATGGCTGCAGACGTATAACAGTCTTCCAAGTTTAAAATTGTGTATTGTCCCCAAGCTTGAAAAAAATTTAATTTTAATATGGCCCAGTCCTAATGAAACACTTTTTAGATCTGTTAAATCATGAAACACAACGCTCACAATCACTCAAACATATTCATCAAATTTCATCACAGAGTTCAGCAACTAGATAAGGATCCACTTGAGCGCTCTTTATTGATAAAAAACATATAATTGACACTATTGTACAACTTGTCTTTTAATATCCTTACAGAATATAGCATGATTATATATAATATTTAGAAACTTTTTAAAGTGCGTTGTCTCCTGATGTTTTCTCCTGACTGTTATATTAAATTTCCTATTTAATGCCTCCACCTTGTGGACAGAAAGAATATGACAACACCTTGCTGACAAACTGCATGGTTTAAAATACTTATGTCTGCCTACTTCCTACTAACTCTCCTCTATACAGGATCATGAAAGACTTAAAATCATGTGTGAAGTAGGACTTACTGTAAGGAAACTGCATTTGAGGAAAATATGAGCATGTATTGAGGTTGCCCCAAAAGTTTTTGAGTGATTAACCATTGGCAAGCGTTAATTGTCATTCTTCCAATGTGAGAGGGAAGAAAGAATGTTAAAATCGACTTCCCTCTTCACTGTATATTAAGTTCTGTCGTGTCTTACTCTCCACTCCTCAGCTCCTCCTATTAGCTCAGACTCCACACACATCTGGTTGCTTTGGTTTTTCTCCAAAACTGCAAAAGCCTGAGGGGGAAAGTAAGGAGGGGAAGGAGGGGAAAGGAGGGGGGGGGGAAGAAAGAAGATATGTGAAGAAAGGGGAGTGGAAAGGACAAGAAAGAGAAAGAAGGAGCAAAGTAAGAAAATAATCACTGGCGGAAAACCGTGAGTTCAACAGCACATTTCCAGGAAGAGACAGTTTGAGCAGAAGAGAAACAGAGAGAGAGAGAGAGAAAAAAAAAAGCAGAATTTGTTTTGGCAAAAATAGTTATCTCAGGCAAAGGTTTGTGTGTTTATCCACCAGCAGGTCACACTATGGCGCTATTCCCATTCTTCAAGAAGCCAGCAGGTCAGTACAACCTCAGCCACTGCTCCACCTCTTCTGCTCGTGTGATGTCAGGTTGTTTTCCCCTCACTTGTCATTGATTTATGACTGCTGTACTTGTACATGCTTAGTTAAAACACTACATCTTTTATTAGAGGTTTTGATGTGTAATGTGATCCTGAAAATATGTCCAGGAAGGCAAAAATATGTTAATTCAATAACGTTTGTACATTTGTCCCACATCTCTTGACTGGTGAAAAAGCATACACATCAGGGGAATGGAAAGTGGAGAATATAAAGATAAACATAGATCTACATTCACTCACATGTGCTTTGGCTTAAAGTTCTATCGCATGCAACTTGTAACTTTTGGTTCAGAATCAATCTCTTCTCCTAAATCTCTGACACAAATGGTCAGTGGTACGTCTTTTGTTTCTTATCTTGTCTTTTTACTAAACCTCCTCAAAATCAGAACAATACTTTAAGCAATGTGCTTATCTAATTGTATGTCAATAGTTAATAGAATCCTTTGCTTTAACATCCTTCAACAGACTACTACCCCATACATTTAATGCATACACATTATTTGGTCTATTAAGATCAAGTAAGTTATATCTAATGTGTATACAGCCTATAGACATCACAAGGGCTATAGTAAACAGCGTATAAGCATATATGTATTGCATATGCTTTAAAGATTACATTATGTGTGCAATCGCAGGTTGCTACACTACCAAAGGGTGATACTTTTGTATCAGCACATTCTTTTCATATATGAGCTTGGGTCTTTTTACCAGGGTTTAAAGGAACATTTATAAGTAATAAGTGCTTACTGGAAGAGCATAACAACATGTACTGGTTTCATATAATTGCATAAACATGTGTGTGTTTGTCCTTCAAACAGGACCAGTCAGAGTGACCAGAATACAACTGGTTATGTACTGTTTTCTCCTGTCTCTTATCATATGTAAGTGTACAGAATACTTTATTTTACTCTAACTGTAACACTTTGTCCCGGGACACTAAATGCACATAGAAAAATGTGCTTGTGGTAATGTAAATGTAAACCACAACCTTGTTGTTGCATGCTATGTAGATACTGTCCTGTCCTGTCCTGTTCAGAAAGGTCTATTTTTTGCATTTTGTCTTGATAGTGACTGATTATTGTAAATATTCCAGACACAGACATATAGTGAAAGTTAAAAAGTAGCTGAAATAAGACCAGTCTGTCTAGTCTACCATCTCTCACACAAAAAAACTACTGTGGTGTTAAAATAAAAAAAATAAAAACATGTTTTGCCCCTTCAGACTTCCTCCATGGACGTAAAGCCGCTGTCAGTGTGGAGTCGTCTCATCCTATCTTTCATGCCTTGGGAATGGACAGGGGAAGAGTAATGACAGACATGACGGTCATCAAGGCAATGGCACCACAAACTCCTCTGGAGACCCCATGGGGTGCTCCTTTAGTGTGGGGTGACACCCGTAAATCAACTTGGCGCAGGGCTAAATTTGCAAATCAGGGAACCCATACAGGTCTGCTGGCCGTCGTGCTGGGAACTTATGCCCAGTTTGTTCGACGTTTCCTCTCATCAGCTGAAACCCACTTTCTCCCTGGTCAGATGGTCACCTACTACATTCTCACGGACAATCCCCGCTCTCTGGATCCTCCCATCGAGTTGGGGCCAAAACGTCAGCTGAGGGTGGTTCCTGTTGCAGAGCTACCTGGTTGGGACAGATTGGCCCGTCGCCGGATGGCCCTGCTTGCTGATGCTATCAGGAACCCAATCGGCAGAGAGGTTGAATATCTCTTCTGTGCTGACATTGATCAGGAGTTTGTGGCCCCTGTGGGAGAGGAAATCCTGGGAGACCTGGTGGCCACATTGCACCCTGAGCTCTATGGGATGCCACGAAATGCATTTCCTTACGAAGATGAAGCGGTCTCATCAGCTTGTGTGGAGGAGGATGAAGGGGACTACTACTACACCTCTGAGTTGTATGGGGGTTTGGTTTCTGAGATGTACAGACTGGCTCGAGCCTGTTCTTTGCTCATTTTGCAGGACCAGGCTAACGGGGTAATGGCCAGGGGCCTCGAGGAGAGCTACCTAAACCGCTACTTGATCGACCACAGGCCAACCTGTGTGCTGTCCCCAGAGTACAGCTGGTGGGACTCGGCCCTGGCACCTGATGTGCTTGTACAGAGACTTGTCTCTTTGGGAAGGAACCAGAAAAGAGAATCAATGTAAAATGAGGGACAGAAGGGTTCTGCTGGCTGAACGCATTGAAGTATAGATGCAGATCTCATTCCCACATGAAGAACTACTGTTTTTAGTTTCAAATTTCCTTTTTGGAGAAGGTCTCTGCTCAAATATTAGCAAACAGTGTTTTGATAAGGACAAGGAGATGAAGGGAAAAGATGAAGAGAAAGCATATATTCCAATCGTCTTTATTCAATTCATAATTCACAATTTCCATTTAATTTTCTGTTCTATTAGCCAATAAATGTAGCCTGCAATCACACCGAAGCAAACTGCCCAATCTGCTCTCAATTAAAGACCCATTTGTGTGAACAGGATCTCTGCATGCTATCTCCTCCACAGCAGCTAAAAAGAAATTGACCTGTCTCTTTAAACAAAGCACTGTGCTCTCCATTAATGTCAGCCTCAGAGATACTGCTCTAGTGGCTTTGTGGTCAGCAGCGATAAGAGTCAACAGTGTAAGAGCACACTTTCCCTGCAGTGGCCAATGATTAAGTGGAAGAGCTGCTGTTTTAAGGTCTTTAAATACCAGGTGGGGGAAAAATGGATACAATGAGATGCTGTTTCTCCAGGTTACACGTGTATAGAAGCTTCAGCAAAAGTTAAAATAGTTTTAAAATGGGTGAAACTGGTTCAGGTTCATTAAAATGAAAACATTTCCTCATTATCTGTTGGAGTAAAAGGTAAACTCAAATGACTGTGAGTCTGTCTATTTCTTTATCACACACACATACTCTCACATTCACTCTGCTTTCTCTTCCTTGTGTGCTGTGTTTTAATGGGAAGGTTAAACAGCAGCAGATGGCTTTTTCTCACTGCCAACAGAATCTGTCCTCAGGGCCAGATCGCCACGTAAACTTCATAGACTGTAAAATAAGGTAAACTTCAGATAATCCTTTGAAACTAATTTTACTAATCTAAAAAAATCTAAATTTCCACTGGCACTTGCCACACAGATGTGTTACTGTGGGCCCATTATCAGTTTTCACGTGTCATTCAGGTTATACATTCTATTCACATTTGAACTAAATTGTGATATATACACTACCGGTCAAAAGTTTGGGGTCACTTAGAAATTTCCATTCCACTTCATTGTAGACAGAATACCAGCTGAGATCAGTTGCATTGTTTTTTTAACCAGGGCAGCAGTTTGCAGATTAAATTATGTGCTTACATAACTGCAAAAGTGTTCTCCAATGTTTTCTCAGTTAGCCTTTTAAAATGATATCAGATTAGTAAACAGAATGTGCCTTTGGAACATTAGATGAATGGTTGCTGATAAAGGGCAATGTAGATATTGCATTAAAGATCAGCCACCCACTCAGATCAGCTGGTATTCTGTCTATAATGGAGTGGAATGGAAATTTCTAAGTGACTCCAAATTTTTGACCGGTAGTGTATATTTATTTATTTATTTTGTATCTGTCTCATAACACCCTAATTCCACATAACATCATGCACATACAGTGCCTTGCGAAAGTATTCGGCCCCCTTGAACTTTTCGACCTTTTGCCACATTTCAGGCTTCAAACATAAAGATATAAAACTGTAATTTTTTGTGAAGAATCAACAACAAGTGGGACACAATCATAAAGTGGAACGAAATTTATTGGATATTTCAAACTTTTTTAACAGATAAAAAACTGAAAAATTGGGCGTGCAAAATTATTCAGCCCCTTTACTTTCAGTGCAGCAAACTCTCTCCAGAAGTTCAGTGAGGATCTCTGAATGATCCAATGTTGACCTAAATGACTAATGATGAAAAATAGAATCCACCTGTGTGTAATCAAGTCTCCGTATAAATGCACCTGCTCTGTGATAGTCTCAGAGGTCCGTTTAAAGAGCAGAGGGCATCATGAAGAACAAGGAACACACCAGGCAGGTCCGAGATACTGTTGTGGAGAAGTTTAAAGCCGGATTTGGATACAAAAAGATTTCCCAAGCTTTAAACATCCCAAGGAGCACTGTGCAAGCGATAATATTGAAATGGAAGGAGTATCAGACCACTGCAAATCTACAAAAACCCGGCCGTCCCTCTAAACTTTCAGCTCATACAAGGAGAAGACTGATCAGAGATGCAGCCAAGAGGCCCATGATCACTCTGGATGAACTGCAGATATCTACAGCTGAGGTGGGAGACTCTGTCCATAGGACAACAATCAGTCCTATACTGCACAAATCTGGCCTTTATGGAAGAGTGGCAAGAAGAAAGCCATTTCTTAAAGATATCCATAAAAAGTGTTGTTTAAAGTTTGCCACAAGCCACCTGGGAGACACACCAAACATGTGGAAGAAGGTGCTCTGGTCAGATGAAACCAAAATCGAACTTTTTGGCAACAATGCAAAACGTTATGTTTGGCGTAAAAGAAACGCAGCTCATCACCCTGAACACACCATCCCCACTGTCAAACATGGTGGTGGCAGCATCATGGTTTGGGCCTGCTTTTCTTCAGCAGGGACAGGGACGATGGTTAAAATTGATGGGAAGATGGATGAAGCCAAATACAGGACCATTCTGGAAGAAAACCTGATGGAGTCTGCAAAAGACCTGAGACTGGGACGGAGATTTGTCTTCCAACAAGACAATGATCCAAAACATAAAGCAAAATCTACAATGGAATGGTTCACAAATAAACATATCCAGGTGTTAGACTGGCCAAGTCAAAGTCCAGACCTGAATCCAATCGAGAATCTGTGGAAAGAACTGAAAACTGCTGTTCACAAACGCTCTCCATCCAACCTCACTGAGCTCGAGCTGTTTTGCAAGGAGGAATGGGCAAAAATGTCAGTCTCTCGATGTGCAAAACTGATAGAGACATACCCCAAGCGACTTACAGCTGTAATCGCAGCAAAAGGTGGCGCTACAAAGTATTAACTTAAGGGGGCTGAATAATTTTGCACGCCCAAGTTTTTTTATCTGTTAAAAAAGTTTGAAATATCCAATAAATTTGGTTCCACTTCATGATTGTGTCCCACTTGTTGTTGATTCTTCACAAAAAAATTACAGTTTTATATCTTTGTTTGAAGCCTGAAATGTGGCAAAAGGTCGAAAAGTTCAAGGGGGCCGAATACTTTCGCAAGGCCTTGTATAGCACAATATGTTCTGCAGATGCTCTTAAATATAGATTTGCTTTGGTTTTGTTATGAATGCCTCAGTCATCTATATAAAGGCTTTTTACATAGGCTACCTGATCCATGCTGACTACCCCTTTTCATGCCATAATGGAAAGCAGTTTCAAGAATTATTGGCTTAATCCCTGTCATGTGGTGTCACTGGTGTTAAAGGAGCCTATTGGCAATATATAACCTGAGGAAGAGGCAGTAATCCTTGACATACACAAAACCTATACACATGTAAGCCTAATTTCTATAAATAGCAACTACTAAATCTTAATGTGTGTTGAAAGATATAATGTCCCTTGTGCAGATGATGAGGGCAAACAGGCCTATATGTTGCTATACAGAAGGGATGATGTTTGAGGACATTTGTCAATGGCATATGCGCCGTAGAGGAGCAGAGGGCTTACATCAAGTTGATGTTGATGTACCTGGCATTTGGTGATCATTAAGCGTGTCTTTTCTAAATACAAAGACAACATATTATTGATAGCCCTAGGCCATTAGCTGAATATAACAGTAATTTGTGGGTGAGCAAAGCCGTCAAAGTCTATCTGCTGTACACTTAGCAAGGGAGAAGATATTGGTGACTGCACAAACGAGTAGATTAAGTCAAGGTGAGTCCACTTTTTCCTGAAACTAATTGTGCTGTAAATCAGTCCTTTACATTTTAAGCAAATTAATATGGGGACTACCTGGGAACAATGAACACATATAGAAAAGTATACAATTAATAAATTTACAAGTGTGATTTTGTCCTTTATCTACATCCACAGATTGGCAAAAACCATATACTTTCAGTCTTCAGGTCACCTGTACTGCATGTGTTTGCACTGAGGGAAGAAATTGGAGCATCTGCATAAAATCCAACCCCAGGAAGTGCTAGCTAATGAGCCACTGTGCCACTGTCATGCCTGCTTATTAGTGTCAGTTACAGTTCCCAGTTAAGTTAAACTGCTGGAGACTTTTTGATGATGGTGCAATTATTAGTCACGAGTACTGTTAAGTGTTCATCAATAAATCATCATTTAATTCCCCTTCACTTTAGTTGTGTTAAACTATACACAATAAGTTAGCTATGTTACAACATTGTAGAGGTTTTACATATTAAGGTGAACTTTAATATTGAACCAATTCCATTCTCTAGTTAAGCAAATATCATTGTTTCTTATCTGCTACATATACCCCACAAACCTAATTCCGAGATATTTTGATTAGTTTAATAAATACCTCAACAGGCCGAGGTAAGTTGTGATGCGTAATGAACTGGCAATGTAGATAGACAGCTAATACAATAATTATCACCAATCATTAGCAGTATCTGCATTAACTGTTTCTTAACCCAACAGAAACACCTGAACCTGAAAGTTTAACAAAAACAAAAGACTCAGTATACCTCTTCAGCAAAAAAGATAAACAGTTGGTGTTCATCAGAGTTGCTTTTCATTCACATAATGCATAAAGAACCTCTAAATATTTACACATAGTGGGTGTGGGTAGCACTACTTGTTAGTTAATTTCATTAGCATAGTAAAAGATCACATGGTAAGGAGAAATACAATTCTTAAGAAAGAGCCACTTCAAATGCAAACCTTTGATCTAGCAACAGAAAAAGGGCATCTTTATCACTGTTACTGATTTCAGACTCCAGACTTTAAGACTCTGATTAGCACCAAAATCGGAGCCTTGCCAAATAATACACCTATCAATGATTAACCTCTGTAGTTATTCAGAATTGCTTGTAAGGTAGAAGGATATCCCTGGTATTACACAGAACTGTGATGAAAAGTAATTTAGAAAAAAAAAAGAATCACAGAGTGGCAATCTGGCAAATGAGCATATTACATTGCCTCTGTGTTGAACAAAAAATGAAACAACACATATAGCCACATTTGAAAGATAATGGTCAGTGGTAATCTTCATAGCAAACTGGTAAAGCAATTAAATAAGGGTTTCACAGTTAGGTAATCCATAATCTTCCTGTGTTTAATGTTTGGCCCTAAGCAAAGGATGTGTAATTTTGAAGTATTCTTCTCTTGAGCTTTCATCAGGTGACAGCTTCAGGGCCTCTGTAAACAAAGCTCTAAAATGAATGAGTCCTATCCACTCAAAGGCTTTATTTAATTGTTTACACAGTAAACCTGTCAGACAAACCAGAGCACCTCTGGAATTAAACAGACTTAAAAATCGGCATGTGTTTAAACCAAGAAAAGGCTCAATACAGGAAATGTAATGCTCTGAAAAAACGTTGTTTACAGTAACTACTGTAAATGAAGGGTACTCATGATATTAATGATCACAACATTGAATGTTGTTTTAGATTTTGCATTCCACACATGTATTCATCTTTAAATTGACTGCATATCTGTGTGGGGCAGTTTATTTTGAGAAATAGGAAGAACTAATTTGTCGATGGGTTTATTTGCAAGTCTTGTATCTTATATGTGCGTGCATGCAGATGCATGCATGCATGTGTGTGTGTGTGTGTGTGTGTGTGTGTGTGTGTGTGTGTGTGTATGCTTGTGGGTGTGACTCGTCAGGGGAATGGGTGGGGTGAAGAGCTAATGGTAATCTGCTGGATTCACACAGGCCTTTCCCCACCCTGCCAAAGGCTTCTCCACACCAAAACATGCTGCCCTAATCACCAGGTCAAGGGGACTGCCACTGAGAGATAGTGGAGGTGCAGCTCACAGGGGGACACACTTGTGCCCATTGTGCCAATGTCACATAATGTCCAATTTCATTAAAGGGAACCACATGAAAGCTGATTGTAGGCCAACATAGGCAAAGTAGTTCAAAAGGCAGATAAAAGAGAGGATTGAAAGCATAGTGCTTGATTTTGCTATTCACCTCACAGTGTGCTTGCTGTGGTAGAAAAATAGGAAGAATATGTGCAAAAATGTATGCATGTATATAAGCCAATATAGGCAGTAGTACCAATATAGGTAGTAAATAGTTCAAAATATTATGGTACATACATTTAGATGTTGGGGATATGTATTGCAATGCTTGCTAAACTGTATAGGAACAAAACTGAAGTATAGTCTACACAAGCTACATTTAACAGTTTCAGCAGGCTAGAATTAGTTCTAGCATGTCAGCAAAAACACAGCAGGCAGAGGAAGTTTTGCCAAGAGGTAACTACATGTGTGTGTGTGTGTGTGTGTGTGTGTGTGTGTGTGTGTGTGTGTGTGTGCTTGAGAGAGAGGCTATGGGAAACTAGTTACTAGAACGTTTCCTCTAATAAGGCTTTAAAAGACCAAATATGACAACATAAACCTAGTTGTACAAGTAGCCTAAATCATATATTCTAAAGCAAGTGGTGGAATAAGTAGCTAAGATCTTTGACTGTATTAAAAAAGTAAAAGTAGCATTATAACAGTGTAGAAATACTCTTTTACATGTAAAAGTCCATGCCGGTACACTACAAATGTAACCTCTAAATTCTTAATTACTTTCCACCAGTCTAAAGCACAATGATACATGCTATAACGTTACTGTAAATTTACTGTGGTTGGAAAGTGAAAAACTAACAAGGTAGCAAACCAAGACCAATCCACTACTTTCAGCCCTGTGGGCAGCCGCTGTAGTCCCTCCCCGGGTCAGAGTGAGCACAGGGAGCCTGGGCTGCTAAAATGCTCCAAGCTCAAAGGGACGATGGTGGAGGGCTGGTAAAGATGGCGGCGCTCTCCGAGGATGGGAGGTACGGATTAAATTGTGGCCAACAGAGCGCAGATAGAGTCACCGTATTACACGTCAAATTGACCGAGACAGCGCTGAGAGCAATAGAGAGCTACCAAAATTGTATGGTGAGTGAAACGGCCGTTTATTTCAGTATAAATGAGCCAGGACTGTCGGGCTGACACAGCTTGTCTCAGCTGTGAAGCCCAGCTGCCACGCACAGCTAAAGCTACAAAGTTAGCTAAGCTGTTGACAGAGCGACTTTCTGCTTGTTTTATGATTGTATTAGTCTTGTGTCATTATATTAACCAACCGAAGAAGGTAAATGAGGCCTTGGCCTTATGCTCTGGCCTGGTTTTAAGAACTGACAAATGTTATTTAACCTAGAAACCCTGTTGGTAAAGTTAGACGCTCTGATTAGCCAGTGTTAGCTATTTAGTGTGAGTCCCCTGTACTGTGCTGGCTAGCCAAGTCCATTTTTGCTTTCCAAACTAACGTTACTTTGACCAAATTAGGAAAGATGTAATTTCATATCGACGAATACACTCGTCACCAGACACGTTTAAGAAACTGAGAGTTTAAAGTAAAAGCTTAACTAACATGAACTTTCATTCGACGAGGTTGTTACATATGCGATACATTAATGTAACTTGATAACAAGTTAGTGGCGTTTCAAGCATGTCGGTGACTGGTCAGCTTACCATATGGTTAGAAGTTTTAGCTAGTTGGACAAAGTCGCATTACAACCTCGGAGGGGTAAGAAGCTCACAGTCAAGCTCATCCCTTTTCAGCCATTTAACTTAATTATAAAATGTTGCAGTCAAACGAGCTGCCACACTGTAACTATAGGATGTATAACGCTACGTTATGAGCAAGTGTCTCAAAGGTGTACACGGGACACATGGAATTTGGGATTATTTGCCAAATTGTTGAAATTGTTTTGTATACTCCCATATACTTCAAGTTGCATGAGAGGAGTTGGCCAACAGTTATAAATATATGGTATCAGCAAAACCTAATTTTCTTTTTAAAATAATATAATTGTTCTTGCTATCAGTGTCATTTTGTTAAAAATACAGTTTATTCATATACTTTCTAGCTCTGGCCAAACTACCTCATCAGATGTACTGTATTTCACCCCTGAGCTTGACACCACCACGTCATTTTGAAGCTTTTGAAACTGAGTGTGCTAATACTTCACTGCATACCTGTGCAGATTAAATATAACTTTAATCTTGAACTGTTTAAATGGTGTAATCTTGTAGAAGTGCTAGACAGGTGAACTAATATGGACCTCTGCAGTCTTGAGTTGCAGAGGCCTGAAGCCAAGTTACCTGACCTAAGTCTGCCAACAGCGCCATTGCATAACACACTGACTGGGCCTAGGTCTCTGCTTAGGGCTGATGCACCGTAGCTTAGCATGGGGCTGTAGTGTTCATAGGTCTCTGTGACTGCTTTTTATGGCACATGGTCTGTGTCTGTATGCCACACACTACTCACATCCATGTATGTGAAACCTTTGCTCACTGCCAGCACAATATAATGAAATTAAATATGGATCAATAACACAATTTAAAGTGATTATTTAGTTATCCTAGTTTCAGACAACTGGAAAACCGAGTCGTCACTCAGTTGAAAGAATTCTTTTGTGACAGCCCATGCTACAACCTTATTGGATGTGGTAATGTTGGTCTGTACGCTGCATTGAACGGCAGCCTGCAATCTCTTGCTGACTGAGCAGCCAAAACTGCCTGCTTTTTTGTTTCTCTCTCTCCCTCTCAGTAATGTGTGTTGTAGCTCAACCAGTCATCGAACTATAGAAGCTGGCTATCTTTGTCTTTCTGTGGTGATGTGAAATGTGATCAGAACTGTGTGTGTGTGTAGATAGTGGGGGAGGGAGTCAGTCATTGGCTTGGAGTAACAACCATGACATGGTTCTCCTTAAAGGAACACGCCGAATTATTGGGACTTTAGCTTATTCACTGTATCCCCCAGAATTAGCTAAGTCCATACATACCCTTCTCATCTCCGTGCGTGTTGTAACTCTGTCTGACGCACCCACCGCTAGCCTCACTTAGCACAGATGCTGGAGGTAACCGGCTCCATCTAGCCTACTGCTCCCAATAAGTGACAAAATAACGCCAACATTTTCCTATTTACATGTTGTGATTTGTATAGTCACAGCCATCTTCTAACCAGTATACATACTGGGAACTAATTCTCAGAAGGCAAAGCACTGCTACTTCTGCTACTTGGGCGGAGTGATTTGCTCGCAGCACCTGAGAAGTCCAGTGCTGAGGAGCAGAGAGTTAGCCTGGAGTTCGCTCGGAATAGGGAGTAATATCACTCCACTATGCTAGGCGAGGCTGGCGGTGGGTGTTACAGAGTCACGACATGCACGGAGATGAGAAGGGTATGGACTTATCTAACTCTGGGGGATACGGTGAATAAGCTAACGTCCCAATAAGTCGGCGTGTTCCTTAAGTCTGAAACAGGTAAACCTTTTATCAAAGATTATATGCATCTTCATTCATGGATGAGTTATCAAGCATATTTTAATGTATGAAGAGAAGCTGTTGTTAATAAAACGCACATTCCATTCAAACCAGTTGATGCAACATTTAAGAAGTTAAATGATGATCTATAATCTAGCCAATTGGTTTCTTGGCCTTAGCTGTGTGAAGAAGCAGGTCCTGTGCATTCATCCTAACCTATACTGAACTAAAGCAGCTACTGCACATTTGTGGCTGTCAACTCAATTTCAAGTAGCCACCAACACAAATCTGCAAACCTACACAAAACAAAGACATTTTGCAAATATCTTCTTCAAAATATTTGCTGTATTTGAATGTTGTCCTAAATCCACTGCTTATGTTCAGATGAAAGCGACAGTTTTACTTATCACCTACTTCTTAACCACCTAAAAGGAAGATACAGGTAAAGTTGACTTAAATGGTTTCTCTGTTAAGACCAAGCCAAATGTTGGCTTGCCAGTGGGCTGTCATCAAGTTTTTGTGGCTGACAGTTAACCATGGTTTCTGTAGCCAGACTGCCAGTTTCAGATGATGAACAGAAAGAAACTGCAACTATTTCGCTATCGAGCGTCTTTTTTTTTTTTTTTTTTTTTTTTTTTTTTAAGCAAAAACACTGAAAATTCCTGAACTCAAGCCTCTCAAGTGTGAGGAATGTTGTTAACTGAATGTATTTAGGTTTTAGACTGGTTGTCAGACAAAACAAGCAAAATGACATCACCTTTTGGTTTAGAAAATTGTCAGTGATTTTTATTTACTATTTTATATGACACATTCTTAATTCATATTACTGACTTAGCAAAACACTGTTAACACTGTTAGAGAGATTGTCTTTCTGCAATGCTGGCTCTTCAGGGTTTCTCCTTTTGCATTATGAATACATATTACCCCCTAGTTTTTTTTGTTTTTTTTTTCTCACACAGGCACAGAAAGTCCCCTTGCTGCCAGCTGTAGTCATAACACAATGTTAAAGTGCAACATTTTTAGTATTGTATTGTCAGTGCTAGGTTTGCAGTATGCCTGGTGTGACAGGACCCCAAGGCTCTGGTGGTTCTACAACCAAATGTTTGGAATTCTGAAGTCAGTCAAATAGTATGGCAGGTTTTAGTAGGGGTAGAACGGTACACAGAAGTCACGGTCGGTTCAGACATCACAGTTCGGTACAATGGAGGGAAAAGCAAAACAAAAATGTAGAAGCTAATGTCTTTTTATTGTGCATGTCTCAGGCTGTACCACCTAGTGTCATACAGTAAGCCTGCACGATAAATCGTTATAAAATCGCGATCTCGATTCACCCCTGTTCACGATTTATTTAATTTTTTTCTCCTTCACTTAATTTATTGAAAGCATTTGACAGTGACATTAACATGTTTTAATTATGTAAATACATGTTCAAGGAGTTCAGATAGAGCCTGTATCAGGGCCATATTTAGTTCAATGTGTTATATGTCATTATTTTTGGTAGCCTATTGTACTTAAATGCCAAGTATGTACTTTATTTTCTTTATTCATTGAAGCCTCTATGTTTACAGGCTTGTGGTGATGCGCAATGTGCTATAGGTGTTTGGTACTGCCAATTTGTTTTGTCATGGTTCATGTGTGCAATAAACATTACACTTCATAATATCAATTCTAAGCAAAAAAACGTGATTCATATTTTTCCCTGAATCGTGCAGGCCTATCATACAGTCTCTCTCCTGAGCTTGCAGCAACAGCCTGAAGTGTGTAAAGTAAGATGTAAAAATTAGTGGTGTAGCCTTATAGGCCTCGGGGATGTTGGTGTACACCTTGTCCAAGATTCTGGCCCCTATGGTCAGGCAGGAGACATGTTGGTAGAACTTGGGGAGTACAGACTTGAGGTTTGAATGATAGAAATCCCCTGCAGCAATAAACGCCCCTTCTGGGTGTGCAGTTTGCTGTTTGCTAATGGCAACATGTAGTTCTTCCATTGCTTGCTTAGTATTGGCATCAGGGGGTACATAAACAGCCATGATAACAGTACATGTGAATTCTCTGGGTAGGTAAAAAGGCCAGCATTTAACAGACAGATATTCCAGGTTCTCAGAACAGTGACTCCTGGTCATGACAGCATACGTACACCATGCATTGTTGACATAAATGCACAAACCACCGCCTCTGGTCTTCAGTTGTTCTGTCAGCTCTGAACATAGTCCGCCCCTCCGGTTCGATTGCAACGTCCGGAACACGGCCGTTCAACCAGGTTTCACTGAAAATCATAATATTACAGTCCATAATCCGCCTGTGAGAGGTAATTCAGAGTCATATTTCATCCAGTTTATTCGCCAGTGACCGCACATTGGCTAGGAGTAAGCTTGGTAGCTTATGTGGGGTTAGCCATAGCCTAGCTCGTAGGCCACCGCGCTTTCCCCGCTTCTGTTGACGTTCTTGACGCCGCCTCCGGGCCCTGCTTCCCGGGAGAGCTGATATGTTACACCCAGACATCCTGGCTATCTCCGGTGGAAGTTGAAGATTTGGAAAAAACGTTGCTCGTGCAGAGTGCATGGATGTCCAAAAGTTCTTGTCTACTGTAGAATATATTCCCATGGTTGTATCGAGGGAAAAGCGCTGCCAATAATAAAACGCTAACTAATTCGCAAAAACTGGGGAGACGTAGAGCCTCGCACTGTACTCACAACGCCAGCTTTAACCCGCGTATCTAACGGTAGTTCCGCATTACATTAATTCATTTGCACATGAGTTTTATACTGTGTAAATTCATGCACCGAAGAGTTTCGGTTCAATATGAATACATGTACCGTTCCACCCCTAGTTTCTAGACCATTTATTTTGTTAATGTAGCTACTCTTTGTTACTTATCCAGCTGGTATTGCCCTCCCAATAATCCTTTACATTTCCAAAGTGTTGGTAGGGGTTAAACTGTTGTTTCTCTTTACTTTCAGAATGTACCTTCTTTGCAGCCAACAATACAATTCAAGGGACTCCAAGGGGTAAGTACTTCCCCTTCCCCAGATGAGTGATCACATTGCAAAAAAACCTAGTTCTGTTTCAGGTGGTTAGCAGCAAGTTTAATTTTGCATCGGTTAATGACAAGTTACTTATGTATTAATTCCTTAAAGATGCAGTAGGTACGCCTTATAAAACTAACTTTCTGTCATATTTGCTGAAACTGACCCTGTGTTCGAGTAGAACTACACGAAGCAGGTAATTAAAAAAATAAAAATCCGGCTCCTCTGGCACCACCTACAGCCTGTAGTGCGATTTGCAAAAATCCACCGCCCCCTGTTCAGATGCACCAATCAGGGCCAGGGGGGTTGTCTAACTGTGTGTCAGTTACTGCTCAGGCACACACATTTCATAGCGTCCTCTCCTCCCCCACGCACGAGCTGCAGATAAGTTTCCTCCCCTTCCCCCCTCTTCACACGCACCCTATCGTGCACAGTTCTCCTCTGTGGGGGGAGGGGCTTAGAGACCGTTTGGGCTTGTCACTGCCCGATGTGACACAAGTGCAGATGTGAGTTGCGCAAGCTCAGATTTAAACGGTTTACAGCATAACGTGTCATACTGAAATTTGTGAAATCCATAAAATAATAAACTCATTACAAACAATAACAAAAAAACGTTTTCGCTGTCTATGATTGTTTGATTGCTAACGTTAGCTCAAAATGCCATTCAAGTGACAGCCTTTGTTGTGTTTGCTAACTTGTAGCCAGCAGTGAACGAACTTCGTTATGTAGGTTAATTTTTATTGTATCGATATTAAAGAAATCTCTTGTTAGCAGGTTGTCGCAAAGTGACGCATGCGCAACTCACATCTGCACTCGACTCACATCGGGCAGTGACAGGCTTTGGCAGAAAGGGGGGAAGGACTGAGAAGTTGTCGATGTTCAAATTTTTTGGCTAAGTCCTGGGTCTTCAATCCTACCTACAGCACCTTTTTAATTTACTGTTTTTGCTTACATGTGCTAAGTTGTAGATGTGTATAGATACTATAACTTCTTATTCTACATTTTTTACAGCGCATTAAAATTCCCAAGACAGATTCCTCCTCAGACACCTTCCACAATTTTGATTTCTACCTGTCTAATGTGGGCAAGGACAACCCTCAGGGAAGCTTTGAGTGCATCCATCAGTATGTGTCGAGGTAATGGTAACCACTGGTCAGCTGAATCAACTGTTACTGTCTTACCACACATTGCTAGAAGGTAATCACTCTGCCTCACATTTCTCTGTCATACTGCCTCTTTGTCTCCAGCTCAGGGGCCTCACACCTGGCATTGTTGGCGACTGTACAGGACAAGGTCACAGTGTGTGCCACTAATGACTCCTACCAGGTGACCCGGGAACGCATGACCCAGGCCGTGGAGGACACACGTGAACGTGGGACCAAAGTCATCAAGCCTGGGGGCCAGTACAGAGGTAAGGCCCTCACTACAATCTAACGTCTGCATGTGCCACAGGCAGATGCCAGGTTTGATCCGCGGGCACCAGAATGGCTTTACGTTCTATCAACACCTCTCCTCTCTTTTCAAACTTGGCCCCTTTTTCAGGGACTGAATAGGCGATAGCTGATGGCCCGACTCCTTTCAAAGGCATTATTGCGACTAACTAAGCCATTTTGCCTTCTCAGTCTTTTCCAGATTAGCAGTCTGACTGATAAGGTCCGAAGGTTGCTGGTAAAGCTATTTCTGTTTTATTGACTCACAGCCTGCCAAAATTATTCTGAAAGTGTCACTGTCGCTTGTGTTCAGCACATAACACTTGCGAGGACTTATTTGTACCGAAACCTGGTATTAAACGAGTCCTGGGCCTAAAAACTGTAGTATTTATCATCCCGCTGCAGCCTCTCCCCTGCGTCAGGGTTGAGCTCCTCCACACACACACACACAAACATATACACACACAAAGTGATGTCAGCAGACAGCAGATCACAGAGGCCGTTGTAGAGACAACTACGACTGTTACCAGTGGGGAACCGTCAGGGCCCTCAGGCAGGGCCTAAGATATTCTAAAACATATTTAAAAAGTCATCAGTTGTACATTTATTTTATCAATTCATAATTTGACAATCAACATCTAAACAAAACATTTTTGAGGAAATAACCCCTTCAAACCTGCCTATTCAGTTTGTATTTGAATGTAAAGGGTTAAATGAACTGTCAACCTATCAGAATTTTGCTGACTGCTGTTGCTAGGAAGAAAATATAATGCTTTCCGCTCTGTGATTGGTGATCCAGCTATGAATTTACAGAGGGCAGAGCAATAGTTTTCAATGAGAGAATAATTTCAATTAACTGTCAAATTGACCAATTGTCAACCATGTCTTCACTCTAAATGGGTGGGCTTTGTTATTACCTTATGACAAGTTCTGCCCGCTGTGAGAGACGGGAATCACAAGCTAGCACCGCCGATAGCTAGCCTGTTGGTTCACTATGGAAGCTATGCGGAGGACATCGTTGCAAATTTGTTATCCAAGCCGTTTTCAAGATGAACTTTTATTGAAAAGTTGGAGTTAACTGGAAAATACTCTCAAATAAACCATAACATACAATACATGTATATATTTAATAGGCCGCTGTGCCAATCTAATAATATAATTTATTAACAATATTGCTTGTTTGTAGTGGTGGGTTCCAAAATGCCACGATAGCTGTTCACTGTCCATGGTCTGAAGTGGATGTTGCTAATGATTACTTGGCTGTGTGCACGCTGTCATGATGTGTAGGCACATACAATTTAGTTGGTTTTGTGTGGTAGGAGAGCATTTTGCACCCCAGCTCGTTATCACCATATTCTGCTGAAGTGCATACACACACAGCTTGTGTGATGATGCGATTATTTCTAAGAAGGATTTGCATTTTGCTTAAAAATCAGCTGTTTTTTGTTTTGGTGATACTGTAACTCTCACTCTCTGTGCTGACTGCTCACTGCATTGCTAAGGCTGGTCTAGCGTCTTCATTTTTGTATTAGAGCTGGAATTGTCATAAGTAACCTTTGCAGTACTATAAGAGAGGACACGGTAAGCTAGGCTGGTAGGTTGCTTTTTTCCCCAACGAGGGAAGGGGGGGTCAGAGGGCCAAGGTTTAAAGGCTCTGACACACCAAGGAGATCGTCGGCCGAGCGTCTGTCTTCCTACTTTTTGCAGTTTAGGGTTAGTCACGCACCGCCGTTACTAGTCGGTTCTCGTCTGCCTTTTTCCCATCTGTGTCGTCCCAAAGAATCCATCTGATTGCCTACTCGGCTTAAGTGAATTATTACACAAGAAGAAAAAGGGGAGTGAGGAAAGCAAACAAATGACTGAGAGCGCACACAGAAGGCGATTCTAATTTTTCATCGTCATCTTATCTGATAAATCTAATACACATAGTGCTGTCAAAACTGGCCAAAAATGACATTGAAATGTTTCTTCTAAAAAAAACACATAGGTTCAAACTCGAATATCTATTATTACACATTATGTCCATAAGATGGCAAACATACGAGCTACTTAACTACTTGTGTAGGTATATTTATTTCAACATCAACGTGTCTTTTAAAAGATATATGTACCTACACGTTGCACAACAACCTAATAAAATAACCGTTAAAACTTAATATAAAGACTGTAGATCTCTGTCTCTCTGTCTCTACTGTGGTTGGTGCTAGACTGACTGAGCCCCCTAGCTAGCTAACTAGCCAGCAGCCACTAAATTAGTAAAATGTAACAAGTTAATGTTTCATTCACACAATCTTGTCACATGATAGGAAAGCACATTGCTATCTCCAGATGAGAACGTTGTTTGACTCATTTTCTGTAACCTGTGTAGCATGTTGGGTGGAATTAGCAAGCTAATGTTAGCCAACTAGCCAGCAGCCGCTTGGTCCCAGCAATACACCGGTTCAACAACAATAAACATGCAGACATGTAGAAAGCGATATTTTAATCTGCTCTGTCGCAGTCTCTTATCCACTGCCTACATGAGCACAGCAGTAATTTGGTTCTGATTTTAAAGACAACCACACTGACATAGGAAATGTATAGTTAATATGCACACTTCAATATTTGTTTGTTTATCACCAGTCATATCGTCATCGTAATATTGAACAATGTTATTGCAGATTTTCCTCATCATGCAGGCCTAGCCCATTGCTGAGGTGTATACAGTGTACCTGCTCACATTGAATAACCGTGTTACCTCAGTCTCTTATCATGTGGAAATGGTTTGGCTAACAAAGGTCTAACAAACCACAGAGCAGCACTAGATGCAAAATAGTTTGGTCTGTGTAAATCACTACTAGAGATGCATATATAATATAATAAGTTAATAGGTTACTATTAATTCAATTACTGTGATCTGACTGGTGAGCTCGGTCGGTTTGGGCTTCGGTGTGCAGAGAACTTAAATCAAGCATCCTTTTCTCTTTCTGTGAGAAGCTCTTATCTCTTCCACTCACACAATACATTAGAAAATTGTCTCTGGAGGAAAGATAAGACAGCCAGGTGTACTTTGTTAAGAGTGCTTGTATAGTTTAAACAGAAGGATCTCCGTTAATACAGCTTTCACTTTTTTGTCACTGCTCTATCTATAAGACTTTGACTGTAACTTCATTTTTTGCGGAGGTCTTTTGTCTTTTGAAGGCATGAGCCCCGTATGCATACGAAAATCTGTGAGACTCTCAGACAGACAACTGTTTCCTTGAATTCACTTTATTACAGTAATTTCTACAGTTAAAACCTCCTCAGGCCTGTTTTTCTAAGCCCTGGGGATACATTTGCATACAGTGGCCCAGATGGAAACTGGGAAACGAGAAGAGCAGCAGAGAAAAGGGGTGGAACAGGAGCTTGTAGCAGCTGGTTTGGAGTGAGCATTCTAACGCAAAAGGGCCTTTAGCTTCTTGTTTTCAAAGGCTGTTCATTTCAGGTAACAGTCTGTAACAGTGTTTCTTTTTTTATCTTTGTAGCCTAATGAGAGCTGCACAAACCGTGTCATTTTAAAATCAGCGGCAATTAATGTTCTGTGTTACTAAACTCTTGTTCTACTTAAGTTCTCAGTGTACAGAATGATTATTTCTGAAGGAGAAAACTTTGAGTTTACTTTGTCTGATAGCAGATTGCCACAGGTGAAAAGCTTACATAACAAAGTGTGTAAGCTTACACCTCCTCACATTGCTCCTAGCCTCTGTTCGGGCCTGTGGGACCCGTTTTCAATGTTTGCTAAAAGAAAAATGATGCTATTATTTCTTCTAACTCAAACTCATTGGCCTTGGCTCATTTTCTGTGAAGAACATAAAAAATAACTTATTTTCAATGACTGCACACAGTACACCCGCCCCCCCACGCCTACACATAACTATTACATATGTGGTGTTCGGGTAGACTAGACTCGAGTGTATTTAATTGTAGGTGCTATGAAACTATGTGGTCTTTCTGCACCTGCTATTCCCACACAAAGTTACAAAATTGTTAATTTTAAGCACTTTCACCTGTTTCACCTGCACCAATAATGATCAAATATCTTGTTTATATTTTTTTACCTTTTTTATAATTGAATTTCCTTGTTTTCTCACAAAAACGAAAATGATCGTATGATCATAAATGTGATCTCACAGGGGTAAATGGCAAATATGATGAACTTCCCTGCAGAGAAGAAGAGGCTTTTAACATTGTCTTTACCTTCTGTGTCTAGGAAAGCAAGTCCATATCCGTAAGCCGGCGCTATCAGCCCCAGATGTGGTCCCAGAGCGCAAGCGCTCCACACCCATCAACCCAGCCAACACTATTCGTAAGTGCCTTTCCAATAACCCTGTGTCCCAGCGGCCGTTCCGGGACCGCATCATCCACCTGCTGGCACTGAGGTCCTACAAGAAGCTGGAAGTGCTTGCCCGTTTGCAACGGGATGGTATTAACCAGAAGGACAGAAACTCATTGGGGACCACCCTGCAACAGGTACTGTAAGGTGTTTGTTTTGCCACGATATGCTTGTCAATATTAAAAGACAGCTTCTTAAAATAGAAGTGACCCAGTAAGTAGTATTTACACATCCTCCATTACAGAGAAAAATCCAGCAGTAATAATTTCTGTTATTGCAAAAGCTGTTATTTAGGTATTTTACACTAAGACATTTGTTCTTTAGGTATCTCTAATTTGATCGCACAGATCCCCTCACCCCCCTTAAACATGAGATCGAGGTATACAAATCTGCCTGAGGAAATCCGGTTCACAGTTTAAGGGCTTCATTCACTTCGACCATAAACTAGCCACTTAATCGTTAAACATTATTTGCATGCACAGATGTTAGGCCAGCACAGGAAATGTGAAGTTTCTGTACGAATGTATACTTCTAATGCTGTCAATTTAACTTTTAAACTGTATCTCTGTGTGTACAAAACAGGTGGCAAACCTGAACCCCAAAGACAACACATATTCATTGAAGGACTTTATTTATCGTGATGTCCAGCGAGACTGGCCTGGCTACTCTGAAGATGAAAAGTCCCAGGTTGACCGGATCCTGGCTCGGTACAGAAATTACCTTTTTTAAGCATTTAATTTTCCCTCTGGGCTTAAATACAGTTACTTGAACTAATAACGCATTTGCATGGTGTGTAACTGCACTAAAGTGTAAGTACTAGTTTAAAGTGGTAGCCTACCCCCTGAGGGCTGAAGGTGACAGTCAATTCAACAGTACTGTGTAAAGGACAAAGGAGCCAACTGTAGTGTTGTGTTACTGTGTATCCCAATATTTAAAATTTTTTGTCTGTGTTGCAAACTCGTCATCATTGGAGCACATTGTAACGGACACAAATTTACCACAGCTGTGGCCAGCAGCTGTTGTGCTCTATGAAGGACAAAACTAGCAACTTTTGACTGCCACCTTTTCAATCCTTTAAATTATGTTAAAGGTATAGTTCAGTATTTTAAAGTTTATCAATAGCTCATGTAAGACACAAGTAGGTTTTCATTTTCCAGTAATAACTCATTTACCCTATGTTAGACATGATACTGAGTGGCAATGATAACACACAACTGTACAGTGTAATGCAATCATGTTGTTAGGTGTTCATGTTATCTATCATGATCATGTCTATCCTATATAAATACAGGGAGAGGACAAAATGGCTTATAGATATGATATTTAATTAAATTATGTTGGATTAGTGAAGAATGGAAAAGATTGGAGAGCTTCTTGGAACTAGTGTCAGTGAAGAAGACAGTGCTCTTTGGTAGGGGGCATGAACCAATTCAATAGACATCAAGGAAGAACCCAAGACACTCGTCTTTAAGAAAAATATTTTAAAATTCCTTTAATACATCTAAATCATTTGATGGTTTAGATTTGAGTCACTTCTTGTTGATTTGTTTTTTTTTCTTCTATTTTGTATGTTAATGCTGTGGGTTTGTAACTTTAGGTTGTTGTTAAGACATGTTTCTTCTCTTTTGTCTTGTCCTTTTTTTGTTTTTTCTTTATCTTGAGAAGTCACCCTGTTGATCTTTGGGGACGATGCCCCCCCCCCCCCCCCCCAGCTGAAGGCATTAATTTTTTGTGATAGACTGAGTGAACACTGTTGTAGAGGGGTTTACCCTGATTTCTGACCGTCTGCACCTGATGATGAGCTCACACCTGGTGCTTTGAATTGTTTCACCCCACTCCTGTGCATGTAACTCCCTAAAGAAGGCTGGACGCCAAAACCCGTTGAAATATTATTATTATTTATTTATTTTTTTTTTATCTTAAAAGCATTTTAAAATATTTTTCTTAAAGACGAGTGACTTGGGTTCTACCTTGAGTCTTTACAGATTTTGTGATAATTTATTGTGAAGGATTGTAAGTTGTCCCTGTTAGATCCCCGAGTTCCCCGAGCCTCTTTTGCCTATGGGTATTACCCTACAAGGTTAAAGAGACTATTTAAGCTGATTGCGAGGAGACTCGCCTAGCTTCTAACTGCCTTCCTCCGTACGTCTAACCTGCTTACACTAGCGCCGCACTCGACCGAATGGCCCCTGGGGCAGGTGCGCACCAGTCACGCACGTTAATGGCAGCTCTCCTCTTAATGATCTGTGCACTTGGTAGTTGCTAGGTTCTTTTTTAGTGGCTCGTACAGTGAGCCCCAAGGGTCTGTTTAATTTCTATGGCTAGAGCAACCTATTAGAACCTAACTTTGTTGTTATACACACACACTCCTTAAGAATTCTTGCCTTAGTGAGGCGTCATGAATCCAATGTCCACAATTTAATCTTTAACTTCAATGATAGCTTTATTGCAGAATTTAGCAAGGGAATTGCATAATGCATTTAATTCTTAAAACACTGATTAATTATTTATTTCAAAGTGATTAGCTTAACCAATTATTCATAAGTAAAATTAGTTTAAATCGAAAACCCTGATGTAAATGCTTGTAGCTGGAAGATTGAATGTCCAGTTTTGTAGGGAGAGATGGGGAAGGGATGTGCTCGTCAGTACAGTCCTTCCTAGCCTGCCGTACTGCTGGATTTCTGTTGAGATTCCTGACTCACTCCAAAAGTCTGCAAAGTCTCGTATCCAAAACAGTCACTGTTGGCAGGGTGAACGAAAGAGTGCTCCTTAAAATCCAAATTGTAATCCTTAGGCCGGGTGGGGATGGTTAATCCTTTTTCTAGCCGACACTCCTGTACCGGCCGTAAGTAATAGGAGATCCTCTCTCTGCCATAATGGCTTTGTTCGTTGCTCTGTCTCTTGAGTTGAATTTTTAAGTCCAAAGATGAGTTGCTCCAATGTGGTCGATCGAACAGCATGTCTTGAACCCGAGAGCCGGCTGAAGGACTTAACCCTGATCCATCCTTTTTTATCCTTTCAAAAATGTGTGTGCGCTGTGGTCTGTATGTGTGTCTGTAAGTGTATGTGTTGGCAAGTTTGTGTGTCTGTACATGCGCACAAGTCACTTCCTCTCTCTTGGTGTACGTGCCTTCTCCCTCGTAGCTTCAACATTTCAATATATTTCCTAATACATTACTTCCTCTTTGCTCAATACATTTTGTCATGATTTTCCATTGTCATACACTTAATAATCAACCAATAATCATTCCTCAAATGGTTCATATAATCATTTTTTAATTATCATACATGTTTTGCTTGTAGCATTAAAATCACCTTTTAACTTTTAGCTATTATTCATTGTGCATTTCATCACCTACTTAGGCATAGAGTCCCCAATCTTCCTGGGTAGAGACTAATGATGGGAAGTCCCTTGTTTTCCACTTGTTGGCCTACGTCAGGGATCTCAACTTACTTGACATCGCAGTTAAAGATGTCCTGCCAGCGTCTGTCTCCAACTTTAGCGGTGGCTGGTTTGACCACGGAGATGCAAGTGACAGACAGCAAGCTTGACCGCAGTCTATTTCTGTGATAGAAACACTGCAAGCTGCTACAGTTTGCTGCTCTGCCGCATCGTAGATTGCTAAACACACCTGACTACAGCAGACATTAGCTCAGACTTGCGGAGTATGTATAGTTGGAGCGGTTTGAGTTACACCATACTCCCCCACTGACACTTTCCTTTCTTTAACAGCAAATCAGGGCTTCCTACCGAGACCCTCTCATCAAGCAGTTCTCCCAAAGACGGTGTCCCCACATCCCCCCAGGTATCTGAGCAAATGCACACAAACACACACCCACAGTGAAGTATGCAGTTTTCTTTAGCTAAATTCTGGGTGTTATCTTCCAGAAGCTCCAGTCAGACTTTGACTTCATTGATCCTTTGGCACCCAAGAAAGCCCGCATCTCCCACCTCAGCAATCGAGGGCCAGCTGCGTCTTCATCCTCCTCCTCTGACCGCCGTGAGGACGAGGGCAGCCCCAGTTCTAAACACTCGTCCCTACCCTCCAATGTCACCTCTGGCCATCCCACCCATCTCCCCATCTCGTCCCACCCCCCTGCACCCTCTCACCAGCAGCCCAGCCCAGCCTCCAACTCCAACTCACCCAGCACCCCGGAGGGCTGTGGCACCCAGGACCTGCCTATGGACCAGAGTTCCTCCTGCAGAGACCCTTCACCCAGCCCCTTCTCCTCTGATCGGACCCTGCAGGACCGCTATCGACACCCTGTCCTCGTCCCAAGACCAGCCGTCTCCCCCAGCCCTCCTCCTCCTCCCCCCCCTCCTCCTTGCACCTCACTCACAGTTACCTCCACTGTCATCACCAGCCCCCCCTTGTCCAGCAGTACCAACAAGAAGTTTAAAAAGAAATCCAAGAAGCACAAAGATAAGGATCGAGAGAGGGAGAAAGGGAAACGGACAGAAAAAGGTAGCAGAAGTCCTCCCAGTGTAGCAGAGCAAGCTGAAGAAACTCTTAGAGCCACAAAGAAGCGAAGTGCTGAGGAAGAGAGCAGAGACGTTGTCAACAAAAATCCTCACAAAGATCAAGGTGTGTTTCTGTCTTAATTATTAATTATCAGCATCACTGAACCAAATGTATCAAGACTTAAATGACGGTACCAGTTTTTTCATTGCATGTATAGCCCTTTTGCTGCCCTACACACACCTCAACTTTTTATATATTGTGCAGTAATATAATATTTTTTTCCCCATGCTCTCAGGCAGCACTTTGTTCTCATTCATTTCACTAATTACAGGTTTTATTTAGTCAATAACTTCAGTCAGTGTGTGGTAATTTAGGCGTAAGGACATCTTTAAAGGTGTATTAATCTCTTTTTTTTTTTTTTTTTTTTTTTTTTATATTAACACTGAATTAGTTTACACGTGATGTAAAAGGGGTTGATCATTGTGTCAAACCCACAGATAATTAGCTAATTGAATTAATAGCCCACACATTTCTATAATAGCAGACCACTGTTATTTGCAAACAAGCTTTGATTAACACACTGTACGCCACTTGCCCATCAGATAGCAGACCGATGAAGTTGATGACTAAGTATAGATATTTTCTCAGGAGTTTGTTGGGACCAAACCAAACAGATGCTCAATGAATATTGAAATAACATTTTTCCAATAGGCCTTTTTCATAGAAGCCCATTTGACATGTAACATTAGGAAAAGCACAGGTGTAAATAATGAAATTAACAGTGACTGCTACTGCTGTCAGATTTTGGGTCCTGGTATTGTACATACTAGCTAAGCTAACAGACGTTCATATTCTCAAAGTCAAACATATAATAACAAAATCTAGTCCTAACAAGAAAACACAAGGACATTTAGTAAAAGCGTCTGTCATGTACTACAGCGTAATTGAAAACTATGGCAAAACAAATAAATGGGATGTGGGTGGGTGTGTGTGTGTGGCATTGACATGTCTTGTGACTGACATGGCTCCAGTTTATCTTTCAGACTTTGGATTGTTGCTCGCCATGTTTCAAATGTTTATCTGTCTGTTACAGTTTGATATTTGATTACACGGATGTACTGGACGTTGTCTGAACATGAGGCATTGATCTTAGCTCTTCTTTACTCTGTGGTCTTTAGTTTTGGTTTACCTGATATTTTAAATGTAGTTGGAGAGACTTTTTTTTTTTTTTTTTTTTTTTTTGTCTCAAGAATATGCTAATGCTGGGTTTAATAACTGCTATTAAGCTAGGAGCTCTTATTTTATGTATTTTCTATTCCTTCATGTGTCAGTATATTCTGCACAAATAGCAGAATCCACCAACACCATTGTGTCAAAACTAATACAGAATACTCCTACAGCATAAAAAAGCAAAGCAAAAACGAGAGATTTTTATTTTTTTATTTTTTTTTTTTTTATCGGAAACTGTAAATCATCACTTTAAAAGGCCTCCGAGGCTTGCTTAGGATATTTAAAGTGCTCATATTATGCTTTTTGGTTTTATATCTTTATTTGTGCACGTTGTAGGTTTACAGAGTGAAAAAAAGCCCAAAGTCCACCCCAAAGGGACTTACCATCTCCAACAGAAAACACTGTTCAACAACGGCTCCAAACAGCTCTATTGTAGTCCAGCCTTTACTTCCATGGCGAACGTGCGTCACTTTGTAACACACGTTATAATGTTCGCCTTGCTGCTAGCATGGCACGCCCTCATACTCTGTAACTGACAGCTAGTAGTCCTTACCTAGCTACTGAGCATGTGCGACTCCCAACAAAGATGGGACAGAAGTGTGATGCCTCACTCTGTAGCTAAAACAGAGAGCTCAACACACAGGGTGAAAAGAGGAGCTGCAGCAATGTGCAGTACAACAAAAATGTTTTTTTTTTTTGTTTGTTTTTTTATATATAAACGAAACCATGTAAACCTATTCTGATATAACCTCTAAATACAATTATGAACCTGAAAATGAGCATAATATGAGCACTTTAAAACAAATGATGCTGTGCATTTTAGATTTTTTAGATTTGGCTTTTTCTATCCATGCTGCTAAATACAGTTGTCCATCCAGTGTTGATTTTGTGTAATATGTATTCTCAGTTATTCTTACATTCTTACACTTTTCTCCTTAGACTCATCAGAAAAAGAGAAGCCAGTTCAATCGACTGAATTCTCCTCCACAATTGAGACGCCTGACTATGTAGTGTGAGTAACCTTGATATACCTCGAAGTTCTCATTTTCACACAGCGTGACCCTCTTTACCTTTTCCGGTCTCTCATTTCACAATTTGAAACATTTGGACAGGAAAACAGGGAATTGAGAAAAGACAAGCTTGAGAATTAGGACTCAGGAATACATCAATAATTTAGTTAAATTCCTTTTCTGTGTTCACAGGAAGTACATGCCCATGGTGTCCATGGACCAGCGGCAAAGCTACAAGAATGACTTCAATGCAGAGTATGATGAGTATCGCCTGCTACATGCCCGTGTGGAGAGCATCACCCGCCGCTTTACCCAGCTGGATGCCAAGTGCCGGAAGCTGGCACCTGGCACCAAAGAATACCAGGTAACAGTTAGCGTGAAACACACGTGATGATGTTTTCGTTGTAGTTTTAGTGTTTGTCATCAGACATTCAGATTAGGGCTGCACAATTAATCAAATTTTAATCACGGTCACGATTTTGGCTTCCCACGATCAAATTCAATTTAAAAAAAATATATAAAAATTTCCCCCCAAAGCTCCGTAAACCACTCTCTGATCACGTGCCTCCATGAGCCAATCAGAGTTGTTCCCTGCACCACGCAGCTTAGTTTAGATGTAGACAGTCACAGAGGACAGAGTAACGTGAGGAAAATTCCACAACAGATAGCAGTCGGTCATAAGTCATCACAAGGTTTACCAGTAAACGCAACATTTTGTCTTTTAGCTCATAGCTTTAGCAGCAGACAGTTGTACGTCCCGCTGTTAGAATCCTCTACAGTGAAATACAGTCACACTACACCGTTTATCTGTCAGCATTTTAGCCGTGTTTAATCCAGTTACTACTGTAGCTAATGGTAGGATAACATTACCTGCTGTGTAACGTGTTATTAGTGTTTACTAGCGTGACATGCAGCGATGTTTCTGTTGCCTCTAATGTCTGTTTTGGCGTATCGGAGCACAGCAGACATTCAAGTGGTACCGTAAGCCGCGTTGCTATTTCGTCCGATAGATACCGGATGATAATCTTACCGGTGCACTATTGGCACCAGATTTTACCATGCGCCGTTAACGTGAACAGAAAATTGCATTGCCTGTATCTTTTCAGGGCAAACGCGCATGTTTGGAAAGTGGTCGCACAACAGCTGAAATGGCATACTCCTTCATAGTATCCTTCAACAAATGAGGAATGTAGCACAATATGGATGTGAAAGCAGTTATAATTAGCCTATGTGACAATACAATTTGTTTTGGTTAAAATCAACAATCGTGATCAATATATTGTTCAAAATAATCATTATCATTTTGGCCATAATCGTGCAGCCCTAATTCATATTCCCTGTTTAGGGAGCTGCTATGGTGCCAAGTTATCACAAAAATCAACTTTGAAGTTTTAAATTTTAAAGTTTCTCTATCCGCTAAATGTAGCATTCACAGCATTTTCACCCATACTGGTTAACACTTTTTCCTGTTACAGAGATAGTAAATGCAAGGTATATCATTTGTAATATTTATAAATGATGTGGATTTGCATTCAACGTGACCATTTTTATTTTTACAGAAGGTGCAAGAAGAAGTCTTGAAAGAGTACAAAAAGATGAAACAAGTGAGTAGTTGCATAGACTTCTGTCTGATAAGGATGTTGTTTTTTTTCTCCCTTTTTCTTCTATAGACCACAAAAACGTGGCCTGTTGTTTCTCATATTGTTTGCAGGAGTTGCTGTGGGTTGATGGCTGGAGTCTGATATTATGTGTGTTTGTTTTACAGCACAGCCCCAACTACCACGAGGAGAAACAGCGCTGCGAGTACCTGCACAACAAGTTGGCCCACATCAAGCGGCTAATAGCTGATTTTGACCAGCGCAGAGCCCAGGCCTGGTGCTGAGAGCACAGCACACATCATCTTCACTAATCAGTATTGAGAAAGGAGTGTCGAACCAGGAGAGGGTGTCTAACTGGCTGTTATTTATTAACACCCCTTCAGTTACTGCCTCCACAACAGACCCTCCCCCACCACCTATCTTCCTTCCCTTTTCCTTTCTCATCATCCTTTTTCATTCCTTGCTTCTTTTCCAATCTTTGATTCCACTGGCATCACTGTTGCCTGCAATCTTGATAATCTTACTTTGACTTTACCCCAATCTTTTTGCTTTCTCTCTGTTTCTTCTCATTGAGCTCCTGTGGAATTCCATACCACTGGACCAGTGGAAGGGGCTGCCTGCATGTGTGAAGGGGTTTGGGGAAAATCTTCAACACTTCTAACTTTTGAAGGACTTTACCTTCAGGCAAAAAAAGAAAAAAAAAAAAAAGAACAAAAAAGTATTTGAGTATCAGAAAATATTAACTTGTATTTAAGTAAAAAAAAAAAAAAAAAAAAAAAAAAAAAGAGGGAGATCTATTTATTTTGGGACTCGCAGTGCAAAGACGAGTCCGCAGATGATATATTGTTTAACTTTTGTTGAAAACAATGCAAAAAAAAAAAAAAATGAGGCCTTATGTGTTTTGACTCTGTGAAGCCATTTTGCACGCAAGATCCATTATGTCATCTCATTTGGCAAAGATGACTCTCCTGCCTCATTTCCTCTCTTTTCTTAAAGATTGTACTGGATAACCTTGCTTCAACACATTACTGTTTGTTTGAGGCTGAAGGGGAGGGGGTGAGACAGGTGGAGAAATCACTTGAGCTAGTATGTGTGCATGGATTGTAAATTTAGTTGTAATGGCCACATGGGGAGGGTGGGTTAACTAAAGGAGTATTCTCCCCTGTCAGTACGGGGAAGTATTCCCTGCACCAACAGTTTAGTCTTCACGGTGCATTATGGGTGCCTTAAGGAGTTTACACTCAGAAATGTCAAGTTGGGCTAACCCTCAGAGTCCACAGGCTACACAAAGGAACTATAACTGCCTGGAAACAGGTTGTGTGAGTGTGTGTGCGTGTGCATGTCGGAGTAGTGAAGGAAGGAAGGGATATTAAGTCTGGAAGGAGTGTTACAAATTGTGTGCGTGTGTGTTCGTACGGTTATGCATTATGTGAAGTGACCGGTGTAAGGAAAAACAGAAATGTTGAGAAAAAAGTAAGAAACATGAAAAAAAAAAAAAAAAAGCTGCTATAGTGTTCAACCAACCAGAGCGCTCAGGATGAACCTGGCTGGAGTAACAGTACCTGGTCTTAATTGAAGAGATATAGAGGATCCTTATTTTCCAGAATGGTTCATCTCTAGACCCTGGAAAGGGTTGCATTCACCTCTTCAGCTTTATCCAGCGGCAAACTTCCTGTTTAAGATAGAAGCAAAAATGTGTCATCCATCAGAGGACACATCTGTATTATTATTTCAAATGTATTTGATTCTCAGTTTGAGTTCAGTGAAAGATTTCAGATTTTTTTTTTTTTAACATTGATACAAATTTAGTTTGATGGATGAATGGCTTCTATGAAAAGTCTTTATTTCAACAAGGGAAAAATTGTTTACAAACCTGTGTTAGAATGTTTGCCAAAATTAAATACTTGTTCTGGTACTGCATCCATGGAGTAAAATTTCTGATTGGGGCTTTATTTTAGGAGACATTAATTCTGGAATACATGTCTCATTCAATGAAGAAAAGTAAAACACCATTACATTTGGGGATGTGAAATGGAACAGAGTCTGTGCCCCCAGAAAGGCCAACAGTTGAAAGACGTTGACTCCACTTTTGTAGTGGTCAGTCCCTTCTCAACAGTCTGGTCTGATTCGGTCTATATTCAGCTAGTGTAGACATGTGGGGGTCTGTCCTGTATTGGAAAAAATGTAGCCCCTTTTTTTTTTTTTTTTTTTCCTCCAGAAATGGAGATTTAAGTAAATATTGGTCAGTTCTATTTCTCCATTTTATATTTTGGTTGTGGCATTCTATCAAATAGTCGGTCTCTGCAGCAGACTGGCTCTTTTGTTCAGCTGTCAGAATCAATTTAACATAACTACAGACCTGGCTTGACTTGTCTCAAGTTAGTTAGAAAATCAGCACTTGTATCTTGGATGGGTCACAACAGCAGATAAGAAATGTTCACAAGAGTTCAGGCACTACTTGAGATTTACACTTAGTTTAGCTGTGGGCTACAGGATCAGTGTTTTGGTTTATTTTATTTTTTTTTATGTTTTCCCTTGCAATGGCTCAGAGTCAGAAAAGGCCACTCCAACAAATGTATGATGGAGGCCAGGGCTTTACATGCAGCTTTCAAGGTGTTACCCATCATGTGTGTCTTCTTCTTAGCCTTCTGAGCATTTCTGATCAACATGAATTAGCATCGTGTGACTCATGTGGCGGAAGGGACCAAGGGAAGAAGTTTGATCAAGAGTCTTAATAAGAAAGTGACAGTTAAAATACCCTGGCAGATATGAGAAACCACTGAAAATCAAGTGAATTTTGGGTGAAATCTGATCCTGCTCAGCTGAAAATGTATGTGTACTTCAATAAAAATCAATTTAGTTTTAACTGGAAAATGTCTTTTGTTGTATGTGCATTATGGTTTCCTTTTCAGCCATTTGAAATTGTAATGTATTAAAACATTTAAATTAAAGAAACGGGATAAAACTTCTTAACAAAGCATATAACACCACCAGTCATTTCATACACTGTCCTGTACATGTCCAATGTTGAAAGATTTTAGACTGCTGTTATAACACCAGTAGAATGTAAATATAGACATGGTATTACATTTTCACACAATTAGCTCCATGGCTAATCTAGTATGGTGCAGAATATTACACTGGCCCAGTATACACTCACATTTCGTTATTTACTTCACTGGTAAAATGTAGATTAGTTAATAATACATTGATTCTAAAATATTAGTCCCATTGCTGCATGGGACGCTATAGTTAACACTAACTGTACACTTGGCAGCAGGTAACGTGGTTAGCCCACCATTAGCAAGTATCTGGATTAAACACGGTTAAAATGCTGACAGCTAAACGATGTAAAATGTGACTGTATTCACGGTAGAGGATTCCAACAGCGGAACATACAACAGTCTGTCGCTAAAGCTATGAGCTAAAAGACACAAACCAACTAGCACTACGGTCACTGCTGTTGTCGGAAACACAACACAGGCGTGACTAAATGGTGCGTTTACTTGAAACTGGTAAACCTCGTGATGCATTCATAGTTATTGTAATACCCTTTTCTCATCTGTTTTTGTCGTTTAACAGCAATCTACTGGTGAAAGAAGTTATTGTTAAAAGTTATTATTACATTATTAATAAATCATTTAAATCCCCCCCCCCCTTTTTTCTGCTGATCCGAAAACTGAACCGATCCATGACTCAAAACTGTGATCTGAACCGTGAGTTTTGTGACCCGTTGCACCCTATAGTTTAAGAATTTGTCGTTCGACTTTTCATCAAATAATAGAAAGTATCGATAATGGTATTGATAAAGACTCGGATCGTTAAGCAGTCTCGAAAATAGTATCAATATCAATATATCCCCATTCCTAATTATCATTGCAAACCATAGACTGTATAATATTAACCCTCTCTGAATAGCCTTAACTTGTGCACACGCAACAACGCGTAGTATCTCTTTAAAAAGGGGGGGACCTTACTTTTACGTCATTCTTATTAACGAGGATCTTTGTTCTCTTCCTTTGATACCACGTTTTCATCTTCTGACTACTTGACCGAGCGACTTGAAATGGCGCAACAGTTTGTGCAGACTAAAATTAAAGGAGACAAAGTGGTGCTGTTTATTAAGCCCACGTGCTCGTACTGCATTATGGCAAAAGACGTTTTGTCAAAATACAAATTCAAGCCGGGACATTTGGAGTGTATTGATATAAGTGGACGCAGCGACATGGACAACATGCAAGAGTATTTCCTGGAACTCACCGGAGCCCGCACGGTAAACACAAAGTTGCTTAGTCATATACAACCGAAGTGTTTGAACAACCAGGAAACATAAAAAGGTTACCCATGTTGATCTAATGATAATATATGTATACCTTTTTAGAGGTGGAAAAAGTGGAGGTCATTTTAATCTCACCACAGACGATGAATGATCGGTTCTATAAACTCCCCGAAGTTAAAATAACTGTCGACAAATTAGATGTAGACATTTCTGATTAATTTGCTGGTTGTTATTCATTTATTTTGACTACATGATCCCCATGAAATCCATAAATGAGGAAAGTATGGTGAAATCAATAAGGGAGTCTCCAAGAGGAACTGCCCATGCAGCAAAAGCTTGCCTCACTTGGCTAGCCTTTAAGTCAGAAAGTCACAACATGACTGATGAAAGAATTGTCAGTTTATAAACTAATGGTTTAAAACTGTGTGTGTGACACACACTCCATAAAAAATCCATAAGTGAAGTGGATCATATGAATCCAAAATAATATAGATAAAATCCTGTCACGTATTATGCAGTGGTGGAGGAAATCAGATCCTTTTCTGTAAAAATACTCCATTAAAAGTAAAAGAGTAAAATAACTCAAAGCAAAAAATGTGTGACTATTAAATACTATGTATTAATCCTGCTAACATAAAAGCAGCATTTTATTGTTGTGGTTGGTCGAGGTGGAGCTAGTTTGGTATCGGACTACAACTAATGATTATTTCTTTATGTATTAATCTGCTGATTATTTTCTCCGTTAATCAGTTGACTGTTTTGTGTGTAAAGAAAGGCCCAATAACTTCATAATGGTTGTTGTTGTCCAACCAAGAGTCCAAAACTCAATTATAAAAAAAAAATAATAATAAAATAATAAATAAGCAATTTTTTGCATTTGAGAAGCTGAAAAATGTTTGGCATTTGTGTGCATGAAAAGTGACTTAAACGATATCAAATAGTTGCCAGTTAATTTTCTGTTATTGCTAAATATGGCCTTATACACCCAGAGATGTTAAAGGGATACAGTAGTTCCCATGATATTAGTCTATATCACACGTGTCAAACTCAAGGCCCGCGGGCCAAATCCGGCCCTTTGCTATTTTTGATCCGGCCCCTATATACATTTAGGTTCACAATACATTTTGGCCCACCTAATTTTTGTCACTTTTCACGTTTTTTTCCGACATTTCTGATGCTTTTTCCAAACGTTTTTGGCATTTTCTTTGACTATTTTGTCGACCAAACTGTAAGTGAGAATACTATATGAGACATGCAGTAATGCAGTCAAAGATATTTGACTTTTCCCATGACATAAAAACAATAAACTCTAGGTCTGGCCCTTGATATGATTCTCATTTTCTAGTGTGGCCCTTAGGGGAGTTGAGTTTAACAACCCTGGTCTATGGTCTATATCCACGACCTTCCATTTCCGGGATTGCTCCGTTGCCGCCGGAAATTCCGCCAGATGTCGCTTTCTTTGTGTTGGAATTTTAAACTCCGGTGGATTTATGAGGACTGTGGTTAACTGCTCCTCAGATCTCTGCAGGGTAAATCCAGACAGCTAGCTAGACTATCTGTCCAATCTGAGTTTTCTGTTGCACGCTAACAGTGTTGTAATGTAACAAAGTACAAATACTTCGCTACTGTAGTTAAGTAGAATTTTCACGTATCTGTACTTTACTTTATTTATATTTCCGGAAACTTTTACTTTTACCCCACTCCATTTCCTAAATAAAATGTATACTTTTACTCCACTACATTTCCCCTAAGCATCTTAGTTACTCGTTACTACAAAATAAAATCAGAAGAAATGTGTTACACTGTAAAAAAAGCAGGTTTGGAGAATCATTGCTCCTAAATTGCCAAGATAATGCTCCCTCCATTCCAGTTGGTGACCTAATGCCGGTTTGTTGCCAAGCGGCAAAAAAAAAACAAATGAGAGGAGCAAGCATAATAACTGATACCGTGATGGAAGCACCTGCTGCAGGCTCTGCCGCTATGGTAACAGATGATGATCACCCCGACGACAGTGGTGATGAAGATAACGTTACACACCTTTGGCCATAAAGTTCATGATCAAAGTATTTTTACTTTTACTTCTAATACTTAAGTACATTTAATATCAGAAAATTACATTTGATACTTTAAGACTTTTACTCAAGTAATATTCTAAAAGGAAACTTTAACTTCTACCAAAGTCATTTTCTGGTAAGATACTTGTACTTTTACTCAAGTATTGCTTTCAACATTTGAACGTACACCAAAACAAGTTCATTCCCGAGGCTATTTTGGAGCGGCACGGTGGCTCTGTCCGACGATTGTGAATGGTTTAAAGACATGCCAATAAACCAGAGCACATTTTTCTCCCATCCCGGAATGCTGTATGGACTAGCCAGACCCTCCTTCGCAGCGCTGAGGAGGAAGGTCTGGCAAAGCGAAACTACCATGATATCAACATTATGGCACAAATGGTACAGAAATGTCTCGTGGTATAGGCCTATGTCATGTCGTCAAACTCTGTACAACACTGAAAATCGACGACTGCATATTAACCAGTTGCATCCCTGTTTCTCTTGTATTGATTTGAATGTAGGTCCCACGGGTGTTCATCGGTGAGGAGTGTGTTGGAGGCGGCAGCGACGTAGCAGCGCTGCATAAGAGTGGTCAACTGGAGAGCATGCTGCAGTCTATTGGAGCCCTGCAGTGACCCGCTCCAGACCTCCAGGTACAGGACACTGCACACTGGGCACAGACTCGCACACTCAAGTGGAAGACGGAGTTTTTTTTTCAACCTGGACCTTTTTCCTATGTTTTTGTGTCTAAGTGACTGATGGGAACAACAATCTTTGACATTGGTCCAGTATTAAGCAAGATCGCAGCAGTTGGCAGCTGTGAAACAAGCTACAATGTAAATTAATGGAGCAATTGTTCAGCTTGTATTTACCTTCACAAATGTGCTCATTTTGCCACTGACAGGCTCAGATTAATATTCTAAGTGTGTGACAACATTATGGAAAGGATCCCTTCAGAGATAGACCTTTAAAACCCCTTTAAGACTTTTCTGTTTAACCAGAAACCGCTCTGAAGTCACTAGCCCTAAACCCACCAGACTCCATTTTAAAAAAGCAATACTTTTAGCGTGTATAGAGCCAACATATTTTCACATGTAAGTCGGTAAACTGTGTAGATTTCAACCAAAACTAGAGTTGTGATGGTTGTAAAAGTGGAAAGACGACCCAAAACGGCTTTTCATAGTTTTATTTTGTTTCTGTCGACTTTGAATGAAGTGTATTTTACGATGCTAAAATTACTGTTTATTTACATGGAGTCTGGTGGGTTTAGCGAACGCAATTTCGCGGATGTTTTTATGTTTAAAAAAAGAATCTTACTGTTTAACAGAAAGGTCGACCACCTTAGAAATCCTTTCCATAATGTTGTCAGACACTTAGAATATTAATCTGAGCCTGTCAGTGGCAAAACGAGCACTTTTGTGAAGGTAAATACAAGCTGGACAATTGCCCTATTAACTTACACTGTAGCTTGTTTCACCGCTGCCGACTGCAGCAGTCTTTGTTAATACTGGACCAATTTCAAAGATTGTTGTTCCCATCAGTCACTTAGACACAAAAACATAGGGAAACTATGTGGGTGTGGGAAATTTAGTTTTGGAAATAAATTAAAGGAAATAAGATGCCCAAGGTTGTGCTCAAAAAGATAAGAAGTAATTGCTTGGGGGTAAGACAGGAGTAAAATGTGCTCTAGGCCCACACTGTATCACATCCTGACGGAAATTTACAGACAAATTGAAGGAAATGCCTGAATAAATGAGTGAGGAAACATAATTAATGCAGATACTTACACACAGTGCACGAGGGGGGTCACTGAATGGTTTGACGAGAATAAAAACATGTTAATCATATGCTATGGCCTTCAGTCACCAGATACAAGATTTTGAAACGCATTATACTGAGATCAGACTATATGATATCACCCTGAAAATGGCCTGAACCAAAGACAAAGGCCAATGTCTTGTTGTCTGTCGTCTTTTAGCCAAGTCATGGCAAGAATCAAAGACTGTGTTTGCCTAATCTGACACAGTTTCAAAGACAAATCTATCATGTAGTCTGATCCTGGAATTATAAATATATCGTGCAGTCTAATCTGGAATTATAGACGGCATGCTCCACCAACATTAGCAAACCACCAAATGAAGGAATGTCTTTTGGAAAAACGATGTTCTTCGCTCCAGTAGAGTTTGAGAGACTTGGGAAATCTATGCCATGGAGCATTGAAGCTGTAGTGGAGGCATAGGTTTACACTTTTAATTTGTCACCAGTCTGCGTAATGAAAGGTCGATTTTCCAGAGGGGAGGGAGAAGCAACTTTTGGGGACAAAAAATGAATGCTGTACAATAATTTACAAACGGCAGAGCACAGACATTGATCCAGTCTGTTATGTTTGTCTAAAACATGTCTTTATTTAAATTCAGACATCGTGTTATCTACAGTCTGTACAACACTGGCCCAGTGGAGCCACATGTGTCTCCACGCACTGGGTGTGGATGCAGCACTGGAGTACACTTTGTTTTACTGTCCCGTTTTTCAACTGATATTTACTCATTTTCTTTTCAAGAGAAGATTGGGATTTATCTAAAGATTAACTAGTGGACACACACTGTGATTGTTGTGGTGCAGCAGCAGGTTAAATATACACCATGTGGTTAAAGGTACCAGCTTTATGTACATTGTCAAAATCTCACAGTGGTGGTAGCTTTCTTGTACTACGTACACAGCCTGCTGCTTCACCTCTGCTGACGTACTCTACTACGTATTCAATACAAATAGTTTGACTGTTAATGACTGATGCCGATCCATCCACTGAATAAAAAATAGCTGCAAAATGTCACAATTGATCTTTTTTGCTTACATTTTTTTGGACGGTTTATCTGACAAATTAAGTTGTTCTGTCTTTCTGTAACCCCATTTTATTTTTATAATCATGCACCTTTTTAAGTAAATACCAGTGAAACAGTAGACTGTAAAAAAGTGTGATCTAGTTGTCTCTACTACGAATGTATCAAAAAAAAGGTCATGTCATAATCATGTCCACACAGTAAAAAAAAATAATTGCAGCACCAATAAATCATAGATATCATATGATTAAAAACAATCTTTCAAATTAAAAAAATAAAAAATAAAAAATTAGGAAAAAATAAATATTGTGTATCCACCCAGAGGCATTGTGGTTTTTAGTGTACCAACATATGTCCATGATATGGTTTTTCCTAAATCTCTCTACAAAAAGGCTTTTGCCTTTTAATGTGACAGACCCATTATTATTTGTTTATGAAACCGATAAGGAATAGTTTCAACATTTATTACCTATTAACCTGCAAAGGAAATTGTCACACAGGCTTTAAATGAAATAATATATAAAAAAAAAAAAAAAAAAATATATATATATATATATATATATATATATATATATATATATATATATATATATATATATATATATATATATATATATAAATAATCACTGATGTTGCATCATAGATCTGAAAGAATCTAATAAACAAATTGTATTTAAAGTGGTCCCGCTCGTCTGCTAAACTGAGTTTCTGACGCACTACAGAAGAAAATGAGCGCGATTGTGCTACCGGTCCAGCAGCATTACCAGTTGCTTTTCACGCTGCTCTCAGTGGTGATGTAGGTCACCGCTCGGCTGAAATACTGATCGGGCCACAAAGAAGTGTAAGGCTGAAGTTATTTCAGCTTAAGCAAAGCTGCAAATTCACACGTTCGCAAGTAAACATTTTCGATCCAACAGGACACAGATGCATCATGAGCCAAGGTTTAATTTAAAGGTACAGTTCAACCCAAAATTTAAAAAACACATTTTTTCCTCTTACCTGTAGTTCTATATATCAATCTAGTCTAGATAGTTTTGGTGCGAGTTGCCCGGTGTTGGAGATATCGGCCGTAGAGGTGTCTGCTTTCTCTGCAATATAATGGAACTAGATGGCACTCGGCTTGTGGTGCTCAAAGCGCCCAAAAACTCAACAGTGATGTGACCCGGTTACTCAAGATAATCCACAGACCTGGTTGTGAGCACTTTCACGTGGGAACTATTTTCTTTCTACCGAACTACACTCACCAACTGTACCACCGCGCAGAAGGAAGCATACTCGTGGACGAGAGGCTCGTGCTCGTGACACGTAAATATTAATGGCGTCCTACTTGGCTGAGCTGTAGCTGTAGCTAGCTCAGGTGAGCTAGCAGTATCTGTTAGCTAGGTTCTAAGTATTTGTTCAGCCGAGGAGGACGAGCCTCTCGTCCATGAGTATTCTTCCTTCTGCACGGTGACGCTGTTGGCGGGTGTAGTTCAAAGAAAAAAAACAATAAATGAATAAATGAAATAAATGAATAGCACTACAGGTAAGAGGAAAATATGTTTTGATTTTGGGGTAAACTGTCCCTTTAAGACGGAGCAGTCATGTGTCCAGCGTACAGAAGATACTCATCCCCAGGAATCAATTAAAGAAGAAAACACAGCACCGTTTCCTTCCTGCTTTTTCAAACTGAAGTTACATAACTGTAGTTTAAACCCGTGTACAGCACATGATCCCGGCCTGTTTTCCAACAGATGTGTGGTCATTTGACATATCTGTACTCGTAACGGAGCCATTTTGTGTCACTGTTCATCGTCGAAGTCCACCATTTTGCATCGGCCAATATAAAGCTGGTCATTCTAAATTCATATTGGGTTTTAAGGATCAGTCTTTTTGTATTACCCTTGATGGAATAGTCATTACGCAAAGGATGCCCAGTCATTCCTGCAGGGGAAGAGAGGCGTGTCACAGCGGTGTATGTCACTGCTCGACAATGTTGTCCGATTGGTTAAGGAGTCGTATGTCCCTCAGAATCAGCCCTTCATCCAGCAGAACAAACCATTTATTCTGTCTGTTTCTCCATGTGTTAATGACTAGTTTCACTCTTTGTCTTTATTTTCTTCCTGGTCTCCCTCCTTTGTCCCCCCCACCCCCCTGTTTTCCACAGGTTTTAGGCATCCAGGCGGGGATCACATGACTATGCAGCGGGACTTGCGTAACTTGCGTCGCCGGTGCTGGTACTCGCTAAGCTCCTGCAGGTAGCCTCTGGACGGCCAGCGGAGCCTCTCTACCTGCTCACGCTCCTCCTCTGGAACACAAAAAACATATTTTCTCAAATCTACTGCAAAACACAACTGAACCCTTATCGCAACAGTTGCTGTGCATATATACTCGCTACACCCACTACACTAACACATACAGTAATAACTCCATGGATTGTTGCCATGAACACAGCCAACAAGGCTGAAATATCTCATACGATTTAGTTTACACCAACAAACAGATGACTCAACGGTGATCAATCATGTGCTGTCTCCTTATTCTGGTCTTTGACTTGGCTTGTGCCCTTAAATACCCGTCCAATGACCTTAAACGCTTCTTGTGTGTATGACTAATGATGACAATAAAATGTGCTACTGCTACTAACTGGAGAAATGTTGCTGTTAATCGTTAACACCGTTTATGTGCCTATTAAATGCATATGGCTACAATAACTGAGAAGCAATGAGAGGTGTATATACTGTATAACTTAAGCATAAACCTATAGTATTAAGCATACTATAAGGATGCGTTATTCTGAGGGGCTGATGAATTAATACATACTGCCATATTGTGCTATATGGCAGTATAGCATAAAATTCAGAGCTTTTCACAGGTGTCAATGTTCTCAAATCATGTGTGATAAATTCACTTTCTATTCTCCAAAATGTTCAAAGCGACATGGTTACTAGTGTCTAATTTTAATTTACAATTGATTGTTGGACACCTGGATTACATCTCACGTATTTTACAAACTGGTTGGCCATTTGACAAAAACCTATCTGAGACAGAGAGAGCCTAACCTACATTTACCAACAGATCTTCAAAAGCCTGGAGGCACTTTAACTTCATTTTTAAATCAGCACTTCAATTTTGCTATCACTCTGCAGCAATTTTTTCTTGCATAACCATCACTTACTAGACTTATTTTAATTTGTCAGACATTTACTACGCGTTTTTTTTTTTTTTTTTTTTTTTTTTTTTTTTTAAATCACACACTGACCTGAGAGCTCCAGGAAGTCAGGTTTGTGACTGAAGATCAGGTAGTTGTTGGAGATAAAGTGGAGGAGCCAGACATACAGCTGCTCTGCATTGTGGCACTGAGAATCAATTCAAACAGACATTATGTCAAATAGCAATGATTCTCTTCAGAATTAATGCTTTTTGACAGATAACAATGAATAACTTGCAGATGGATGCCTAGGGCTACTGCAAGGTAAAAGATAAGTATTAAGCTTGCCACAGAAAAAAACATTCATTGGGCAATCTTGACAAACAGCAAGATTTCGTCTATACACATCATTTGCATTTTGGTGGCTTAAGGAAATGTCGCATCATAATAGTAGTAATCAGTTTACACAGACAAGCATACCTCTCAATTCATCTCATACACATACAAAAATGCACTGACCTTTGCTCGGCGGAGTAGTCGAATCACGCTGATACCCGTTGACGACAGCTCTCTACTGGGCATGCTCTGAAGGTAAGCGCACACACACACTTCACACAGATGCTGCAGACGTTTCACCTGGTACATCTCAGCACAGACCAGCACGGCCATTGCCTGCAGTACACTGGCTAGACACACAAACACACACAGAACTGCCTTGTACCCTGCATATGCACAAAGTATTACACATATATTTATAACCTGTAGAATACACTTTATCCCAGGTTTATACAATAGCTGGATACATTTTAAAGTGCCTCTAGAGGAAATCAATGGCTTAAAAATGCTCCCCGAAGTAAGGAAAGTGTTATGATTATATGTCTAAATATGTGTGGAACAGAGCCACACCAAGATTGCCCCAGGAAGCTTTAAACAACCTTTTAATTAAAGGATTTAGTGCATCTTTTTCATTAAATTAAAAAGATGAATTAAAAAAAAGTCCTATCAGTTAAAACCACATCTAGCAGAATTTTAAACAATATTTGACAATACACAAGTTGGTTTATCTGCACACCACACACAGGGTGAAAATAGAAAACACGTTGACATGGTTAAATGCTGGGCAATGTTACCAACTCTTTTCCAATAAAAGTAGTTAGCACTAGCTCCAAATATCGCCAGATCGCGTAATACGCTTATTTGCATATTGCTGACATCGTCATATCAATTGCATAAAGCCTATTGGCTGTGTCTGCTGACTGCCTGCTGCTCACACCCGAAAGCGGAGAGGGAGAGAGACCCCTTGCTGTTTTCAGAAAGCTGTACACTGCAACTACTCTGAGCAGCATGCATGGAAATGAATTACAATATATCTCGATTTTCCCCTGATAGTCTGAAGTCACTAAATTCGTTGCTAGTCGTTTTTAAGAAATAAAATCGCTAATCGGGTCTGAAAAGTCACTAAACCAGCGAGAAAGTCACCAAGTTGGAAACAATGATGCTGGGCCCTCTCTGTGTAAAAAAACTAATATCTTACAGTAAGTGAAAATACTATAAACCCTGAAGTGCTCGACTCCACAGAAAATGATTACCTTACTCCGTAGTTCCTCTCATCTCTACAGTGAATTTTAGCGTCTTTCAGCTTAATGTTTGGGTTTTATAACCCACAACTTTACAGTTTGATTTACTCTCACTGCTTTTATGAACTGTGTTTCCAGCACCAGCTGTTTTGAGAAAAACACTTTAAAAGCCCATTGTACACTAGCTGCCCAGCACCAAACAGCAGACAGACACAGCTAGCAACTAGCTGGTAAACACAGTGGAACTTTCAGCAGCTAAGGAGCCAGATATTTCTCTCAGGAGTTGGTGGAGACCAAAACAGAGAGTAAATAGAATACATATTGAACTTATATTTGTCATGTAGCAGGAAACATAGCTCCAAATATTGTTTCATGTTTGCTTGATGTTTACACATTTGCCAGAACACTTATTTTTTTATAGACCTTTTCTTAATAATTGTTTACAAAGTGCTTTTAAAGAAACAGACAGGATGAACCAAATCTATCTGTTCGAATTAGGCCCCAAAACATAATACTGACACACACCTTTAATCACAAACCAAGAGTACAAGAATCATATATTTATGACTTTATATTTCTATCTTATTGTCCTATATTTAAGTCATATTGTACTCCACACAGTCAATTTTTTAATATCTCAGATTGTGTATCGGTTTGATGGATCCAACCGATTTCATGAAACTTTCTGCATATAACCTCATTATTTCTATGATTACGGCACACATCATCACCTGGACTAAATCTCAACCTGTGCTATTTAATGTATTAATTCATTTTATTTTTAATTGTATACGTTTTATTGATCCCCAGTGGGGAAATTACAATATATTGAATTGAATAGAGCTCAGTAGTCAAATCACATTAAATACAACAAATACACAATTTCCAATGGCTCTTTCCAAGCTGTCAAATGACGTCCTCATACAATGAACGTCGATGTCAATCCTATTATGTAATGTCTAAATGTCAAATCAAATGACTCCTGATGAAACACCAAACACCAGGCTGCTGTACAGCTGAGCAGCAGCCATACAGAGGCTTTGTTCTGTTCAGCTGCACAATCATTTAAATGAACAGTAGCAATGTATTCTACTATAATGCAGTATATACAGTATACAATATTTATCTGAGTGAAATACTCTGATAGCATTCCTCCTTTGATTTCACACCCTTAGTTTTTGTCGCTACTGGTGGCGTTACCTTGTTTTTAACCTTGAGTGCCGAGCTCTTACATAACAGTGCAGCGGCGGCAGCCTCTGGAGCGGCTTCATGGCTTTAATTTCCTGTTCCCATGACTCAACCTGAAGCTGTATCTCTGGAAACAGCTTGCTTTCTCGGCCTTGTACCTAAGCTGGATCTTAGGGCTGCTTGCTGACATTTTTCATCAAAATATCTCATGCCACAAAAAAAGAGGATTGTCAGCTCTCTAGCTGGTTATTCAGGGCAGATTATTATGAGCTTTTATATTGTCTATTCTGCAGCTTTTTTATACTTGAAGGGAAAATGACAGCCATGTGTTGTAATTAACTGTACTTCTGTAAATGTACGTTACAGTTTTAGGGCTTTATCTATTAATTAAAGAACGTAATGTATTGTGATGTCATGAAAACACACACACACACACTCTCTCACTCTCACTCTCTCTCTGCAACCAAAACCCCTGTATGACTGCAAAAGATAATCTTGTACCACTAGGGTGCAGAAAAACTCAAATATAAACACAACAAGAAGCATTTATGATAGTTCAGCTCATCCAGTTGGTTTGGAACCTGTTAACAAATAGTTAGCAGACACAGAGTAACATGAGCGTTACATTGGAGTCCCGTTGGACACTATTTACTCACATTTACTGTTATCGTTTGGTCCACTTACTGTACTCCTGAAAAACATACCTGTGTCTCTTTCTGAATGTTTGACTGTGTTCTCCAGTCTTTCACCTTGACTCTAAGCCATTTTGTCACTGGAAAGGTAGCATACAGTTGGTGTGTGTAATTCTGTGGACTGAAAACAGCCTACAGTTTTGAAAGAACTAGCATTATTTGGTTGGTCTGACCATAAACCAAAAAAAACTAGCTAAAAGTTGCCTTTTCAGTGGGATCAACAGTATCCGGAGTCACTTGATTCAGTGTTAAAATAAAAAAATATTGATTAATGTAACTTTTAGATTGTAGAAACACTTCAAAAAATGTAATGCCAATGCCATCACCAGAAAGAATTATACCAATTACTTTTAAAAATGCAGCGCACAATGTGACAGATAGTGGCAGAAGAAAACAACAGCAACACGTTTGGGGCCCGTGAGTTGGCTTTATTAAAAGCGGATGTGGCAGTGATGCCACGGCTTGATTTTGTCACCACTAAATCTAATTTAATTTTAAGTTCAGTGCTGTTCTCGGCGAGCCTCCTGAGACTGACACTGGCAGCATGTTGCAGTCACACAGATGGTTGATATGACTTGTCATCTGTGTTTTGTTTTGGGCTGCGCCTAGTGAACGAGGCCTCGAGGAAAACACCACTGTACCTCCCTCAAGTGTTTGATAATGGTGCTTATTTCTGCGGCACATTAAAATGACATCAAAGGTCTTTTGTCCTTCTGTAACAGACTGTAATTTTGTCGGTCAGATCCATGGCATCTGAAGTTACTTTCTTCTCAGTCACAAATCAACCAACCGTCTATTTAAGTTATCGTCCCTTATTAAACTAAGCAAACTATTTTTATTTACAGCAATAGCCTGAGAGACTAGTTATAGACGAGTGATCGAATAACATGCTGACTGAGGGTTTCCCAGTGCAATCAATCTCACAACCAAACAAAACCTGCTTCAGGGATTAATTAGTCCACAAGATAAAGAGGAGGGAAGGTCAATTTTCTTACTATGTTTCAGCCTCCCATTGGAGATGTGTGTGCAGTTTTACGTGCTATTTAGGCACTTATAACTGGACACATGTAATCTTATTGTAATACAGTAGTGGTCACAGTGGTGTACTTGAGGACACGTCTGGCTTGTGTGCAGTAAACTCACCAGGACAGCAGGAGTCAGTGTAGAGGTACTCCAGAAAAGACAGGAAGGTATCTGAGGAGACACCGTGAATAGGCACCACTCGGCTCCGGGCCTCTGCATACTTCCCACTGAACATGGCCGCCATGACGTCACAGCGCGCCACCAGCACTGCTCGGTGGGCTGGCAATACACTCCCTTAAACACACACACACACAAGCAAAATGAACATCTATAGTTTTTAGAATTTCAGAGTTGCTAGGAAAGTCCCAAAGAGCTGTGAAGTGAAATGCTTAAAGTATAAACTGTTCATAATTATGTACTGAGTCTTGACTGAAAGTAACCATCAAGCATCTTCGATGTAAAAATGTTTGGAGACAATCACAAACAAACACATTTTGAATAATTTTCAAAAGGTCAAACGACACGTCTCTTTTGCCTCATCACAGAAGTGTAGAGGCCGAACCCAATTCAATTTGGCCTGTTATGAGTGATGATCTGTCATAATGGGCCATTTAAATGAACAGGAAACAAATGACATGTAAAGCCTGGGCACAAGTCCTTCTGACATATTTGCTGTCATTAGGTGCCAGACGTTGACAGCTCTCACAAACAGTTATGCAAAAAAAACATCTTGTAGAATTTTGCTCTGTGACCTCCAAGAGTTTAACTCACAGCTCAGAGCTGCAAGGATAAGAAAAGCTTACACTTTTCTATGAGATAAATATTGATCAGGAAAGACTTTTGGCATTATTTCTGGATTTCTCAGTTTGATCCTTTAATTGAGAATGAAACAAGACAGAAACGGAAGGCGGCCTGTCCCTCGGACCATTTTATCTTATTTAGCCTCCAAATGGATGCCCAGGTCCGGAACTAAGATCATAATTAAATCATGGCTAATTAAATGTGACCTTCCTCTGCTGTGTGACGGTGCATGCATTTGTAAATGTGTGTATGTCGAACAGATAGGCATGGACCCACCTTGCACCATGAAGATGACATCAGAGTAAAGAGGAGAATTGAAGAGGTTGACAAGAGTCTGGGGTCCGAGCTGAGCTGCCCGGGCACTCGGGGTGTCCCTGGGACCCTACACACACACACACACACACACACAGACAGAGTTAACATTCCTCTGCTGGATGTTAGGTACTAGTTACCAGCACAATTGCCATTCTGTGCATATATCTCAGCTCCCATGTGGAATACAAATGGCCTCTCTGCCAATCTTGCTTAGCGCTACCCAAACATACTTGAACTGCAATGCCAAGAACGACATGATGGAATTGGCTAACACTGAAAACAGACTTGGCACCACACGCTCGTCCAAACGGTCTATTTAATAACACATTCCTGCTCAAGTTAAGCATTCAAAGGATGCATGATGAAATATATGTATATACGCTGTACTGCAGTGCACAGCAGGTGAAATCAGTAGAATAAGAATAGCTGCCAGTGTGTCGTTTTGGAGTGTATGTGCACACATGGTTGTGTTAAGTCCTCAAATGAGTGTTGTCAAAGAATCCGATTACCATTACGTGACCTTTCTCAGTCAACTGAAGCACAAAGAACTTCATATTCTCGCACATCTCTGCTGCAGAGGGAGCGCTCAGCAAACACAGAGTCTTCAATAGAGGCAGCTACAGAATAAAGCCTTTTTGATTTTGTAAATCAATGGAAAGCTTATGGAAAGCAAGTTTAAGCCGGTCTCGCAGAATGAGACGACCCGCCTGGGTAGCTCACCGGGTTGAATGTGCGCTCCATGTACAGAGGCTCAGTCCTTGCCACAGCGGCCGTGGGTTCGATTCTGACCTGTGGCTCTCTGCTGCATGTCATTCCCCCTGTCTCTCCTCTATCATGTCTTCAGCTGTCCTATCAAATAAAGGCCTAAAATGCCCCAAAAATTATCTTAAACAAAAGAATGAGATGACCCAGAGGTGTTTGCAGTTGACGAGATCAAATCTCGACAGGACATTAGGGTGTCTCATCGTGTTAAAGTGGCCCAGCCGTCTCTCGGTGTGTCGGCTCGTCTCAACACTGCCTCAGGTATGAAGACCTAGATCTGTCCAGATGTGCTGGTGGACTATGCATGGTGCCAAAGGCTCATCAGATACAGCCATGTCTCCTGATTGCTCTCTAATTTTTAAAGTCTTCTTCCTATTACACAGAATCACCTCATGTTTTCACACAGACACAATACATTACAGTTGTGATGCTGAGGTTTTTCACATAATGTTGGATTTATGTCCAGTGTGAACTCCTTACAGATCTGGTGCTGTGTTTTAGCTCCTTTGAGAGCATCTCGTTTATTTTGTCCTAATTCCCACAGTATCTGATAGGTGATACAGGCAGTAATTATGTTAATAGGCTAATTATAGCCACATTATTACTGCGCTGTTTCAAAACAAGGTCTTCCTAATTAAGGTATTAGTCTGCAACAACAAAAACATCTGTTTATACCTTCAAAGAGTAGATTTGACAAATTATAGATATTTAACCTCTTTTGGTGGGTGGGGCTGTTAGCATACACATCATAAGATATTGCAGTCAACAAGAGTATGTGATTTTTAGGAAATTTGTGTGTACGAGAAGTCAATTTTGACATTAAAGACCTCACCCTTTCTCTGCCGATGAGGGATCGTATGCGTTCCATAAGCTGAGCCACTGCTAGCGAATTCTTCAGCTTCTCTTCCAGGGCCTCCTGGAGGTGATCCCACTCCCACGCTCCTAAAACATCCACAAACTTTTTTTGGACCGACAATGATACAGTTTACAGAAACACACAGGAAAACTATTTTCTAGCTGACACTGTGTTTCGAAACACCCACATACTTTACACTGAACAACACCTGTTTTTGACAAAGTCGGCTTGTTCTAAAATGTGTCTGCTTATATAATCCATGGTGGTTATGGGTGGGACACAGAGTCCAGATTCCATGAATGTCAGAAACAGTAACCCAAAGGCCTTTGGAAAAAACACCAGTGGCCATAATAAATTTGCCTCCAAGTCAACTGGTTAATATGTTTTATTTTTTTTATTTTTACTTTAATTTTGGTCAGTTTTAAAAATAATTATTTTTCCAGTTGGTTGCAGCTAATAATGCCATTCTAAACAAATATAATACAGCAAATATGTTTTAAATACATATAGTATTAAAGCATAACATGCATTAAATATAGCATATTTTAGCATATTTACTAGTTTTACTGGCTAAAGCTAAAAACACAGTTAACTACTGTGTTTCAACAAGAGTCTACAACCATGCCAGTGGCTCTGTGAGACTGTATTTAGACACAGCAGTGCTTTCACCTAAATGCTAACGTCAGCATGCTAACAGGCTCACAATGACAATGCTAAAAAACTGATGTGTAGCCATAGTGTGTAACAGGTAATCTTTGGCATGCTAACATTTGCTAATTAGCACTAAACACAACGTTCAGCTGAGACTGATGGGAATGCCAGTTGTATTTGGTCATAACAAAGTATTAGACACATTGAAATAATGTCCTGATGATGCATAATGGCATTAAAAGGGTAAGGGATCACATGGATCAAGTGATTACAATTGTTGAGACATTTAACTTCACACCACAAATGTAAACCTCATGATGGCGCTAGAGTTAAAGTCAGGAGATCACCAAAGTCCTGGGATTCATCCTCTGGGACTATGGATGCTGCTAGCATGGTTTAAAATTATAGATATACAATAAATAAATAAATAAATAAATAAATAAATAAATAAATAAATAGGGGAATAGGAATTTAGGCTAAAATATACAGAAAGTTGTCACCAAAAAGGAAATGAAATATAAAGTAAAGACCTTCACCCTGCATTTACGCTGCATTCACTTCAGTAGTATACTCCTTTATAAAGCCTGCAGAGCCTGGCAGCTTGATTGGGGTGGCACACTCTGTCTCACTGGGACATAAACAGACTGTTGAGGGAAGAAGGGAGCTGGACTGCGTAGGATTACTCTCATCATTAGTTCATAATGATGGTATTTGGGCTGATAGAGGGATTACCTCAACACACGGTGCTGGATAATAACACTGCATAGCACAGACACCCTGTCACAGGCAGGGTGAGAGATTAGCTCAGGAGCTGTGGTGATGACATATGATGCAGCAAAAAAACTCCACCAAAAAACTGAACTGGATACACTGAGAGATGCTTTCATTTGTGGGATGGAAAGGAACAGGGTAAAATAGAATGCCTATGCAAAAAGCTGCAGAAATGCTTAAATCACTTCTACATAATCTCATAAATAAGTTCCAGTGTTGGTGTACTCACCCACCTACACAGACATACACACAGACAAACACAAATGCTGAGATATATTTGGGAACAAGATGTACAGATTAACACTAATTTAATGGAGGACTTCCTTAACCTTTTCCATAACTACTACATTCCTGACTCTAAATCGTAACCTGAACAAGGACACAAAGCAGTGTAGTGTGCTTTGTGAGTATTCAGTTGCAGGAAAATTAAATTGAAACACTTTTTTCCCCAGTAAGACATGTCATCCCAAAAAACAACTGGTCTGTATAGTCTAAAATTGACCACCAAATTATGCCAGGATGACCACAAACACACAATGTTTAGTCTGTGTTGTACACATTATACACGTGCTTAACATGCAAGCACACAATAGCAACCAAGTGCCAAACTCAATAATTCAGCAGCACACTACACAAGGAGACAGAGTCTCACAGTGTTAACATCACACGTGCAAAGTCATGGCCTCTCTGACTGGCCACACACACTCAAATGACAAAAACCCCAAGCATGGAATAATACCATGAGTGTGACGCTGTGCATTTACAGAGACATGATGTTGTAGAAATGAGCACTGCTAAGCCAATAAAATGAGCTACAACTGACAAATGACTGGAACTGAATTGCAAGCAGAGGGTATTCATCCCATCACTAGGAATGCAAAGTACAGCTAGTTGTGGATTTACTGCAAATGAACACCAAGCATTGGCTCACTGTGCTCCCAAGGTGTCTGTGGGAGAAAGAGGCACACATTCACATGCGATTAGCCAATTCAAGACAATACACTAATACTGAAATAGACACACTGTATGTGAGGTCAGCTGCTTTAGACCCACTATTTTGAAGGTTAACATTAGTCATTTTTCACACAAGACTTCACACTGTTTCCCTGCAGTGTTTTATGGAAACGTGACATTCGTATTGTGCTCTGCAAATGAACACATTTTCCTCTTTCCGCTATTCTCGCCAAGCCACACACACACACACACACACATTAACAGTATGCTCTAGTGCCCAGCTCTCAGCCAAACACTCTCCACCAGCACCTTAAACACTCCACCCCCTCTCTCACCCTAACATCTAGCATTATTCATTTATCACCCTACACACAATATTCCACTTCTTACTTTCCCATATTCCTCCTATCTTACACGAAAAAATCCACACAAGGACTTGTACATGCGTGCGTGAAAACACACACTGCACCCTCCATCTTTCAACCGCTGGCTTTCTTATTCTCATTCATACAGTCACTCACAGAGACTCAGTCTAACCCTATAATCTTCTTTCCTTCTCCACTCACCCTTCACCAGCACACATACACACTCAGCTTATGTGTTTGTGTGTCTGCCTTTGGTGTATATGTGTGTGTCAGACAATTCTGCTCACATACATGTTATGAGGCGGTCATGAATCAGATGTTAGCACAGCTTTTTGCCATAAGGACTCCTGCACGACATGCAGCTTGTGATGAAGCGCTGGCGTGCACAGGCGCAGCAATCTAACATGCTGCAAGCATAGCACTGCAGATTCTGAGCCGCAGACTCAGAAGATTTTCATTATGCCACTGATGTTGCAAGAGAATTTCACACAGCTAACTAGGCTTCATATGCAACTGGAGAACATTTTGGATGCAAGTGCCACAATTTGCCTGTATCCTTTGAGGTAAAGTAAATATAAGATACTGTTAATTTGACATGACAGTTTCATCACAGAGTTAATCATTTGTTGATGAAAATATGAGGCTACTGTAACAGGCTACAGAGTCCGATTTTATCAACAAATCCCATTAGCCAGTCAAAATGATGGAAGTTCAATTTCTGCGAAGAACTTGCGCAGTGTACCAATCCATGTGTCCATAATGTTAAATGGAACTGAGCTGGGTGAAGATTAAGGAGACTTGAGTGGCCTGGGGCATTAAAGTACAAATACGGGTTAAGAAAGCAGTTTGAGATCACACTATTACATGATGAATTATCCAAAACTTCATTAAAATACTACAGTCGCTTACTATCAAGCACTTTCAATTCGACTGATTTCTGTTCCTCGCCATAATGGAACAATGGACAAGATTCAATAGCAGGCGAACTGCCTTCGGCAGCCAGGGGACATTAATCATCCCATTTAAAATATTGGAAAAGGAGTAACTGCTTTTGGGGAATGGAGTTCCCATCCTGTGAATGTCAGCCCAGCTCTGTTAGCTGTATTTTAGTCTATATCCTTTGCGTTCAACTACCAATATTGCTCCGGTGATGCATGTACTTTCTGTTTCCTTCCACTTTCTTTGTGTTGGAATTTTAAATTTGGTGGGTTTATGAGGACTATTGTTGACTGCTCCTCAGATCTCTGTATGGTAAATTGGACAGCTAGCTAGACTATCTGTCTGACTATCAATACATTGAGCAGTTTGTAGAGCTTAGAAGCATGAAATGACAGATTTTTATTTTTTTAAGTGTGATGCACATAATTTCACAAAAAAAATCCAGATTTCTCTGGACAAAGTGCATGTTGGCCACTGTTTTGGAGACAGTTTTGTATTCTGATCTCCACTTTCTATCCTGTTGTTGTGATTTAGGTTAACTTTTAATACAGAAATAATTTGGAAGCATTCACTAGAGTTCACGTCTGATTAACTCACCCCCTTGTTATATTTGAGGGTTTTAGTTGTATACTTTGCTGTGCAGTATACTTGGATTCCTTTTTAATAGCAGGGTGTTCTTTTTGAAAATGACCACAATTACAAAAAAGACAAGAGTCTAATCTATCAATACATATATTTAGAGTATTGGATGGATTGCCATAAAATTTGACATGGATGAATTGTAGGCTAATCACTTTGAGGATCACTCTGGTTTTCTAAGTCTTGCCCACCCCAAAAGCCCACTCCTCCTCTGGCTGCCATTCTTTCCAATTTTCAGCTGCCAATTAATTTCACTGGAATGAATTACAAAAACCCCTAAAACTTGAAACACTTATTCCATTCGTTGATTTTAAAGTACTGCTGTCTGGGCTCTTGTCCGACCGCTGCATGTGTTAACTCTCTTCCATCATTCATGCAGTGCACACGTTCACTTTATTGTCTCTTGTTGGCACAATCTTACTTGCACTGCTGTCATATTTGTTTAATCTCTGTTTAATGTTTCTTCACTATTCCATTTGTACAAACTGTATACATATTCTGTACTACACTCAGTATTCATATTTTATCCGTATTCTTTCGTAGACTCTTTGTTGTATTTTGTACGTTTATATTTTTGCATATTTAATGTGTAACCCTATGTTGTCTCGCACATTTTATGCCTTGACTTGGCCAGGTCGTGACCTGGTTAAATTAAAAGAAAATTTAAAAAGAAAATTTAATATCCTTGTTTTTGGACTAAAACAAGCAATTTTAATATGTCATCTTTGGCTTTAAGAAATTTATAATTGTTTTTTTTTATTATTGTAGAGAATTATGTAACCAAACGATTAATCCAGAAAATAATCAGCCTACTCAATGTCCATGTCCATGTAACTTTTCATAGTACCAGCAGTCAGTGAAAGTTCTACATAGTGCTAGCCTCTCACAAGCAGTGTTGAAAAGGTTAAATGGAAATGAAAGAATTTTCTGGAAAAAGACACAAAAGAGCAGATTTAAGTGGTATCTGAGTGTGCTGTGTTTGACTGGTGGTTTTTACCTCTATAAATGAACATGAGTGTCTCCCACAAGCACATACACAGAAGGGGGTCCTTCACCACCAGACGAGAGAGACGTCCTGTCAGGTGCCCCTCTGATCGGGGCATGTCATCAATAATCCCCCCGTCCCAGGTGGAGAGCAGCGATTGGGGGCCTCCATCCCGCTCTCTACAAACACACCGCGACTGGGGGCGTTCCCTGTCCAAACAGAGGTGAAATTCAGCACAAAATCCTTCACAGTTACACAAAAGAGGAGTTTGCAGAGAGAGAGAGAGATAGTTGAACTCCTGCTGGCTACAGGCTCCTGTAAACAAGCTTATATCTCTCCTACCTGGTCTTGTGCCCCAGGAGCAGCTGTCTGAAGTACGGACTGACAGCACACAGCACAGCCGCGTGCGCCCACCCCAGTTCTTTCCCAGAGTCCCCGGCATAGAAAGCCACATCGGCAAACTGCATGCCACGCTCCAACAACCACTGCATGTCCTGGGAGAAGCTGGATTCCTCTACTCGGATGGGGGGAAGACGTGCTGAACAGAGGGAGGAAGGAGAGTACGGAGAAAGAAAAGGAGAGGGGGAGAGAGGAAGATGGAGTCAGTTACTGCTGATATCAGAATTTTCAAAAACATAAAAGGGGAAATCAATCAGATTTGCAACCCAGAAGTGTTGTAATGTACACTTTAGGTGTTCTCATTTTCCTTAATCTACCCTGTCTACTTCTATTAGTGATTTCCCCTTTTTTTGACGATACGTTTTGACAACTAAATGGGGTGTATATGGGTATGTGGAGAGAGTGATAGTGTCAGTCATATTGAAATCTTTCAGTCGACAATAAGAGAGTCCAATGTCATGTTGTGCCTTGCCCTGTTGCTCAAGTTAGAGAAAACGCTTCCAGATACGCACTAATGACAGACCTGCGAAGATTAAGGCTGCTGCATGTGATTCTGTAGAAGAATGTCTGAGAAAAAAGATGTCTGTTAAACAGTGGATTTGTTCCTGCTTTTTGGACAATAAGTTAAACATAAAGTTGACATTCACTAGTCTGAGATTATGTTGGTGATAAAAACACAAATGTCAAGTAAGTCCAAAAGCTTATTTCAAATGAGGTTAATGTTTAAAGAAGACATGGAAAAACCCTGGGCACACAATAGTCACATTGTAAATGATTGGCAGTTAACGGAGTGTAACAGTAAAAACTGTGAATGCAAGACAAGAAAATATTCTGCAATTCATAGAAGAAAAGAGACAAAAAACAGTGCTTTGTGATGCATGTAGTGCTGAATTCAGATTAATAAAAAGTACAGAGCAAGGACAGTAGGGAAAGTGAGGAGAGGGGGCTTCACAAATCATTATCCTATTATATTCATGCATAATACACACCGCTCCTCTGTGGACCTCATATCCTTTTTTATGGCCGCTCAGATTTGGCCCTGAAAATTGTGCTGTTCCTGAATCAGTGCACGTCACATTTAATGCAAACTACACCATAAGTACAGTTAAGTAGCTCTGGAAAGTCACCCATAAATCTGCCAGCACTTGCTGCCTTTTTGGTTGGACTTAAAGCTGTCAGCCATTGCATCAGATTTAGCAGCAAATTGGCCAGATCAATATATAACACAAGTTTAACAGAGTTTGTGTTAATTTTTTTCAGGTGTTCTATTTTTATAAAAATGTACGGTGTGTGGAAATTACTGAAATGGCAGTAGTAGTAGAATAAGTTAAAAGGTAAGCGTAGTTATGAATTTCGCACCACTTAAAGAAAACAACACTAGACTCCCATTTTTAAAATAAAGTATGAAACTGGATCTGTTTGTTGTGTGGGTGTGCTCACACTCAGAAAGATTTCAGTTTGTGACAAAATCCGGCAGCCAGGAAAGGCAGTTGGACTAAGTTTACAATAAAATATTTTGACACAAGTTCAAAGTGGCTTGTTTTGAAGCTTAATTAAAAATGCAATTTGAAATTATGAATTTAAGCAGATTAAAACCTTATTTGTACAGTCTATAATTGAAACTTAATTAGAAGGTAAACAATTAGTTGATGATTAACTGGCAACATTTTGATTATCAATTCACCATGTGAGTCATTTTCCAGGCATTCTCTGGTTGTAGCTTCTCAAAAAGAAAAGATTTGTGAGAATTTCATTTGTCCTATACTAAACAGAATGTCAAGTGCTTAAATACCTAAACTGATTAAGAACATTGGTTAAAGACACAGTAAATAAGTAACCCTCTTCTATCTAACAACAACAGTCAATGAGCTGCCTCAGAACAAGGCACCAAACACTCAGTTCAGTCTAAAATTGATTCAAATGTCATTGACTAAAAGTAGTCTACCTAGCTCTTTGTCTCTTTTCTTATTTCCACTTTGGAACAGAGAATATTGATCTGGATAAAAACCTTTGTGCTCAGCTTTTTTATGGCTATGTAAGCTGTAAGAAGAAACACTCCAGTCAGTCCTATTGAATGTTCTCTATACACCATAAAAAGAGCAATTTAAAGCAACAATAATTACTTAAAAATGTGAAAATTACTACATGTATTACTAAATAGACAGAATAATTGACATTAATTTTATAAAAAGAAATATTTGAAATTTGCTTAAAAAGGGTTAACATTGAAAGACTATGTATGAAATAAATGCCCCTAAAATAAAAAGCAATATTAGTTTTTAGATACCATAGTATTCCTCTGACCTGGTTGTTCTAAGTGAGGGGGACAAAGCTCGTTCACTTTATTTCCTCGCCTCTTCTCTGGCCTTTCTTTGGCTTTGTGTTTCAGACACTGAATCATGAAGTACTCCAGCTGAACAAGACAGCAGAAATTAGACATTAGTACAAATCCACGGTACAAAAATAGTGATGTTACATCTTCTTTCTTTGCTTTGGAAACAACTTCCTGAGAAGACCAACGTAGCTACCTGTCTCCTCTACTAAGTACTGTATATATCTGAAATGCAGAGTTAATCAAGTTTAACAGACAGGAAAAGTATGAAAAATGAAGACTTTATATTACAGCTTGATTTGAACAAATTTCTGAAAATATGAATGATTTTATCAGGGTCACTCACTCTGTCAATCATTCCCTGTGATGTGACCACTTACCACGCTGCCAAAGTAGCGACCCACAAAGACGTGGTTGAGAGAGGGCAACTCCAGGTAGGTGGCTCCCAGGTCCCGGGACAGCTGCAGACCTTCACTGTGAGGCACACAGCTGCTCCAGTCAGACGCACACAGCGGGCACGTACATGGAGGGCCTTCATCTTAACACAGAGAGGAGAATTTAATCCTACGATGAAATCATTCAAACTGTATAAATAACTGAATCTAATTAATAGTTAATGAGGATATATGAGAACTAATACATAAGTCACTGATATTACATTATGCTTTTTAGGATGTGTTGACCTAGTATGAATTGAACATCCATTGCTGGCTCACCACAGTCCATAGAGAGGGCTATCAAACTATTCATTTTTGTTAAAATATTCAACTAAAACAAGGAACTAACTACCATATGTGCCTTCAAACACAACATGTTGATCCATAATGTTAATGTCCATACCAGACATGATGAAAACATGTTTTGAAGACCGAAGTCAGAGAAAAAAATATGCACACTGTACTTATAGCTCTCAATAAATGTAACAGAGAAATGTTTGAATTTAACGGAGCCTTTCTTCAGGCAATATCAAGTTAACACCACAGTACAGTATTATACTGTATGTAGTCACACAATCTCTCAGTGCAAAGCTGGATAACAATGTTTGACACTTCCTTATAGGACAAAGTATGCCAATATTGACTATTTAAAAATGTAGCAAAATGTATAAAAAATATTATACAGGAACATGTTGAATCTACTAGATCCCAAAAATCAGTAAAATACAATATGGGACACTCAAAACCTTGTTAAAAGTTCCTTATAGGCCGGACAAAAAAGTGCAAAAAGAAACAAACAACACAAAACACAACATTCCAACCAAACCAAATTAAAATTGAAAACATATCTCGCAAAAGAGAACATAAAAACCAGATGCCACAGCCACATGTGCTTTGACGGTGTGGACTTCCCCTACTTTCTAATTTCTCTAGTCTATCACAGAGTGAATGCAGACAACCAATAAGGATTTAGATGTATTTTTTCCCTTTTGTGAAGATTGTTTTCTGTTCTGGTATATTTGGCGATGTGGGTTTCTGAAATGTCTTTAGGTCATTGGTTTTCTAGTTTAATACTGATGTGTTTTTCCCTTCCAGGCCACCCTTTTTACATCTTCACTAAGTCCAAAGAAAAAATATGCAAAGCGCATGTGCACTAGGACCAGCCACACTGTGGCATATGTGCATGGGGACCAAAAGAGACAAAATCTGACAGAAAATATGGGGGGATTAGCTTGAAGGAGAAAAAAGACTGAACAAAAGAGCCAGAGATAAAAGAGAGAATGAGCGCGCTATACAGCTGTGCTGAGGCATTTGATAAATCATATTGCTAATAACCTACAGGCATGACATAGAGACAAGGGATAGAGAGTGAGAGAGAGAGAGAGAGAGAGAGAGAGAGAGAGAGAGAGAGAGAGAGAGAGAGAGAGAGAGAGAGTTAAAATGAAAAACAGAGTGTGTGTGTGTGTGTGTGTGTGTGTGTGTAAGCGACTGACTTGGCATATCAGTCGTATGTCTGTGTGAGGTGTGCGTGCCCTTGGATAAATCTGTCAGTGCTGCTGAGTTCAGCGCTGGTTTAATGGCTGCGTTAATGCACATATACGACAGCGCTCTCTGCCACAGCTGTGCTTTAGGTGGTCTAAAGTCGAGCAGCAGGAAGTTCTCAGAACACAGCCGTCATTCTCTAGGGGATAGCATGAAAATACTCACATCAGCCACAAACAAAAACACAAACAAAGGCTCTGGTCTACAGCTCCTCACTCCCTCTCCTCTCTCTCTGGCAAAGACTTGACTTACACTGTGATCATTCTGCAGCGGAGCTCTGACAGGACCTCAAAGTATGTCGTGCAGACAAGCTAAAAATACAACCTGGTGCATTTGATGAGCATCTTTACAGAAGATGGATTCAACAAGGGTCAGTGTGTGTGTGTGTGTGTGTGTGTGTGTGTGTGTGTGTGTGTGCGTGTGTGTGTGCGTGTGCATGTGTGTGCAAAACACATGCAGACACACTGTGGTCCCAGCCCAGTATACATGTATGTTAATTTCTAATGTGTTAAGCAGCCTCAAAGTGTCTTAGTCCTACTTAAGGGACAACATACTGTTGTGGTGCCCTTTTGAGCCATGACAGTGTATATTTAATTGCTGTGCGAGCTCTTGTCTGCTTGCAAGGCTCATAATGGCCCAAATATCAACTTAATGTCGTGCTTTGGTGTGTTTCTTGCAGGGAAACATGTTAGCTGACCGCCTGAAGGCAGCCAAGAGGAGATTTAATCATGAGCATCCTCCTCATTGACAGTGATCTCATTGGCCCAACCAGATGATATTTTCCTGCTAACAAGTTCAACAACTGTGGCAGTAGTAAATCAACCCTAAAATACCAGGATATCAAGTTCAGTGGATGAAAGATATGAGATATTTTATCTGCTGCCTCTCAAACTCAATTGTTCCTGAACAACAATGACAAACTGTTTGAGGAACCATCAGTTGTCAAGGCGTTGAAGGCAAAACTAAACTCACTCTGGCTATAACAAAAACACAGGACAAAAGCATCCTCACCGTTCAGCCGCGCTCCAACAGCAACCAGGATGACAGGCACTCCCCAGTGCCTCAGGAGCGGGCGGAGTCTCGGGGCGTAGCTGTTCCTGACCTGCTGGAAGGCCAGCTTGTCAGTGACTGAATATTTAATGACCAGGATGTCCGCCTGCTCAAGAACTTTCCGTACGCTGGCCCAATCGCTGTCCAACAAGTCCTGGAAAGGCAAGAACAGGACAACAAATATAAGACGAGGAGGACAAACACATGAGAATGGCATAAATGAGAAAGGCATGAAATGTCTGAATACCCAATCTGTCCATCAATCTTGCGTTAGATAACTCTAACCCTTCGCCTTTGAGTATCCCTAAGTATAAATACCTCAGTGTGGTGATTGGGACTTTACCCCCAATGCACTGTGTCATTCTAAACCAACCTGATTCAACTCATTAGGCAGGAAAAAACACTTTGGAAAGCTTTGAGCAATTTGAATTATAACAAGGACAAAGAGCCATAGAATTAGACTGACAGACTTTCTGCAGCACCACCCCTGACAAAGTTAGACAGCCCTATAATAGGACGCATAAAGTGCTGCTACAAAATCACAACAGTGCTTTTATTTCAAATGCATATGCTATTTAGAACAAAAGTTCTTTCATTTTTCTTTTTTTGTGCAGCGCTGCATGTTAAAATAGCCTCCTCCTAAGAATAAAGACATTTTGTTAAGCCTGCAATCAGGGCTGGAAGGCAAGTGGCCTTGGAATTTGAAATGTTGTAAGTCTTGTGACAACAAGCAGAGTGAGAAAGTAAACAGCATATCAGTGAACTGACACACACTCTTTCACAATGAGATTGCTTTGGCAAAATTACACCTCTTTTTATGGCATGTTTTGCCCTTTTGGCCTGCCATAACCTTCCTGTGCCAATCAAGTCTGATTTGGTATCACACAAGCAGGAAGGTCTAAGGGGAAAGAGACAATGGGCACATGAATGAGAAAAAAAAGATTCACACTGTATCAAGCCATGCAAGTCTCTCTTTTTCTCATGCTGTTCTACACACAAACACACCGCCAGTCTCTTACCCAGCTGGGGCAATCCCGAACCACTACAGTGACATCTCCAAACACACGTGAGGTGTACTCCATGAAGGCCGGGTTGTGCATGCTGCTCTCTAGGTCACAGGGTCCCACCAGTGCCCCATGGCCAAGATAGCTCCACAGCAGGCCTCCCTGCAGCTGGCCCTGGCCCATGATCTCCTCCCCGAGCCCAATTCCTCCGGGGCACTCGCTGCCCAGAGCCACGATGTGGATGGACCTGTAAGCCAGACAACTCGTGGTTGGGAAGTGACTTGAATCAAGATGCACACAAACGGATGATGATCCAGAGGTAGCACTGAGAGGAGGCACCTCTCTTTGCTTTGGTCCCTGTTATTCATGTCTAGCACGGAGACAGTGCATCACCGTTATGTCACTGAAAATAACTGAGAAGAAGCTTGTCAAGGCCCTTATTACACCTGAGAGGGAATTGTGGTTCAATAAATCATACACTTTAAGACATATTTTCGGTGATGTATGTATCAAGCAGTGATGCCTACTGGCAAAAAAAAAAAAAAAATAATAAAGCATGCAACCATAACACTAAACCCATCTCCTCACAGCTCTTAATGAGTTGCAGCTTCAGAGCAACTTACATTGTGGTCACCGCGGTTTTGTTCCGCTGTTCTATGCTATGGGGTCCGTTTCCCTCACGGTGCGTTTCCGCGCCAGTCTGCAGTCGGCTTTTCCGCAATGAGCCACGGCTCCGCTCCGTCGTTAATCCCTCTCATCGGTGGCTGGCCCCCCGGGAGCACGGCTGCTGGGGAGTTTCGCAGTCACTCGCATTTTCCCGTCTTGTTATTCATTCATAAAGCGGAGCCCGATACCGTCCCGAACCGACCGCAGAGGCGCATCGGACAGCCCAGCCGGCAGAGCAGCAGAGTGTGTGCTCAGCGCCCATGGGCAGCCAGGCAGCCAATGCGCTAACAGACAAACAAGTTGTCAGTCTGTAGGAATCACAATTAGCGACGGGGAGAGGGCAGCCTCGCGCCTCAGCGTCCAGACCATATGAATGACGTCGGCGGATGAAACAAAGTCTCACGGGCAAAGAACATTTTGGAGGAGAGAGAGAGAGAGAGAGAGAGAGAGAGAGAGAGAGAGAGAGAGAGAGAGAGAGAGAGAGAGAGAGAAACGGACTAAGCAGAGAGTGGTCGCGCCTGACTCAGCAACATGCACGCGGGCATACACGTAGAAGCAGCGCGCGCTAACACACGCACACCAAGACCATGCTGTCCACAAAATGACAGTCAAAACATAGTTTTGCTCTTTGTCGTCTTTTCAAACTGGTAGTTTCACTTATAAAAAACTAAAGAACAAGAGCGTTAGCCTCTGGTGAAGATGTTTGCCAATAACATCCATTCTCTTGTCCCTGACTCACAAAGACAGACACACTCCACCACATAAATAGACAAAGGAATTGCCAAGATGACCATGGGATGCAATGTTAATGATAGTGATAATAATAATATTGATAATGATAATGAAGTGTTAGGATACTTTTTGCTGATGTAGCAAGAACATATAAAATAGCCTAGCCTACTTTATCTGGCTTTGTGGGTGTTTTGTTTTGGGAGTCAGTCATTAGTAGAACAGGTGATAATGGTATCTGGTAGTCCCTCTTGGGCAAACTCCAGGGCTTTCAGAGCTTTTTGAGAGAAAGAATAGCTTAAGCCCTAAAGGTTGTATCAGAGCCTCACGTGTCATTTATAATCACAACGAATAATGCAAGACATAAACCCAACAGAGAGTATTTGAATGCCCTGCAACAATGTAATTCCTTGCTGTTTATGCTGTGCAGTACTCTCCCTCTGGCATAAGATGCTAGCCCTGCTAAGCAGTTTCCCCTGGATAGTCTGCTATTTATCTCTACAAAGAGCCCTCTACTTGACCTATTGCAAAGCTGCAGATAATAGTACCTGCATTGTATCAGGATTCTCAATTTAACTGCATAATTATATTTTAATATTTAATGTGTAGTAACTTTGCAGAAGCGCTCAGCCCCCTTGTAACCCGTAATGTAACCCAGGGCCCTGTACATTTCTTGATTGTATTCAAAGCGTCACAGAGGCAGAGGCTTTTGACTGTGTTGTGAGTGTGCTGTAGGCCCGCAAGAGAAACCAGCATCATTCATGCACAGAGGAACATCATACCCCGTAGCTTTTGTGTTTTCAAACACTGGCATTTGCAGTTCTAGGACCATGTCACTGTGATAGACTTCCAAAAACAAAGAAATAATCTGAATGTGACAGGCTGCCGTGACTCTTTATATCAAATGGTCAACAAATTGTCACCAAATTATTTTGCACAGCATGTTAAGTATAGGATGGCTATGCAATAAATTCTGATTGAAGGTTTTTTTTTCTTCACAAAAGCCACATAAACAACCTCACCTTTGAAATGTTTGCAATATAAACTGTATGAGTAGTAGTAGTGTGGGTGTTTCCGCAGACGTGGGTGTTTCCCAAGCAGGAAGGGTCAAACAGAGGACAATATATCAAGATGCATAATGGGAATTGTAGGAGCCAGCATTTTTGGAGCTCGACCCATTCTGACTAAAACCAAAAGTCAAGATATCTCGGCCGCAGCTTTACCAATTTTGACCATTCTTTTTAAAATCTGTTTCTTGCAAGTCCCCCAATTTCATGGAAGTGCAGTGCTAAGTCGCTAGAGTAAGCCTTTAAGAAGGACATTGCCACATCAAACTCATAACGTAGCAAAATGTAACAAAGTCAACAGATAACATCATTAACATTAAGGGAATAGTTTGACATTTTCGCTTTTCCTGCTGAGAGTTAGATGAGGTGTTTGAATGTTGAAAGTTCAAAACAAATCTCTGAATTTCAGAATATGCACCCAGGGCCCATGGGAAGCAGAACTTTCCAGCAGCCAGCCACAGTATACCTGTTTGAAGCTGCTGTCAACACACCTTTTGACAACCTCAGGGTTTGGCTCGGTGTCCTCAGCAAGGTTTTATTTTTATTTATTTTTACAGTTCATTGAGGATTTTTTTTTCTCCAATGGACAAGAAACATTTTACAGCACAAATTCGAAATGCAGCCTGTGATCTGATATTCATCTGTCATCAGAGGGAATAAACAGACATGGATATTACAAAAAGTGGCCAGTATTGTGAGTATGATATTTATATTTTACATTAACGATGTTCCACTTTAGGACAAGATATTATCGATCAGTATATACATTTTTATCTTATTGATTGATACACTGTATGCATAATACATGAGGAATATTGAAATGCAGAGGAATACACTAGTGTGGGTACGCATTTATGCCACCACTACCCGATTTGAAAACAGAGAATCTGAAATCAAAATGCATCCATACAACCTTTATTTAGTGAACTGCATGATTGCTTTGAGATCCCAGATTTTCACCTAACATGGCAATATGTGACTTGATTTTTTTGAGTAAAACATTTTAATATCATATAAACAATGTACACAGACCCATTTTAAGCCATTCAAGCCCTAATGGTTACTTGAGGTAAAGCATGAAATATGTGTCATTTAATGTCTGACATCATTTCTATAGAGTCATCATGCAATAATTTAGAGGAGATCGGTGGAGACAATAGAAAACTCCTTCAAGATAAATTAAAAATAAAATAAAATAAAATTCAAAAACTATAGGGGATGCTATCATCCTTATCAATCTTTACTACTAAGTTTCTTCTCAGCTGCCGCAGCTTTGGCCCTTTCCACCTTGCCCTTCTCTCCCTGGTAGAAGTCTGACTCGATCCAACATGTGTCCTCAGAGAGCTTGACATAGACATCCCCATTGCTCTCGGTGACCGTGTGGATCCGCTGCTTCACACCTTTGGAGTACCATCTGGGCACAGGCGGCTTTTCCCTGGGGTCGGTGCCCTTATATATGCCCTCCCCGTTGGCAAGAGAGATCTTGTACTTGTGTTTTGGACAAATTATGCACAACTTGTCGGCAATTTCCTGTGAGTGTGTTGAAAGAAAGCAGATAAACACCCTCATGTGGGATGATTGTAGGTCATTTAGGCCCTTCAACATTAGCATAGCATTATATTAGTGTTATGCAGGCTTGGTATCTTAACTACAGTAGCCTATATTCCTCTATGTCTCAGCCCAGCAGGTGCCTTTAAGGATTACAGTGCATATGGAATAGCCTGTAAAAGTATGAATGTGGTAAAAACACAAAAGTACAGTCCATTACTTTAACTTAATTTAAATGGCATTTTGGCTTATTTAGTCAGACACAAAAACAACCTCTAATCTCTTAAGTCAAATGTAAACCTCACCTCAATGTCTCCATTCTCCAGTGTCCCCCCAGCATCTGTTGAGAGGGTAGAGGATCAATGTATTGCAGAATAAGCAAACAGTGTACAGCACAGAAACATTTTGCTGACTGGACACACTTTAGAGGTGATAAGTGCTAAAATATTCTAGTGCAGGGGTCTTCAATGTTTTTTAAGCCAAGGACCCCTTAACTGAAAGAGAGATGGAGCAGGGACCCCTTACTACATATATTGTATAAAATTAAGTTGCGTATTAAACTGAGCCTACAATAACATATAGAGCAGCCTAAAGCCTTTATACATACCTTTTTTGCATATCATACTAAGCTATTGACATCAAAATTGTTGGCATGATTTTAAAAATGATGTTTTAATGTTAAACATACATGTGGCACAGTGAATGCTTAGGATGAACTGTATCAGAGGATGGCTATCTTAGTGACTACCTTACCTATAGGCCAGTAAGCAGTGGGGATTTATATTTGCTAATAATATGTTGGATTCATGTTAAGACTTTAATTTTTGAAAAAACTTTTAAAAAAATTAACAACAATTTTGCCGGCCCCCCTGCATTGACTCTGAGGACCCCCTAGGGGTCCCAGACCACCTGTTGAAGATCCCTGTTGTAGGGATAACAGCATAAAGCAGCTCAGTGTTAAATGGCCCCTGACAGGATGTCAATCAGCAGCAACTCATTTTTGAATTGGTTCAGTTGAAGTAAGCATTTTTCAATAACACCTTTGATCCAGACAAGAATATGAGTTGAGCACAAAAAGAACTGAACTTACGATAGCAGTAAGAGTCTATAGCATAGAAGACGGTCTGGTGGTGAATGATCAGTATATCCCGACCCTCTAGTGTTCTGAAAGAGCGTTTTGCTTCAATAAGTTCATCCTTCTTCCCCACAAAATGAAGCCCTGCTCTAGGCTGCTCCTTCTCCATGGCTCTGTGAAATTCAGTTCAGAAGGTAAACAGGAAATATCACAATTTAGTATATTTCTTTACCAAATCACAACATTGGTTGTAACTATCCTGCAATCAATGCCATCTGTGCAGCGCGGTAACTATATGCTGTTTTTCCGGGTGAGAAATTCAACTTAAGTCTTAACTACACATGAAAAATTTGGCTTAGTCACTGGGATTATTTTGTTGGCACCTCCCATCACAGCTGTCATTTTAAATTAAGTCCACAACACCTCCATAACATTCAGCTTGAAGCATCTGAATTAAGCACATCTCTCGGCACTGATCAGCTCTACTCCAAACATACTGAGACCTGCAATACTAATTCCTAATATCTGTCTCGTCATCAGTATAACCATTAAGAAACTTGTAAGAGACTAAGGTAAGTGCAATCCTTTTGCCCATCAGAAGTGGACTTTTATCTATTCAAAGTTAAAGTTTTTTTTTTTTGTCTTGTTGTGCATTTCCTTAATACAAAAAAGCATACCAATCAAGTGCCTAATGATTACAGAATGTATATGAATGTCATTATTGTACAAAAGCATTGATCATCTAGAGACTACAGTTTCACATCCATGTGTAATGTCTGTGATAGTCAGTAGCCTATATACAAAAACATATATCTGGAAGCATAGGAACCTGATCCCAAGAGTGATTCATGTATAGCGCAGTGGAATAATGAGCACTTCAGTGCAGGCTGAATAAGCACAGTAGTAGTGGCAGCGAAAGTCACATTTCCTGAGGCATCTGACTAGACCACAGACAGCTACTGTACATGCTATGATGAAAGGATGTTGCTGAGTCAGGCGCGACCACTCTCTGCTTAGTCCGTTTCTCTCTCTCTCTCTCTCTCTCTCTCTCTCTCTCTCTCTCTCTCTCTCTCTCTCTCTCTCCTCCAAAATGTTCTTTGCCCGTGAGACTTTGTTTCATATGATGAAAGGAGCGATGGAAAAGCTAAATATCAGGAAAATTAAACAATTTCTTCAAATGAGCCCTAAGGGACTACAGGATAAATGGGTTACGTTATGTTTATGCATTCCATCTGTCTGTCTGACTCTCCCTATATATTTTACTTGAAAATAACAAAACATGTATTTTGAGTGAGTTTTTGTCTTTACCTTGAAACTAAGCAGCGGCCTCCTCCGTCACGCTGAACAACTGTACTGCTGACGCCCGGCTTCTGTGGGAAAGAGGCCCCATCTCTATTATCTTCAGACACAAGCTGTCTTCAGTTGGCCCTATCTACACTGGGTACATTTCTTATCTGTCTCCCACAGGCACCGCAGTTACACGATTGTAAAGAAATATATGTTTGTCATAAAGCGATTTGTTTAATCTGTCATTGTGAGAGATTTACAAACAAATGAATCTATTTAAATCAAATATTAAAACAAAAAAATATTATTTATTATTAGGGCAATTTAGTCTGATCCGTTTTGTGTCCCTAAAGTAGGCCTATTCTTAGTAGTAGTAGTGGAAAATAAGTAAGTCCATTTACTGAGTAGCCTACTAAGTACTGTGCCTAAGTACCCTACCATTTTGCTGTAGCCTACTTGGACTTGATACATCTATATAAGATAGTGTATAATAATGATATACTATTAGGCTACATTATAATAATATAGGCTATTTGAATATAGCCATTCTGCATAAGGAGTATTTCTACTTTTAACTTTAAGTAATTTGAATACATCTTTCACCACTGGCAGTATTAGTTCCTTCAAAGCATATGTGTCAAAGCATTTTTTCTTACATCTTGCATCACCAGTAACTGGCAGTAGTGCAACACATTGGATGCAAACCACCGTTAAAACCATAATATTAATTTTACAGTCAATGGTTAAAACACACAGAAGAAGAAGAAGAAGAAAGACAGAGACAGCTTCTTTCCCCAAGCAGTCACTCTGTTGAACACTCAGAAACATCCCCCACCCTTCGACAAAGCAACCACCACTGTTCTGCTCATCTACCTCATGTCTATTTCAATCCTACAATTACAATATTGTTATTAATATATTACCATTTCACTGATCTGCCTTGCACTGTACTCATATTCAAATCCTAAAATCTCAGTCTATTGACTGATATTGCACTATTCCTTCCCTCTCTTTTGTATATTTTTTGTAAAATCGTAAATTCTATTGTATTGTTATACTGTACACTAACAGTATTTTGGATATTCTTACCGTCATTTCTGTTTTTATTCTGTTAAGTGAGTGTTGTACTTTGAGAGCAAAGATTACCGGAGCAAATTCCTTGTTTGTCTACGCAAACCTGGCCAATAAAGAAGATTCTGATTCTGGTTCTGATAGCGGAACTGTTTATGTCCGTCTTCAGAGAGGACCGGACTCATTTCGTAGAGCACTGCTGAGCTCAGTAGTTCTCTTAGTCGGTGAGAGACAAAAGCTACGAGCCCTTTCTAAATTTGTCACAATTTTAAAATTAAGTAAGTAACTACTCCACAAACCTACAGTCTGTGTTTATGCACGGCAGAACAGTGAGCATGTTTTGTAAAGTAAGATCAGAAAGTACAACATCCTGAGCACCTCACTAGCTAGCTAGCTAACAAAAATGCTAAAAGATGTCTTTGCTCTGGTAAATAAATATTCCTGCTGTTGCAGCAGTGTTGTATGTGGGTCTGTAAACCTGTAAAAGTTGTAGTGTGCTAGCTAGCTAATGTCTGTCAGTCATAGCGATGTAGAAGCCATTTTATTTTCTATAATTTGAATAAAATTATGTTCAAAAATCATAACTTTGCTTGGCAGGCTCAGGCTAACTCAAGTCAAAAGCAACACTACTGAACTTTGTCCTGACTGGTCGATTCACCAGCAAAGGCTAAAGTTAGGCTAGTATGTTGAACGAGAAGAATAATAGGGGAGCGGGTGATATTGTCCAGTCTTTCACATGTGGATGTATCCCCCATACTAGGGCTGCACAATTAATCGCAATTTTTTCGAAATCGCAATATGGACTAGTGCTATATATTCCATATCGCAATATTTGTTAAAGGCAAAATATGTGAAATACCATTCTGAATTCAGTTTTGTGGTGCTGCAGAGACGTCCCAGCCTACCAGTCGTAACCTACAGACTAAAGCAAAAAATCTTTGTTTGGTACAGATCCTCGTTAAAATCACACTATAATCTTTTAAAATGTTTTAATTTTAATATTTTGCAATGAAAGGGAGAATATTGACACAATGATCATTCCCTGCAATATCGTGGATCATATCGCAATATCAGTCAAAATAATCGCAATTACGTAGCTCTATTCCTCATATTGTGCAGCTCTACCCTATACTATTGGATATTTAGGGTTTAAAATACACTTTAAAACTATTCTACTTTAACTTGCAAAACAACATCTGGGACATTTCTGTACATCTACCCATGTAGAAGTTAAATTATGAAAAAGTAATAACATTAATCTTTTTTTTTTAAGTTTTTCATTGTACTTTACGAGTACTGTAACATTATTTAATAATCCACGGTAATGTAACAGTTTCCCACTCAAAAGTGCAGAGGGTCACACTTTGGACTCCCATGGAGAGTGATGGCTATTTTATTTCTTTATTAAAATAAGACCTTAGCTCTACTGGACAGGTTGCTCGACTAGCACACGCTGCAGCGTTTTGTTTTCTATAGTGAAACACAGAACACAACACACGAACACAGAAAGTAATGTCAAATGTTGTGTTTGTATGTGACATTTGTTGAACAGGGAGATGGCGCTGCGTGCTTGTGGCTTCATAGTGTTTCGTCGTCCAGCCAGTTGTGTCCCTCCACCAGACAACATTGAGTACCTCCTCTTGCAGACCTCTTATGGGACGCACCACTGGACCCCACCCAAAGGTGTTTACAAGTTCAAAAACAGTGCATTTATCATGTAGTTCATATTACACTCGAATGAGCTAAATTCCACTCGTATAGCTTTAGATTTTTGTGCCAGTTACGTCTAACCTGTTCCTCATCAGGTCATGTGGATCCAGGTGAGGACGACCTCACCACAGCTCTGAGGGAGACCAAAGAGGAGGCGGGGCTTGGGGCAGAGCAACTGCAGGTGATTGACGGTTTTGTGCAGGAGCTGCACTATGAGGTGCAAGGCAGACCCAAAGAGGTGCTGTACTGGATGGCCGAGCTCAGAGACCCGGGGACAGCGGTGACTTTGTCTTCCGAGCACAAGGACTACCGCTGGGCCCAGCTGGAGGAAGCTTGTACTCTGGCTCAGTACAAAGACCTGCAGGACACACTGAGAGCAGCACACAGACACCTGAAGGCTCAGCAGGACTAACAGCGATGAACCAGAATGAAGATTGTGCAGACGGGATAGAAGGGAAAGCTGCCGCTTGCTTTCAATGTGACAGTGTGCCTGCAATTTATGTTAGGTTCATATACTGTTGGAAGTTAAACACTTTTTCTCTGCTGTACTGTATAATGTAAGGCTGAGCAGGGAGGAAATTAATCAATGCTTGGAAACCAGATTACTGATTTGATCTTAGTGTCTTTAACCATCTAAAGTCTAAGGGCATTTTTAGATATATTCTTGAATTCTCCTTTTAAGGGTATTTGCATATAACCTGATCCCCATGTGTTTAATATCAAAATGTTCAGAACAAACTCAGCTTTCTGTATAGTGATGCCCAAAATTGTTCCGGAGCAAGCTATAAAGAGATACTTTGGCCCTAAAGCGGAAATATTTCTCAAATCGCTTGTGAAAACATAACTACACTCAATTGTGTTGCTGCTTGAAATGAGTTTACAAAAGTATTGTGTTCACAAAAGTATTGTAATATATGCATACAATAGTAAATGAATGTAAAATGAAATTTTGTAATACCGCTTATTGAGTAAGAGTGTTGTCAAACATTGCTTGGACTCGCCAGTGCGTCTTTTGTCCTCAGAGGGTTAAAGGTAATATATGAGATTAAATACATAAATGTCTTAAATGTAAACTAAAACGCAAAAGTTAAAGAGGAAAAAAAGGAGACAGACACCCACTTATCAGTCCCTGGGACTCAGTGAAGCAGCATAAACCTAAAGAGTTTTCATTCTGTTTTTATCGGTCTGTAGTTGGCATTAAATGATTTTAAAGATAAATAGAACAGGTTTTGTGTACCTGGATATTTCTAAAATCTAATTCTAAAATGTGAAAAATAGATCGAAGGTGAGCTCATAATTCATAAAAACACAGTATCCAATACTGGGGTGTGCAAACAACTTGCTCAAGCTGGATACAAATAAATTGTAAGCAGTAGACGTTGCCACAGGGTGGAGACAAAAACAAGGAATCTGGTGGTGTACATTTGCCATAGACTACAGAATACTGCGGCTGTAGAAATTCAACAATACAACTTAGACTTTTCCCAGCTCTCAGCATCCAAGTAAAAGGGAGATACACTTATTACTTTTGCTAATTAGTTCCGGTCTAGAAACTAAAAGCCGGTAATGGGGATCATTTTTTATGCTAGAAACTATAGTCATAAAATTTAAGAGACCATTATCATGCAGTGACTGTGGTTGAATGTACAAATTGCACATGACAAACATCTGGCTAATCATATTTTTCTGGGGTGATATACTAAACTATATATATTATATAGCCCTTTTTATATACATAAAACCATTTGTGAACAGGCAGAATTACCACATCATAAATGAAATTGTGGAAACTTGAGACACTGACAGGTTTGTTTACTCTTTGTGGTGTCTGTCCTAGTTAAGCTATTCCTTAGTTAAAAAGCAAGTCATACATACATAAGACAAACAATAATGTCATTGAAACCAGTCAGCATTGGTACCCAATCCTTATTATGAGATGAGATGATTGAGCAGTGGTTTTTATATCAGTCAGTGTGGACATGGTAATAATCTGGGCTCAAAATCATGATATTCAATTAGTTTTTTTTTTATCCAATCACCTACAACCTAACAGTGTGAAATCAAGTTGTGCTTCATCAATCTAGTATAAACGGAACCCGAAAAGCAAGAAGTAGCACACATACATTTTATCCAAAGCTCTTGTTCTCTTAGAGGCAAATAGTGAAATTCAAGTGAGACATTAAACTTGACCCGGGTTACTGGTACTGCCACATTGAACTATATGCAGTACAGGAATGTTTTGCTCTCAACGCCATGCTGCAGGATTAATAGCCTCTGCTAAAGGGATGAAATAAGAGTAATTAAAGAAACAATTGTGTTCTTGCAACTCATAACGCTGAGAGGAAGCACTCACTTCAATTAACTGCGATTTTTCGTCTGGGTATTTTAAAGACGCAAGAAAGTGAGCGGGAGGTCAGAGAAAGTGCCCAAAGTAACCTATGTCTTTCCACTTTCATAAGGCATACACAATATACTACAACGAAGCACTGTACATTGAGTAAAAGCTAAAATATTGCTTTGAGACCCATCAGGGCATCATTGAACCAGTAATTATTTTCATGCCTGGTAGAGCAGAAAAGCTCCTCTATGATAAAAGACAGCTAATTGTTCTGAATTAAAATTACAGTTCTCTTCATGATTAAACATTTGCTTTGCAACATTATGTGTCATTTTATAAGCTATGGGATATGTTAAAATAGTCCCTATGCATTCAGTATCATAATGAATTTTAGTTAGGGTGCATTTATGGACCAAAATGTTTCACAAGTTTGGCTATCAGTTCACCAAAATACTATATATTAATTTTTAAGATGCCTGCTTCTATCTCAGTACAATGGAGGTGAATGGACTTTTGTTTGTGGTGCACAAATCATTGACAAATGTTACTAAAATCATTCAACAGCAACATGACTTGCTCAGTACAATGGCACACGGTCAACAGGTTTCATAGGGACTATTTCTTCAGTAGAAAAAAGTAAAAAAATAAAATAAAAAAAGACACATCACAGTGAGGTCTATGGATTATCCAGAGCAACAGGGGAATTATTTACACATGTTGCTTTAAATGTAATTTTCTTTCAATGATGTGCACAATACAAACACATTTCCATTCAAATCAATTTATTGGAGTGTATGCACAAATCTCAGATATCTCAACATATGGACAAATTAAACTAATAATAATAAACCCCTAGATACCACTAGCGGTATGTTTTTTTTATGTAATTTGGGTGAACCAACACTTTACGCTATAATACATTTACTATAGCACCTTAAGGCCGTTTTACAGTCGCCGTAGCCGAGCTCGCGCATGCCAATGTGACATCAAAATCCATGTAGCATATAGTAGTGGCGAGTGGTCAATAGCAAAATAACGTGAGAACCTTTCAACGGGCTTCAATGACATACTGTTTTATTTTGAATGATTTTCCAACTTCACCACAATAACTGTATGCCTCCATTTGCATATCACTTCTAATTCTACTCCAAAAACCAGCTTGCTGTGTTGTCCGTTTTCCATGACGTGGGCTTAGCAACAGATATCAAAGCTATATTGCAAACAAACCCAACACTATTTATTTTTTTTTTTTTACAATAGAAACTTTATGAGTGACACTTGCATCCTCACAAACACAAAATGATGAGGAAAAAAAATGACATAAAATCAAAGAAAAACCCGACAGCATTAACATCAATGGATGTGGACGCATTGTGGACACACTCAGGTCAGTCCATTGAGGGTGTGACCATGTGAGGGCCTTTGTATGTAACAGTGTGTATGGAATAACATCTCAACATCTTGGACATCTCAAGTCCTTTTTAGTGTGTCATTTCTTAGGTTGAGTTTGGGAATTATTGTCATCCGTCAGAGATAATTGTTGTTGGTTGCTCTCTCCCCTCAAAAGGCCTCCATAGATTTTCTCCACCTGCCCTCATTATAAAAAACAAGGCATATATTTGAGTAAAAAAGAAAGAAGAGCCCTAAACTGATCATTGAATTGCTATCATACAGAAACAATAACGCTCCTGATTTCTAAATTTGTGATGGGAGGCCATTTTTTTAAATTAAAGCACTTGTTTGACATTTTGGGAAACATGCTTATATTTGCTTTCTTACCTAGAGTTAGATGTTAAGATTGATACCACTTCTCATGTGTTAGACTGGTAAAGATCTTCTCATCTCAGCCACAAAGCAAATGAGCATATCTCCCAATATGTCAAACTAATCCTTTAAGATATACACATGACATTGGTACACATTATTACTAGGATTTATCTTATTCTCTGTATGGTGATGGGTGGGCAAAAAATGGGGAACAAATCAAGAAAACTTCACAATCTCAGACAATATTCCCCTTCCTGTTGTGCCTTGATATCAAATCCTTTAAAGACCCCCTTCCTCAACAGAATCCAGTCTCTGGGAGCTAGCAGGAAATGTTTCACTCCTTTGGCTTCACATTAAAATCCAAAAGGTATCTCTTTAAGAGTTTATTCAAACAGCATTAAATCCACCACATGCATCCATAGCTCCATAGTCTTTAAAATGAACGGTTGTGGGGCTGTACTTGGTTTCCTTGGCATAAAATCCATCCATTTGAATCAAAGTTTTGCGCAGTGCTCTGTTGTGTTTCAAAAAAAAAAAAAAAAAAAAAAGGGCAACAGATTATACCCACAACGATAAAAACACAATGTGTGGCTTAAGTGATGCTGTTCAGTGTGTCAGAAGTTCAACACTTAGATTTCTACTCCTCAGCCAGTTCAGGCCTCACCAAAACAGCATTAGAACACTGTGCAAACACACAATGTTTTCTCAACTGGACAAAGGTCATTTGGGCAAACGTACTGGTGTGACAGAAGTCTGCACCTGTTCCACAGAGACAGGAACAAGAAAACCCTGACATTGTAGTCAAAAGATGAAGAGTAAATGTAAATATCCACACACAAACACACAAATAACAGGCAATCAAGTGTCAAATTCATTCAAATGCGTAGCTAAGCTGCATGTTGATTTTGTCTCTGTCGATAAACAGTCTGGATGTGGTGTAGCACGATAACGACGTCCACATGTTCACTAAATCGTATTTAAGCTTAAATCGAGTTACGGCGCAAAAACGTAACACTTTCACATCTATCGCAACATAATGTGAGCATTGTCTTGAGGAGAAAGTCCCTACAGGTGCATTTTGATTTTTTAAATTTGACTCCAGCCTACCAATAAGAAAACTTAATCGGGACCAACAGCAACACTCACACGCTGGCGGTGGGTTTGGAGACTTTCAGTTCACTCTCTGCCCTCTAGAACCACCCAGTGATGCAGAAAGTAAGAAAAGGAGGAGGAGGTGAGGATCAGTTTGTGTGTGAAGTTTCTCTTTGACTGTTTTTTTCTCTCTCAGTGAAAGTCTATCGAGGCCCTGAGGTTTAAGAGGCAGAGAGAGGTGTAAGAGTCGACGTGAGAAAAAGTTTGAACCTTGTCCACCCCCTAACCAAATGGCGTTGCTTTGAGGGATCACGAGGGAGCGGCTGTGATGGACACTACTGTGGGTCCGAGAGGGTGGAGCCACAGTCTGTGTTTGCAAGTTAAAGTTGACTGATCAGTCGAACAGACAGGCGTGAGAGGGACAGAGATATTCTGCCACGGGGCACACTGATGGACAGTGACAGGAGAAGCTGGCCAGCTCATCGGCTGGTTAATGAGCCAAACAGCATGTGTCCATCAGCCAGACTGTCTGAGCCCTCCCAGAAAATACAAATGACAAGTCAGGGAGGACAGAATGTCTAAACAGAACTAAACAAAAAAAAAAAGTACATTAAAAAAAAGCAACACGTAAAGACACATTGGATAGAGACAATCTTTTAACACAAAACCGGACAATGTGACATGGACTAGCCTGACAAAGAGCCGGCCAGCTACAGTGAGGTTCAAGAGACCACCACAAGGACAGTTTGTTTTCATCATTTATCAAAAACTAGACAATTTGTTTACTTTGCAGAAGGTTATTTAGAACTGATATGTGATATTTATCTTTGGGAAATGCTTGTAAGTAATTAAAATACTGGCATATGTGAGAAGAAGATTCAAAAATGTTTGTCACCATGTATGCAAGTGTTACACATGTATTCTACACAATGTTAATTATTATGGTCTTTTAATAACTAATGACCCGTTACCACTGTTTATGGCTAATCATGATAAAAAGCCTGGAAAGATTTTCACAAGATTGAATTATTCTCATCCTAGTCTGGATTACCGGATGTCCACTGTGCGTATAAAGCCTGACACACCAGAGATCAGGCTCATCCTTTTCCGCTATCTATTTTGCAAGGGCATATTCGCTGCATCTGGGGCTTAGCGCCACCCAAGAAGATTGTGATTGGTTTAAAGAAATACAGACAAGCCAGAGTGTTTTTTCCCTATCCCAGAACGTTAACTTGTGCAGCCAGACCATACTCCAGCGCTGACACAGCACTGTGGACAGTCTGGCAATGCGGGACTACTCTCATCCAAACAAGGACAAGACAGAACTAGAGATGGCACTGTGGTTTAAAATGATCATCTTTATGCATCTGCATCCAAGATACAAAGCCAACGCAACAAAGAATCCTACTCAAGCTGACAAAACTACAGTCAAAAGACCAACAAACTGTAGCAGTTACCAAACCACTTCTTTAATGGCAAAACAAGTCTAATAGTTTAGCATGGATTGAACGATACTGAAATTTCACTGTTGATGACTAAAATTCTACTTTATGGTTGCAACCAAACAATTAACAGTACATACATGAGGATTTGGTTGCATAAAAGAGCGATACAACAGGGCAGAAAAACTACTTTTATAAATAATCACGTGTGGGGATGTTTTGCTTCGTCTGGAGTCAGTAACTTGCACATGGTTAATCACACCGTAGAGTGTGATTAACCCTAGAGGCCGTAGAGTAATACCACTCTATTCCGCAGAGGCATGCAGTCACTGGTCTTTTCTGCATCCTCAACGGCAACATTTAAACAAAAACGTAAAAGGGCGCCTGTATAGCTCAGTTGGTAGAGCGGGCGCCCTTTCATGTCTTCAGCTTTCCTGTCAAAATAAAGGCCTAAAATGCCCCAAAAAATAATCTTTAAGAAAAAAAAGGGAAATATAACGCAACGTCAAAAACAGTGCTGGAATCATTTCAATTCTCAAACTCTGCGAAACATCTGTTGCCAGATGGAGTGCAAGCTGTAATTAAGGCAAATGGTGGAAACACCAAATTCTGACTTTCAGTGAAAAACTATGTAATAGCATTTGACTATAACTATTATTGTGACTAATCATTGTATTAGTTTAATAAATGATGAAACATTAATTTGGCAGTTGACCCCACTGTATGTGCAAACACACACACACACACACACACACACACACACACACACACACACACACACACACACACACACACACACACACACACACACACACACACACACACACACACACACACACACACAAAATCGGAACGTAACACATAAAAGAAGGAGGGTGGTTGGGGGAGTTGGCAGGGAGGAGTTATCATCCAGATCATCATGAGTCTTCGTTGCCAGAGTCGTCTTGGTTGTCATAACGTCTGGTGGACGTCCCGCCGTCCTCCGTGGGGCTGATCCCCCCGGCTTCACCTACAGACTCCATATCGCTCTCATCTTCCTCCTCGTCCTCCTCTTCCATGTCGTCGTCATACAGGTCGTCATAGAGAAGGTCTGAACTGCTGTCCTGGGAGGGAACCCTGGTCTGGACGCAGTACTCGGCCAACGTGGTCGGCACCTTGACTCCATCACGCTCAGCCTCTGCTGCTGTTGACATCACCTGCTTCCTGTGGCCCAGATAGGAATTAAAAACATTTGTCAGTGTTAGAGTCAACGTTATTCCTACTTGGACTGACTGGAGGATTCTCTGTAAGCATATTATACATTTGTCTGGATTAATTATTCAATATTGTGAATTACCTGATAATCTCCGCATACTCCTTGTCCTTGCCTTTGCTGTCCCTCCATTTGCGAAACATGACAGACGCATCCACATTAGCCGGGGAGAAGGTGTTGGGCTCATTGAGCAGAGAGATCACACTAAGCAGGATAGTCCTGATCGGGACAGAACCACACACACACACACACACACACACACACACACACACACACACACACACACACACACACACACACACACACACACACACACACACACACACACACACACACACACACACACACACACACACACACACACACACACACACACACACACACACACACACACACACACACACACACACACACACACACACACACACACACACCAATATCAGATCCTGTCAGTATATGAAAGAAAAGCTCTACACGGGCCTTTTGAAATTGTAGTTAGTTAGCTTAATCTTAGTCTATATCCACGACGTTCCACTTCCGGGATCGTTCAGGTGCTGCCGGATGTCTTTCATTTCGGCCGGATGCCTGTTACCTTCCATTTTCTTTGTGTTGGCATTTTAACTTGGATTTGGAGGACTGTGGTTAACTGCTCCTCAGATCTCTGCAGGATAAATCCAGAGAGCTAGCTAGACTATCTGTCAAATCTGAGTTTTCTGTTGTACGACCGAAACAACCTTTGAACGTGCACACGTTCCACCAAAACAAGTTCCTTCCTGAGGCTTTTTTGCAGAGGCACCGTGGCTCTGTCCGGCGCCTAGCACCGCCCATGACGATTTTTTTGCGTGGCATTTTTAGGCCTTTATTCAATAGGACAGCTTAGTCATGAATGGGGAGAGAGAGAGGGGAATGACATGCAGCAAAGGGCCGCTGTGGCGAGGACCGAGCCTCTGTACATGGGCGCATGCTCTACCAGGTGACCTACCCAGGCGCTCCGCCCATGACGACTGTCATTGGTTTAAAGAAATGCAAATAAACCAGAGCATGTTTTGGAATGCTGTGTGGATTAGCCAGACCCTCCTCCACAGCGCTGTGGAGGAAGGTCTGGCAATAAGAGACTAGCTTCATTTATACCCAGACCGTACCTCTTTCCCTTTGCAGCTCAACTAGATACTGCACCCAATCTGCTTCGGTTTTCAAATACAGACTCAGCACTTTACCTCTACTCCTCGACAAAATGAGTCTTGCTGACTAAGTTACTCTGCAGCAGTGTCTCGTTCTTAAGATGTTACACTGAACAAAGGAATGCTAAAAGTGAACGGTTAATGTACACCATTCTGGATTTATGCTGTATTTCAGTTTTTTTTGTAGATGAGCTCCACCCCCAACGTTCTTTCTTTTCACCATTTTCAATAGCAGACAGGATAGACACAGGAAACGAGGAGAGAGAGAGGTATGACATGCAACATAGTTTTTCAAGGCCGATCAAGATACTGATTATTAGTAGTTACTGAAACTGATAACCGATATTTGGAACCGATATGCATTTACAGTGAAACTGAAAATCTTTAAGTCACAACTAAGATTTTGGAATTTTACAAACACCAACACAAAACTTTGTTTAAATTATTTAACATTTTATAAATTGGAAACTTTCAACATAATACACAGTAAAAGATAGTGTTGTGGGGGGGGGGCATTAAGTCTGACTGAAGCAGAGGGACAAACCCAAAGTAGTGCACTTTTAATAATTAACTTTATCGGTAATTATGCAAATAAAACGCCGATATAGATAATCCACAAACTGCAAACTAGTACATTGCGCCATTGCTGTGCACAATCTTTTAAATTAAGTCTATTAAAAGGACCATTCCAGCGCAAAACGAACCTAGGGGTTATTAACAGATGTGTTCCCACTCGGTCGTTCTCTGGGACGTGTTTTCATGCTAATCGAAGAAGCCAGCGTGGACCGCTGATTAGCTTACAACGCTAGTATTTGGGGTACAGGGAAAGTAAAAACAAATCGCTATTTATACCACTAAAAAGGCTCAAAATATCTCAAAACTTCAACGGTAGCATAATGAGGGTCCCTACATGTTAACCGAAGCATTGAGAACTTTGTAAGTGTATAGACCACTACAGTGCCTTGCGAAAGTATTCGGCCCCCTTGAACTTTGACCTTTTGCCACATTTCAGGCTTCAAACATAAAGATATAAAACTGTATTTTTTTGTGAAGAATCAACAACAAGTGGGACACAATCATAAAGTGGAACGAAATTTATTGGATATTTCAAACTTTTTGAAAACTTTTGAAAAATTGGGCGTGCAAAATTATTCAGCCCCTTTACTTTCAGTGCAGCAAACTCTCTCCAGAAGTTCAGTGAGGATCTCTGAATGATCCAATGTTGACCTAAATGACTAATGATGAAAAATAGAATCCACCTGTGTGTAATCAAGTCTCCGTATAAATGCACCTGCTCTGTGATAGTCTCAGAGGTCCGTTTAAAGAGCAGAGAGCATCATGAAGAACAAGGAACACACCAGGCAGGTCCGAGATACTGTTGTGGAGAAGTTTAAAGCCGGATTTGGATACAAAAAGATTTCCCAAGCTTTAAACATCCCAAGGAGCACTGTGCAAGCGATAATATTGAAATGGAAGGAGTATCAGACCACTGCAAATCTACGAAGACCCGGCCGTCCCTCTAAACTTTCAGCTCATACAAGGAGAAGACTGATCAGAGATGCAGCCAAGAGGCCCATGATCACTCTGGATGAACTGCAGAGATCTACAGCTGAGGTGGGAGACTCTGTCCATAGGACAACAATCAGTCCTATACTGCACAAATCTGGCCTTTTATGGAAGAGTGGCAAGAAGAAAGCCATTTCTTAAAGAGATCCATAAAAAGTGTCGTTTAAAGTTTGCCACAAGCCACCTGGGAGACACACCAAACGTGGAAGAAGGTGCTCTGGTCAGATGAAACCAAAATCAAACTTTTTGGCAACAATGCAAAACGTTATGTTTGGCGTAAAAGCAACACAGCTCATCACCCTGAACACACCATCCCCACTGTCAAACATGGTGGTGGCAGCATTATGGTTTGGGCCTGCTTTTCTTCAGCAGGGACAGGGAAGATGGTTAAAATTGATGGGAAGATGGAGGGAGCCAAATACAGGACCATTCTGGAAGAAAACCTGATGGAGTCTGCAAAAGACCTGAGACTGGGACGGAGATTTGTCTTCCAACAAGACAATGATCCAAAACATAAAGCAAAATCTACAATGGAATGGTTCACAAATAAACATATCCAGGTGTTAGAATGGCCAAGTCAAAGTCCAGACCTGAATCCAATCGAGAATCTGTGGAAAGAACTGAAAACTGCTGTTCACAAACGCTCTCCATCCAACCTCACTGAGCTCCAGCTGTTTTGCAAGGAGGAATGGGCAAAAATTTCAGTCTCTCGATGTGCAAAACTGATAGAGACATACCCCAGGCGACTTACAGCTGTAATCGCAGCAAAAGGTGGCGCTACAAAGTATTAACTTAAGGGGGCTGAATAATTTTGCACGCCCAATTTTTCAGTTTTTTATCTGTTAAAACAGTTTGAAATATCCAATAAATTTCGTTCCACTTTATGATTGTGTCCCACTTGTTGTTGATTCTTCACAAAAAATTACAGTTTTATATCTTTATGTTTGAAGCCTGAAATGTGGCAAAAGGTCAAAAAGTTCAAGGGGGCCGAATACTTTCGCAAGGCACTGTACATACTACATAACTACTGCACAAACGAATATCCACATTGTATTAAAAATAACAGAAACGTTATAAAAAGACAGCATGTCTGTGTAGTAGAATGGAATAAAGTGCATACAGAAGCAGAGGTTGTGTGGCAGAGATTACCTGACGTTCTGGGTGGGGTTCCACCGTTCAGAGGGCAGCTCCCCGCTCTGAGGGTCATCGACAGGAGGGTGCAGGATGGAGATGCACACATCTCCGTTCTGGAAAGAGAACAAAATGCACTGTATAACTAGGGATGCACCGATCTGACTTTTATCTGTCGATACCCGATACCGATCCGATACCATTGTTGAATTAATACACTGTATACCTTAAACCTAATACCTTCCTTCCACCATGTGGAAGAGACTAAAGGCACCAGACTTTCCTAACTAAACATTACTTTCCTAACTATATACTACATTCTACTATATAGAATGTAATCAAACTTATTAAAATAAATTTAAATAAATAAAATGTAGCAGTAGAAACAAAATAGTGTATTGGTCGAACATACAATAGTAATCAAACAGTTACCAAACATTTTTTTTGGCTGTGCTTAATTAAATTGGTAGTATTGTACTTTGCAGTACTACCACCACCCCTCGAAACATTTACTTTGCAGACATTGCAAACAGCCAACGAACTAGTTGGCGTGGCAAGCGTGAAATATCTCCACACAGCCGACTCTTTGTGGGGGGGCTCTCTGGGGGTATGCCCCCCGGGACATTTTTTTGAAAAATAAACCATTAAATGGCACTTTCTGGAGAGTTTTGTGCAAAGAAATGGAGAATTCAAGTCTTACATGATATGTGCAAAACTGCAAGGTTAAGAGCCTATACTTTGCATTGTTGTAGTATCAACAGGTATTAGGGAATTTAGCATTTACATTACTGTTAATCAGTCATCACTTGATTACACATTGCATTACCTTGTTATAATATAAGAAGTGACCCATACAATGTGCCAAATATAATGTGCCACATGAAGAGACAGTCCAGCATATGACAGTAGCAACAGCTGAGAAGATTTGGGTCTGTGGTGACCAGGTCCACCTCACACAACTTCCTTTTCCCATTCTCTCTCTTTACTACCCCACACACACACACACACACACACACACACACACACACACACACACACACACACACACACACACACACACACACACACACACACACACACACACACACACACACACACACACACACACACACACTTGTTTCACTATCTTTGTGGGGGCTCGTCATTGACATAATGCATTCCCTAGCCCCTTACCCTAACCATCACAACTAAATGCCTAACCTTAACCCTTACCCTCACCCTAACCATAACCTAATTCTAACCCTAATGCTAAAACCAAGTCTTAACTCTCAAACAGCCCTTTAACCTTGTGGGGTCCTGCATTTTGGGCCCCACAAGGCTGTGCAGACCCCACAAGTATACTGTACTCCCCGGTTTTTGGACCCCACGAATATAGTCTCACACACACGGCGCCGAGTGGGGCTTTCCGATGCTCGGAGGCGAGCTGTGGCCGGCTAGGGGCCCTGCCGCTGGAGGAGATGCGACGGCGAGGACCGGTATAACATGAACTTGTAGCGGCCGTTGGAGTTTCTGAGCACCGGGCTTCCACTGCTGCGAAAGGGGTTTTTAGCTTTAGGAGAAGGCATTGTATCTGTTAATCCTACCAACGTAGACACTTAGGCTTAGTTGGCCGCAGTGGTGAATTGTCTGCAGTGCTGCGCGGGTTGTTGCTGTGTTCCGATTGTTCTCATATCAGCTCTGCCGAAAAAATCTTTCATTTATTGTCAGAGATATCATGTTTTCAAAAGCATCACTTTCATCAAATTGTATGTGACATATTTCCAGTAGGCAACTGACTGCAAGCAGGCACATCCGGACACAAAGAGAGCCCTGGCCCAATTTAACCACTGATTGTATGTAACCCATAACACAAATTTGACCCGAGGACAACACCAGGGTTAAAAGTCCATATGCCTGGAGGATACTCCGAAACATGTATTTACCACTTCAAAAAAATGTACGTTGGAACATGAAGATGCTGGCGTGAATATCGCCCTTCACAATCCGCGAAATTAATATTTTGTTTTTTTAGTAAATTATGTACCCTAAATTTAAGATTTGGTGTTGGTCATTCTCAACACCTTTCTACCCCCACTTATCAACTCTGGACTCAGCCTGTGTAACGTACGTTACTCACCATCGATAGACTGTCAGCTTCAGCTGGCTAACGTTAGCTGTCAACCTCCCGACTAACGGTTACCGCTAGCTAGTGATCTAGCGAGGATTAGCCCTTCAGACCACAGTGGACTTCAGTGGACTCCCCATCCAAACTCCTGACTGGACCTTCGTCTGCCAAAACTGCCAGACTCTTTCAAATACATGTACTCCATGTCTCCGCCGATCACTTGGTAGCGTTGGTCAGCTGTCAGCTGACGCCAGCTAGCTTCTGTTAGCTTCCACCAACTGACTACTCGCCTACCACATCTGTTCGCTGTAGAGCTCTTTTAGCCATGTTTCCCAGCTCAACACTAAGTTAGTGTGGGCCACTACCTCTCTGCACTGCTGAAAATGGTGCTCCTAAAATATTCCTCACTGCAACTTCTCAACGTCATCTGCTACATCGCTTCAGCTTGCATTGCCAACATAAAATAAAAATATTGTCCCGTTGTTGGCTTCAGCTAAGAAGATAGTTCGCCCCCACACGTCCAAAATTCTTATTCAAATAACCTTCCGCAACGATTGCAGGCTCTTTGATGAAGCTCTGCTTTGAATGAAGTTACATCGTGACAAATTAATGGACCACTTGCAGAGTGATATGAAGACATGAATCAGAGGCACAAAAAACGTTGACAGCAGTGAATGGTCATTATGTTTACCAATACCCCCGACCCGTGCCTTGCTGGCCTAACTCAATGAAAATCGGAATCGGCCTAGAAAGTTGTAATCGGGGCATCTCTACCAATATCCGATCTTAATATCGTATCGTGGACCCCTATGATTAACATCTGTCATGAAGACATGAAGGTGTTTACATTTAGACTCTAAATGTTACTATTTCATATTAAACTATATAAATGCCATATTGGTATGATAATGGCTACAACAACTGTGTGAAAACATTTAAAATGACAAACACAAAATGTTTTACCTCGTAGATGTTGGGGTGCCACATCTTTGTGAGAAAGCGGAAGGTTGGTGGGGAGTAAGGGTAGTCAACTGGGAACTTGATGTGAGCCTGGGAGAACAGAGGTTGACAGTCAACACGTTTTATAGACAGCCAAGCTGGACTTCTGTTATGCTAAGTTTAAGTCCTTTGAGCATGTAGGTCTCAGCTTGAGCATGAAGACAGCCCAGGCAGTGTAGCACATTGATACGTGGAATGTGAAAAAAATTTGCTTTATATATACTAATATTACATATTAGTTATATACAAAGTACATATTCATTTGTAATCTTTGCAAGACATCCTTTCTCTAGTGCAGGGGTCTTCAAAGTTTTTTAAGCCAAGGACCCCTTCACTGAAAGAGAGATGGAGCAGGGACCCCCTACTAGAGATATTGTATAAAATTAAGTTGCATATTAAACTGGGCCTACAATTACGTGTGGGGCGCCCCTAAGCCTTTATACATACTTTTTTTGGCATAGAATACTAAGCTTTTAAAATAGCCTTATAATTGTTGGCATGATTTCATAAATCATGTTTTAATTTTAAAACATACATATGGCACAGTGAATCCTCAGCATATACTGTATCTGTAGATGGCTATCTTACCTTGGCTGTTGAAGATCCCTGCTCTAGTGGGACAAATTAAGTCATGCTTCCTTAAACAAAAATGAAGTGAAACAACATGAAACAGCAACAGTCGCAGGTGTTTGCAAGTTGTTATTGACTTAATTGTAAGATTCAGGAACCAGAAAATGTTGAGAAAAGCTGCTTTAAGCTAGATCTTAACAATACATTTGATATCTCCAGACTGGAGTGATATGACAAATTGGATTTTGTTGGCTGTTCTAGTCTAACTGTAATGTTGCAATAAAAATAATTTATTTCTTGACTGACTTATCTAGCTTTACAAGTTGACAAGTAACAAGTGTTCAACCACAAAGTAGCTTCCTGTACCCATTTCATTTGAAATTAGTCACAACAGTGAACTATATCAGACACTCAGCCATGCCAACAATCATGCTGTGACGCAGTTGTCATTCATGTCAATCATTTCAAATAATGAGCTCGGTATTAGGTGACACAACACTTGGTGCTTGTGGTTCTGTGTTTTCTTTTCATAGTATTGTGCAATTATCTAGGTGAAAGGCGTGTAGGCTTGGGCGCGTGTGTGTAACACCACCCCAGCTCTCACTGAACTGCTGCTACTCAGATAGGGCTATCATTACTCCACAACTAGTCACTACAGCAGTGCAGTCTTGGAACATTTAAAACACAGGTGTCATGACACGCACGTTTCGATATAGGGTTCGCCAGCAGCAGAAACAAAGTTATATAGTTACACTAGTCAAACTCTGTCACCAATATTTCATCAATTACACCGAAGTATAAAAGTCAAGGCATTCCTTTCTGGAGAATACCAGACTCAACCAGTTAGCATTATAATTATATAGTTAGCATTGTATATATATATATATATATATATATATATATATATATAGGGTCCTGGGTTTGAAAGTGTCTGCAGGCTCTATGTTACATGTCTCATGCAGGTAAATTGGAAACTCTAACTATGGCCCCTATTGCGCATATTCTGTCCTGAAAGAGGGATCTATCCACTGTTGCTCTGTGGTCTCCTACTGTTTTTTTATTTATTTTTTTTTGCGTGTGTGGAGTTTTTCCTTATCTGACCGCAGGGTCTAAGGATAGGGGGTGTAACATGATATGTTGTACAGATTGTAAAAACACATGTGATTTAAGGTTACGTAAAAACATTGATTTGACAGTAGATAACACAAGGATGTCACTGTAAAGGCAAAGCATAATGCAATCAGCGATGGCAGCAACACCTGCTCTGTATTATTTTGGCATTCCTGGAAGATTACAGCATCATCTGCATTTTCTCAACATGAATGCAGGCTCTCACTGTTTCACACTTAATAGATGTTTCACTGAATAAGGAACATGAAAGATTGGAAGAGGAGTCTCATCGTGCCCTTCTCTCTTACTCTTTCTCTGCGCTAAGGTGCCATTTATATCGGTCTCGGCTAAAAATAGCCATCTGAAGTACAACCATCATACAGCAAGGGGGAGAGGCATGGACAAGGATAATGGAGGGAGAGGGGAGAAAGACTAAAAATGAAAGAATTATAAATGGCTGCCTGAAAAGGCTTTAAACCCAAGGAGGCAGTAAATGTGAGCCAGGTCATTCATGAATTAGAGTTTTTAAAAGAGCAACAATCATTATAATAAAGCTTTACTTGGTGGACACCTTGGGTTTAAACAAAGTCACTGTCAGTGAACTAACTGGCTGTTTTTTCAAGTTGCAGCAATCTCTTATATATCCAATTTAGGAAGAAACCTTGCCCAGGAGCTCAGTTGCCCTGTATACATATAAATCATCTGTTGCTGCTGGTTATAAATTAGCTTCATGAATGTGTCTCATTATCTAAACACGGTGCCATGTTTTGACTAGCCCTGCCCTTACGTTATCAGAAAGTTTTGTCCCACCTTAAAGTAGCCTCCCTCATACAGGGTGTTTGGGGGCCCGAAGATGGCCACTTCCCAGTTGTAGAGGTCAGACTCCTCCACCAGAGTGATGCGGAAGCCCTCCACCGGCTGCTCCTGCAGAGACTTCAGCTCCATCATCAGGGCCTTCTGGGAACTAGGGGTTGCCTGGTGGGCCATGTTAATCCCACTTCTGACACCAGTGGCCCCAGATCAGAGGAAGGTAATGGGGTATTTGTAGAGTGGAAAGTAAAATGATTGGCTTAATGATACTGTCAGGATGCTACTTACATTTACAAGTTTTACATTTCATGGCTACAGTTGAGTCTGCAGCAAACACCTACAATCTGTTATCTCTGTTTGTATTGACAGTCTTTCTAGAACACGCTAGGACAAAATAAACAGCAAACCTGAATAGATAACAGCTCTGCTTGTAAACTGACCGCCACATAAAGAATTCAAACACAAACAGGATATGTGGCCTGCCAAGCTAGCTTAGGTCAGTGATTTAGTTCGCAGGCCCTTTATGGGGGAAAAAGCAAAGTTAATAAATAAAAAGTGTTTACCTCTGTCTCCTTGCACTGTAATATGTATTCGTTTCGTCACAGCTGAAAACTGGAAGGTAAACTTATCGGTTGTCCATGCTAGCCTGTCTTGACAAAGAGACAGTGACAGGAGCAATGGCTTTTCTGCTAAAGCCTATGGCTGGTCCTCGTGTTTTGTTTCCGAAATTCTTTGTGTGCCAGTGTTGACAGTTGACATGGAGCTAGTATCAGTGTAAGTCACGGTCTCCTGTGGATCATTCTTGGGTTTGAAAGAGGAAACTCGCTCTCCCTGACATCTCTCCGTGCCGCTGGTTCGGTTCGGACAGGCGCTCAGCTGGTCCCTGCTTGTTTATGTTTGTTTATCTGCTCTCTGGCAGTCTCAACTTCTCCACACGTCAGCTAAACCCCTACCGAGCAACTTCGTTCTAATGGAGCAGCTTCCCTGCGCTCTACCTTCGCCTCAGACACAGTGACGGTGAAAAGGGCAGATCAATTCGAGCCTAGGGTCGCGAAAAGGACAGTAAGTGAGAGGTTTATACTCGCGAAATACAGTGGATTTCATCGATTTTTTTATTTTCCTCAGATCGGTGCTTCCGGCTATCATTGCGCGTGTCTACAAAACGTAAAGCACGTTTGGGTCTTAACGTGACGTGCGCGCACTCGATGCTAAGCCATTTTTTTAAAGATAAAAAATAACAATTTACAAAATACATTTACAAATGTACATATTGCAATTTTAGATATTTTAAAAGTTACAACAATCGCTATCTAAAATGACGCGTAGTAACTCACTTCCTTTACATTTCCATTAGCATCACTTTGATCAGAAAAATGGTAACAGCCATAAAGTTGCCTTTTTATCTTCCTTCTCACTTACGTTAGTCTTTCTTTTTTCGTTAAATAAACAATAAACATATCTGCTGCTTGACTTTAGGACTGGGTCTATAATTTCTTTATAGATGGCATATTGCATATCATTGTTATAAAGCCTTTGGTGTCCTTCACTGCTATCATTTTGAAATAAATAAAGGTATACGATATTTTGATAGTTTGACAGTTTCATTGCTGATAAATACTTAACTACGTAAGTGGTGCATGGTGTTTTAAATCTGGCCACCATTACTTCATTTCAGAAATGAAGGAGATAATGATGTCTAGTCAGTCTGGCTACACTAACCAATAGCTAATTTAGGTTCAGAATTGGGATTCGCATTTACTTAGTCTTATAATCAGAAATCGTGGCTCCAGGACTTGGCCAGGCGGTTAAAGTGGCCTTTAAAAAAAACAATACAACCACCGAAATTTACATTATTGTCTTTGTAAAGTAATAGCAGGACAGTATATCACATTCCCCAAGAAAACACAGTACTGAAGAGAATTACATTAAAGGGCAGCATACAAATTGATGTGATAATTTAATATTTTCCCCAATATTTCCCCTTTGATGACTGGATTTCACTTAATCATTATTACCAATATTCCCATCATCATCATCATCATCATCATCATCATCATCATCATCATCATCATCATCTTTACTACAATAAAGATAACAAACTAATTAATAAACTAGTTTAAACTGAGGCTTTGAGTGGATGAAACAAATTACATGTGCACTTCTTTTCATTAAAATTGTATCTAAATTAGTTTAAATGAGCACACTTTTACTTATTTGTATTTTATATTTTTGCGTAGTAGCCTACTGTTAGTCTTTGCCTTCAATAAGGTTTTGTATGTGCTTCTTATTTTTCATAAATCACATTCAGGGAGTTGCAAATGCACTTTTGGTATTTACACTTTGTTGTTTGCCAATAACGCTATTATTCCAAACCAAACTCTTGATTTGAATAATGAAGCACTGCTTTTGCTACCTTTTCTTTTAAAAACAGCAGCTACCAGTATGATGACACCGCTGCCTCACAGCTGGATGTAGCGTTGTAAAGTTCTGACGTCATGTAGGTGAGTGGCGTCAGACAGGAACCAGTGGAAGGGAGCTTGACAAATCAAGATGGCGTCCCACGCCGAAGCAGTAGAGATAATTCAGTGTAAATAAAACTCATTCGCAGAATAGTTTACGTTTGAGTGCCACCTCGACAATACGTCGTTTGGATTTTGAAAAAACAAGACGGAACAGATACAGGTGAGAGTAGTCTTTGTTTATACGTCATCTCAGTTTAGTTTCAGGGGCGGTGGCAGCAGGGACAGCGGTCTGTCTTATCCAGCCACATAACATTACAACCAGGCCAGTGGCGAAGCTAACGCTAAGCGTATTTAACGGTAGATTTTCCCCCAAAACATTAGCCAGCGGCTGTCAGTGAAATAATTAATTCGACCTTAATATTCCACCATTTCCAACTAATGTCATACTATATGACTATGTTGACTATATGTCAATGTTGACTTCTTAGCTAGCTAGCTAGCTAAACTGTCAGTGTATGTTCGCTGTTAGCGCGTTGAGCTAGAAATGAGCACGGATATTAGCTTGTTGCTAATTAAAACTAATCGTAACTTAGCTAAATGACGTTATAAGTATAAGATATCGCACTCCAATTTGTCTGCTTGCAATATTGCGAGCAATATGTGACAACTGTGAGCCTTGACGTGGAATTTTAATGTAAACTTTTCTGGAAATTTGATGAATTGCAGTTAACATTACTGCGACGCTTTCGTTGCATTTCAGCTCCCCCTAAACTAGCTAACATAACAAACTTGTCGAGTTGTTCTGTGCTGTTGTCACTAATAGCTGAAACATTTACATTAACTTGACTCAACTGTACTCTAACCGTGAGTACTATCTAAGTAGTTAAAATAGCTACGCAGAACAGCAACTTGTGGTGGAGGGGTGTTATATATCATTATGCCTAACTAATGTAACTACTTAATAAAGGGTACCACTAGATTAAAATCAGATTACATTAAAAATAAATCTGAAATACCTCCTGGTCACGAGATACCCCTTTATCATGTGTTGGCCATTTCCATGGTCATTCATGATTAGCCAGAGAGCGTAGTAGAGTATGATGACTAAACTCAAAATTGGGGCTAATGGACGTTGTACAACTCCCAGGTTAGTGCAGTACAGGTAACCTGACTGTACGTTGCATTTATACAAAGATGTGTTTTAAATGAGACATTTCCACGCGTGTCACTCTCTTGGAGAGCCTTAGGTCTTTGTTTTTTTGTTGTTGTTTTTTTTTTAACCAATGCTGGTAATATTCAGCAGATTGCAGTGCAATACAATGACGGTAGACCCTTTCAAGGATTTAAGGGGTTCAAAGAACATTTATTCTCATTCTGAAACATAATGAAATGCGGTTATATTCCACAACACAAGAAAAGAAAAAAAGACAAAACAAAAACAGACGTGTGACACCCATTATTGTTCTCTGTTTTGTGAATATCTAACTAATATATAGTCAATTTTACTAGTAATTAGTGGAGCTGTTCATCTGTAAGTATAAGTGAATATACAATCATGTTAATGTCTCAGTGAATTAAAGCATCATTAAATCATGCCAGTTCACCTCCTGGGCACTGCCAAAGTGCTCTTGAGCAAGGCACTGAACCTTGACAGCTGCACCCCCCTCACTCTGACATTACTCAATTAGTGTAGGTACTGAGCACGTGTGTATTATAACAACAGAGTGGAAACATTGTAATTTCCCCTGCGGAAATTAATTTTGAAAACTGGAAAATAAATTCACTATTTCATTATCAGTTGCTAATTGCTAATGTGTACGTTACCTGTTTCCCACCTACATGTCCAGTAGACACAGAGCCACCTGGCCATCCTGCCGCAGTCATCTGAGAAAATGATATGTCTCTCTCTGGCTTGCTAGATGTTCACATTTCTTCACCAGCCATTCATTTTCTTTGTCTCAAATGCTATTTTGTACTGCGTGGGTAATGTACAAGTCAACTAGACTTGTGTGAGATTTGTGGAAATGACTGGCTCGTCTCATATGGCTGATTGGTTAGAGTTGGTGTGCTGATTTTCAGCAGTGTAGGTAGTACAAGCAAAGTGATCATTATGTCAGTGAGCCATTTGATTCAGTGTTTATTTAAAATGTATCTTATTTGAGCATTAAGTACTCTTGACTAAAAAAATCAGCCATTTTCAGTTGTGTAAGTGAATCAAATATATTCACTTTTTACACTGAACACACACAGTTCAGTGGATGTGAACAGTGGCCTCTCTGTGTTGATAATATCAGCCATTGTTGCACGGCATGACCAAATAACAGGATTATGTGACTTGAGAGGCAAAGCAGTGGAATGTTCAAAGCCAATAGGAAAGTGAATAATTTTAATTTGAATAGAAAAAAACATTTGCACTACCATGTGATGAAGTGTCATAGTCATATGTTTTGATTAAAAGGGTTCTGTAGGACCATTCTCTGAGCTTAGTAAAAGACATTTTGTAAATATCAGGAACTACTTTGTCAGAGAAAATGTCACGCCTGAAGGCAGGTGGAATAGAGCTGGGGAAATCCACTTTGGGCTGTTTTCACACTGTTGCTAGTGTGTTTTTAAAAAAAAAAAAAAAAAAAAAAAAAAATACATTGACATATGCCATGTAAATTAAGGCTGGGCGATATGTAGAAAATCAAATATCACGATATTTTTGACGAAATACCTCTATCGATACCGCAACGAAATTGTAGTGTTGACTATTGGTGCGTTCACAAAATATTTACACAAATAATATATAATACTAATAAATAAATACTCATCAGTAATGTGGATATAATGACTAAGTGGGTAAAGGCAAATAATAGAACAGTTACAACAGTCTGGTAAGTTCAGAAAATGACATCACTTTACTGTAACGCAGCCTTTAAAACTAGGAAAAGACAACACTTATGCCATGTTACGATATCCAAAATCTAAGACGATATCTAGTCTCATCTCACGATATCGATATATTGCCCAGCTCTAATGTAAATATTAACTCTCTTTGACATTTAACCGTTTCACTCCCACTACTCACTAACTTTACATCTGGTGTACTCATGTCTGTTTTCAGTCTCTAAATGGCTGCGAGGAAGTCTGGATCAGATGTATACAACAATGGTGAGGACATATTTTTGATGCTTTCTTGTTTTGTTTCCTGTTTGACTACACTGATGTCTTGAGTTGTGAGTGAAGTCTAGGTTCAAGGTCTGCTGGCGCCTGTACTTCTAGTGTCTGTACTTCTATTATATGCTTGCTTTGTTTTTTTGTTTTTTTACACAGGACCCATCAGCTACCTTGATGAAGTTCCCTTCAAGGTCAATGACAAATTCCGCTGCCCAGCCAAAGTGGGGCTGCCTGTTGGTTTCTGTCTCCCAGACTGTGGCTCCTTGCTGATGGACTCACAGGTTAGTCAGGCACAAGAAAAATGTTAATTTTGCACTAGTGTTGTTAGCTGTGGTATGCTTCACTTAAATGCATCGCCGCAGCATCATCACAGCAGGGCTCAAGGGCCCATTCAGACAGAAAAAAAGCTGTCCGGCGATTTTGCCCAGGGTTGTGCGGTGGTGGGAGTGTCACTGAAACGGCCTTATTTGTGTGACGTCCTGTTGTGCTCGTTAACCCCCAAATGTAGCACAAGTAGAATTTATATTTCTCTGTTTCCCGTCAGATTGTTGATAGATTTCGACATTTTTCCCATTTCACGGAGAAAGAGAGAAAGAAAAGAGACAAGCGAGACAGATCAACTGTGCTTTGTTGTTTGGCAAACATTCAGCTGTTACACAAACTCCTGGGCAGTTCAGTGCTTGTGTTTAAAAACGTTCTTGTGGCAGCGATAGAGGCAGTGATGTTTCTTGTTTACTGTACTGGACTCTCACACTGCCTCAAAACCGACTGACAAGTCTGATTACATGATTGGCCACCGCAGCGCGTGAGATTGTGTTTCTCTAATAGTCGAGTCAGTCTCAACTTTTCACTGTAGGCCGCTCAATTTTTTTCCACCTCCCACCGCAGCCTAAACACTTTTATTCAAACTATGTTGCACAAGTCTTTGAGATGAACTGTCATGTGGCTCTTATACTCATAATTATTCCTGTGTTTCTTCTGTCACTCTATGTGCGCTCTCTGCCCATCTTCTTCCTCATGCCCTCTTGCTGCGGTCTCAACAGTATGACTTTTCTCTGGAGAAGCGTAGTGTGCGTTGGGGGGTTGAACTGGCTGAGGCCAGAGCAGCAGAAGCCGGAGCAGCAGAAGAAGCAGCAGCCAAGCAGGAGGCAGAGAGCAGAGAGTGCTTGACACAGGCCCAGGACATTGATGGTGATGGAGGGAAGAAACGCCGGTCTGCTGCAGAGGACCAGGACCTTCTACCACCAGCGTTGAACCCCGTACTGGCGGGGCTGAGCCATAACGCCATTCTCACTCCACTGCCTGCCCCAAGCCTTGGCCCCAGGAAAATCCAGCCTAGCACTCCCCAGCTGCACAGCCTCAACCTAGCCGACTTTGAGCGGGAAGAGGACCCCTTTGACAAGCTGGAGCTCAAAACTTTGGACGATAGGGAGGAGCTCAGGACCATCCTCCAGAGCCAGCCCCAACCTCAACCTCAACCTCCTCCCTCTGTATCCCTACCAGAGGTTTCCCAGATAGGGCCAGTGTCACGTGGAAACAGCCCGTCTCCTCCCAGCACCAACACCAGCCTCACAGCCAAACCTGGCTTTACCCATAAACCCAATGGGTTGGTTGCCTTGCTGGACATGGACAGAGTTGGACAACCTGGGAGAACGGGGTTTGACACAGATGATCGACCCTGTAACATCCGCTCTCTCACTTTTCCCAAGCTCTGTGATTCTGGTGACCCACTGCCAGTAAGGTACGGCCCAATCCCTGCACCCATCCCGGCTTCTCGACAGAACCTACCCAACGGCAGCCCACTGACCATTCCCAAGACCCAAGTTATTGTTGCCCCTGAGCCAACTAGCCACACCAAGAGTGGCACACCAAAACCGGTGAGCATGAGATTACTTACTGCATACCTGACTAATAGTGTGCATTGTTTGTTTGGCATATAGTGATGGAAAATAAGGAAGCTCAGGAATTTAATTGACATTAATTTGTGTTTTTACTCCAGGCCAACCCAGGGTCAGGAACTGCTGGTCTGCCATGTGGCGGAGCCCTGCTCAGCATGACCCCCAGCGAGCGTCAGTGTGTGGAAACCCTTGTGGGCATGGGCTACTCTTATGAGGGTGTCCTACGGGCCATGCAGAGACAAGGGCAGAACGTGGAGCAGGTGTGACTCCCTCTCGCCCCAATGCGCAGCAATCTGGATTACTAGCATATTCACTGTTCGACATGCTTAGCAGTTCATTGTTTGTGTGCTTGTGTAATTGTTTTCAGTGAAGCATCAATGCAGTCTTAAATTAAAATTGAAGTTTCATCACACTTTCTGTTGTCTCAATAGTTATGGCATGGATATGTTTCTGTGATCTGTACAGCTAATTCTGAACAATATGACCTGTCCATCTATTGTCATATGATTATGGTAGCTATAGCAGTAGATGTGGTATAACATCTATGTAACGGGTTCCGTGGAGTTGGTATATCAGATTGAATTAGTACCAGCTGGTTTTAAATGATGAACTAACAATGGCTATCACAAACTTTTAATATGCAAGCCACATACAGCATAAAGAGAACAATAAATGAATCCTACAGAACAGTAACAATTAAATTCAATCCACAATATAATGTCAAATCAGAAAGAAATATTGGTCTTTCTTTGTCTTCTGTGTAATGCCTAACTTTTAAGCCTCATTAACAATGTGATGTTCAAAGCAGACACATAATATGTACGTATTGTCTGTCTAAGGTACTGGACTACCTGTTTGTCCATGGGCGTCTGTGTGAGCGGGGCTTCGATGCAAGTGCGGTGGAGGAATGTTTAGAGATGTACCAATGCTCAGAAGAAAAGGTTTGTACAATTTGCTGTTAGCTAACTGTACCCCTTAGGAACATGCATTGTGTTTAGTCTTTGAAATATGAGCAATACCTCTACATCACCCTATCTTGATAATTAGGCTAAAGTCTATAGATTACTTTAATAGATTTTATAATCTATAGTATTTTTTTATTTTTTTTAATTTTTCATCCTTCCCAGGCCTTGCAGTTCCTTGAGCTAATGTCAAGATTTGGCGAAATGGGATTTCAGCGGGATGCCATCAAAGAAGTGCTGCTAGTCCACAACAATGATCAAGACAAGGCTCTAGAGGACCTGATGACTCGGGCTACAGCTAGCTGAGCCAAGCTAACCAGTCAACCAAAGCCCAGCCCAGGGCTTTTTTCCTGCTACTACCCGACACAGCCCCTTTCCTTCTGCCTACCCTATCACACCATGCCCTGTCCTTGCCTTGGCTGTGGAAGGGACAGCTGGGCGACAGTTGTATTTCTCTCTGTGCTAAAACATATTGTGTCTCAGCACATTTTTTTAAAGACTGTGCCTAGAGTGGATGGGGTCAAAGTGTAACAATGCTTAATGGTGGCGTTTTCTTTTCTAAGAAATCCTGGGGTTAGGTACCAGGATTTTGTACTGCGAGGGTATTCAAGAATGGGAAGAATGACTGACTGACTGACTGACTGAGCTGGAAAGGAGACACTGGAAGAAATGGGTTGTGGTGTTGTGAGCTGATGACAGGCTTTGAGTACATCACAGAAAGACCAGTTTGAACTCTTGATACTCCCAAATGACTATTTAGCTGCCATCTTCCACTGCTCTGTGCAGACCTATTAAATGGTGGCGGGGCTTGAGGAGGCTCTCTTCAAACTGAAACAACTAACATTAAAATAAAAAAAGGCTTAGTCGCCAGACAGACGGCTGACTTCAAGAAGTGCCCTCTTTGCTCTGGTTCCCTGCACCTACAGTAGTTCTGTTCTATTTTATTCTTTCATTCATTCATGTCTGTTGTTCTGTTCATTTTTCCATGTCATTTTAAAGATTCAATTCTTTTTTAGGAACTGCATAATAGATCCTTAGTCACTATAACTCAGAACATAAGAGATATTACTGCCTCAGTACGCTCTTTGACCTGCACTGGAATGGCTTATTAGAGGAGTGGGGCTAAATGGGGAAAGTTCCTCTGTAGGAAATAATAAGAAATCTCCCATAATCCACTGGCACTGATGTCATTAGCTGCACACACGTTTCATTATTGTCAACTTATTTAAAATAATACACTGATACTTTCATTTAAAAAAAAAAAAAAAAGAGTTCGATATGATAATGTTCGATATGTTAACTCACAAAAGTGACACTTTTAACTGTCTTGGACTTCTGTTTGCAGACTGGAAATGAGTGAGCGGTTAAAAGAAATATAAGTGAGGGTTGTTTTTGCAGCCACATTACAGTGCAATAGAGACATTTTATATTGTGTGTCTGTCGACTGGCACGTTGAGCCTCAAGTAATTGTCCGGGATAAGGAATGGTCTTCAAGCCTTGCTATAAATTTGGATGTAACTAGAAAAGGTTTCATTCATTTCAATGATCTCAATCATTTATTCTCTGTAATTAGATTTCATGCCACAAAATCTAAACAAACATGACTTTGGTTTGTTGACTTGTCCAATGTCTTTGCTCATATGTAATATATATATATATAAAAAAAAGATTTCATCTTGATTTTAGGTTTGATGCCTAAAATCTGAACAGTTCAGTCACCACATGTCAAAAGCATTTTCCCAAATGTGAATTGGTGTGATTGTTTAAAAGAAGGCCAGGATCTTTTATTTTTATAGTATGTGTCTGACTTCCATACTACATATGTTTTTTGTTTTTGTTTTTTTTTGAAAGCATGTCTGCTCAGTTACCAAATGCAAAGATAGCAGAAGTTTCCATAATATTGAGCTCTGTGGTACTGATGAGGATTGTGAAAGGCATGGCAACAGATTAAGGGCTTAAATTTAGCAAAATGTGTTTTGGAGAACTGGCACTTTGCTTTTGGGCAGGTCCAGTACTTTGTCCTATGTTTTAGAATTGCAAAAATACATACTCTAACCACCAGTCTATTTAAGAACAACCCCTGGTTGGCAAATGTGTTTATAGTGTGGTTTATTTCCGAAACAAAACATAATTTTACTTGTTTAATAGGCTATGTTTGCTACCAAGTGTCTGCAGAATAGTATACAGTACCACTCAAACCAGAGGAATGAGCACATGCTCGCAGTAAATAAACCTTCTGCCCAAAAACAACAAACATCCCAGTGTTTGTTCAAGTGACACACATCATCGTGGATCTGTCCTTCAATCCATTTTTGCTATTTTTTGGGTAGATCAGTGCCTGGTGCAGGAAAACAACATGACACAGGCAAGGTGTCATGTTCGACTTAGTATCTTTATTCAAGCCAGAATATTTTGTCTGATATGTGGTTGACATGACCAACAAACAAGTGTTTTCACCCAGTTATGTTTTTAACTGCCTTCCTTTTTGTTTGACTGATAAAGAAGAAATGTTCACTTACTTTACAGACAAAAAAAAAATCATTATTGTTGTCTTACATAAATCAAGTGTGGTTTCTGTAATCATACATGAAGTTTATTTCCATGTCCATTTATGTATGCCTCTCCTCTGACAGCCACTAAAGTTGGAGTGAATGCAGCATAGAAATAAAAATGTTATTTCTATGAAATGCAGTATTGCAGATTCTGGACCTCCTCCAACAATGCCTCCCATTTCTGTTACCATCTCCTAGTTGTGTGGAGATGAAATGCAACTAGGTTCAGATCCAACTCTTAGTTACAGCATATTTCAATATGGGGTGCAAACGAATCTAATGAACATTTAACTATCTTAATAGGTGGCTGAGTTGAATGTTCTTTCCCAAGCTCCTGAAATGTGATTTGCAAAATGTTCAATTTCCTTTTGAATTATTTGAAAAATCCTCTTGATTAAATGTGCACATCTTTTCAGTGGTGAGACAATTGATTGCTGTTGTTGATTTCTGGGCTTTTGGCTATTTTCTCAAGTATTGTCCCAACAAATAAGTTGTGTTGAAACAAAGCTGGTGAGGAAGTACAACTTGTTTTCTCTCTTCTGCTGCAAATGCATTTTAATTCTTTCTGTTCAGTTTACAGCAACAATGGAGATGAATGTCCACCCAGGTATTGTCAGTGGCAACTGGAAACATCTAACTGTGTGGCATAGTCAGCAGGGGAAAAACAGACAAATATGCATCAGAATAGAATATTTGGTCTGCCTGAGCTCACCTGGGTTAATAAACAGAAGATTACAAAGTCATGTATAAAGTCTGTTAACAGATCGGAGTTCAGGTCCTATAGTGCCCGGTCATCTACAGTAGGGCCTATGTGATTTCTATGTCAACCATGTCTTTGTCCTCATGCAAAAATGAGCCACCTTCATAAAATCCAGGAAGCCATCTCTCCTGAGAATTTATAATATCTTAAAATGTATGATTTCCTTTTAACCTGAGATCGTCCAGGTAGCTACTAGAAGTCCTCAATGTTCACAGTAACAATTATAAACATACCAGAGGATCTGTCATAAATTACAGACAGCCAGCCCAATACAATTACATTGTATTATTTCATATAATAAAGCTACATTTTAAATACATATATTTAACTGAACCCACGGAAACAAAATAATGTGTCCTTTAACCGGAGAGAAAATCTGATCATGTGATCAGTGATCTCACGCAGTTGGCGTGAACGAGCACGTATGACGCTCGCGTTCACGTACGACCTTGTTTTTGTTGATGTTTAATTTGTGTGCGGCTGCGCGCTGCTCAATGCTTTCGCCGTTGCTGACGCGAGTGGTTTGGAAAACGGAGTGTGTGTACTCTGGCAGCTAGCTAGTTAACGAAGGCCAGAGTGTTATATTATTAGTTGGGAGCCTAGGGGACAAGGTAATGATAGTGAGTCAGCGGCAATAACCAGCGAGTTACCAACCTCTCCCGTATGTGATCGCCCTTGCTCGTCGTCGGACGCTGCCAGTGAGGGCCAAGGAACAAAATAGCATATCGCCATTATATGATCCAGTGTCCAGCGTCACTTTTACCCTCCATGTGGGTGAGGGAACTGTGTGTATCAGATTATGGCGAGAAAAACAGTTAGCAGGAAAAGGAAGGCAGGAGAGCCCAAAGACCAACAACAGGTAGGCGGAAACCCGGTGCGCATCCATATTAGCAAGCTAGCTAGCTCGTTTAGGCTAGTCAGTTATGTTAGCATGCTAGCTAACTAACGTAAGCACTGGGCTAGCCAGGTTTAGCGGATATAAGCCAAGTCAGAGGCAGACTATTGATGACATTTCAACTAATTAACTACTACAGTATATTAGACTATTTGGACATAGCATGCACCAAACTATCACAATGCTGTCTTGTTTAAACAATAATACAGTGTGTTTCTATTTGAACGTCAGTACCCACTAATGTTAGCATGGCGTTACCCAACGGCAGCTATTTTTACGTTAGCCAAAGAGCAAGCTACCTCATCTTATTATGGCTATTATTTAATTGTAATCACGATGATATGACCTTTCCGTAGGTAGGTACCATTGTCAGTCCCTTGTTCGGTTGGGGTCATCACTTGTCACCCTGTAGTCAGCACCCAGAATAGCGTTAATCGTCACTGAAAACTGAATTTGTCTTAGAGTTTTTAATTATAAGCATAATATAGCATAGCAATTATAGCATGCTAGTTGTAGCTATTTAGCTAACGTAAGCGGAAATGTTAGCTAACTGTTAGGTAGCTTAGCTAACTTACATACAGACCAACTGACCAACCGTAGATCGGCCTCTCCAAGATCATGGAATGCACCGCATCATCAGCACGAACATCATCCCAATCAGTCCTGGGCCCAGTTTTTGACACCACAAATTATGCTTTGACTTAAACCAGAAATGTGTTGGCAGTATTACTAGCTTTGCAATAGATAATGTACGACCTTCCTTTACTGCATTTTATGTCAACAATGTCAAGGCATTGGTATAGGCCAGGGCATGTGGGGACACCATAATTCCACAGTAGAATTAAACCACATCCATAACAGATCTTGTTCTTTTTAGCATTCTATTGAATAGAAATACTTTTGTATTGTTTTCCTCTGGCCCAGGTCTGTACACAACTTATAAAGGGTGTGAATAATTACACCAGCATTAGACAATTAATAATAATCTTAACATTAGTAATTTTATGATGCCGGTGATAGTCAAATTTAAGAACTCCTACGCTTACTATGACATTTCACAGAAATGTGTAATATGCTAAAAATAAAATGATGAAGTGATGTCATTTTATACCCAATTTGATCAGGGTTTTTCCTGACTCAGAATGAGGCTGCCATGCAATCCTATAGGGCAAATGCGCACACTCAAGTGATGTTTTGGCCACTGACAGGCTCAGATTGTTGTTATAAGTGTCTGACAATATTATGGAAAGGATCCCTACAGAGAGAGACCGTTTTGTTGAAAATACCATCGCCAAACTCACCAGACTCCATTTAAATATTCAAAATATTTAAATAATATGAACATTGACATTCAGTCCGTTAAAAAGAGCAAGATGAATACAGTCTGGATACCATTAAACCATTAAGCAACATAATGACTATCTGATCAACAGTTCGAATCACACACGCCACTGAAGCAACTGTCAACAAACTCTTGTTTCACTGGTTGCAAAAGGAATGGAAACGTACAGATAAATGTACATGATACAACGTAGCTGGTCTGCCAGAACGTATAGCCGTAGCTTACACAAAGTAGCAAGCTAGTGCCCAGAAAATTGTTTGTATCCCAACAAAAAAAATCTGAAAATTAAATCTCTTTCCTCAGCTGGGCTGGTGTCAAGCGCCACACAAGCGGAGCCGTGTTTCTTGTTCATCACGTCACGCGCAGCAGTGGTGGTGCAGTCGGCGCTCGGTGGTATGTGCTCTCCGGGGGCGGGAGTTCAGACCTCAACAGCAGCACGAGTTGCGGCTTCAGCGGAGCCTTCAGGGTTTTGCAGCTGGCAGGCTCCCTGGCATCCTCAAGGAGAGGGAGTTCTCCCTGGGGCGACTAAACAAGGTGTTTGCTTCACAGTGGCTCAACCACAGGCAGGTGGTGTGCGGGACTAAGTGCAACACGGTGAGATGTCATTTTGTTACTCACTTGCATTCATCATTTAGGCATTCCCCATATATTTAACACTTGGTGGTAATCTGAGAGTACTATCATGTTTAATCTTTTGGTGTGATGTGTTTTACTTGGAGGATTTGGTTGTGTTTTTATCCTCAGATATTTTTAATGACAGCCTATGTAATTACTGCTGTGCAGTGTTTGTTTTTAAATCATCAAATAAGTTAATCCCCCCAAAAAGCAGCCCTGTATTAACTGTCAGTCTTTTTGATTCATTGATACGTCACAAAAGTCAGCAGGGTTTCTGTGTGCAGTGTGTAGTGTCTCATTTTAGACGTTAGCAGAGGCACTCTTTATTTCGGGGCAAGGTGGTGTGCCTCCTCCACTATTTAACATTTTGAGAAACCCTAGTCAGTGAGTGAACCAAATGTAAGGCAATGTGGTTGTGGGATAAAGGCAAAACAACTTTATTATTATGATACTTTCATGATAGAATCAATCATAATTTATTGTCCTTTTAAAAAGTAAAAATTCCATTATCCAATAAGTTTCCACAGTTTTCACATGCAGAGTTGCTATTTATTGTTTGGGTAATAAATGCATTGCAGACTAATAGTAATCATATGATTTTTCTGTAACTGATTTTAACATCGGGGGAATATCGAAGATTTTTTTTTATTTTTTTAATTATTCTATTTGATGAACATTGTCGGCCTAGGTGTTTCAATCAGATCACAAGTCGCGTACACATCTGAATAGTTCTGGCTCAGGTTTTTTTCCCCTTGTTTTAACTCCTGAGTCTGATATTCTAACCAGATGTCTTTCCCTTTCTTTACCTGCAGCTTTTTGTAGCTGATGTCCTGACGGGGCAGATAACACGCATTCCCATGCTGAAGGACAGGGAGTGTCATGGTGGAGGCTCTGGGGTGGCAGGTGCAGTGGTGGCGGGGCGGCATTACCACCCCATAGCAGGCTCTCGTGCCCGGCTGGACCAGCAGGGTTGTGGGATCCACGCTATTGAACTCAACCCCTCCAGAACACTGCTAGCCACCGGAGGAGACAACCCCAACAGCCTGGCCATCTACCAGCTGCCCACACTGGACCCTGTTTGTGTGGGAGATGTATGTGGTTTGGATCTGTTTGGCTTTACTGACCATCTGAGGCCTGTACTACGAATCAAGATCAACATGCCCTGGATTTATTTGTTACCCGGCTTCACCTAACCTAACAACCGCGGTCCCACATAAGCTGTGTCTTGACGGTGGTTAACAACTAGTTCAGTCAACCCAGGGTTTCCCAGTCCAGCGACGCGCGCGTTCACATAAAAGAGGCAGTGTTTGCACAGCACGACCAATCGCAAACATCTACCAGAGACGCATATTTTAAATGAGAAGAGCAAACCATAATACTACATAAATATGAAGAACACAGACACGGTTTTACAGACAAAACGCAGGAAGGAAAGCTGGCAAAAAAGCAGACGCTGTAAATGCGTAAATCGCAACGCTTATCGATATCACTTCCCCATCAGTCAGGCACAAGATCTGACCATAATTACACTTGTCCTTCCCATAAACTGTCGTCACTTTAGCCTTTTATTTCAGTTGCAACCCTGGCACAGGTAAGCGATCGTGAGAGCAAATATAAAAACGTAATTCAGACCGATGTGCGAATTGGCAACACACGGCTCAAGTAGCCGACAAATAGCCTATACGTAAATCCCGCCGCTGAAAATCTATATCTTTTAATAAAAATACCCATCGGGGAATGTTAGCGGGGTTGTCGGTCTCTAGATGTTTTAACTTTTATGAGCGCATCTCTCTCGCTCTCTCTGCGCATAACGAGATCCGCCGGATCTTCAAAGAACGGTGACGCCGTTTAACAATCGAGTATTGATTGGTCAGGTGCCTTTACACCGGTTGATCTCTAATCTGCTCCCGAGCAGGTTAGGTGTTCAGCATAGGTTACCACGGCGATTGAACCCGGTAACAAGTGATCCACCGTCGTGATGCACAAAACCCCGGGTTGAACCTGAAGTTACCTCGTTAACGCCAAATCTTGCTTCGTAGTACAGGCCTCTGGTCATGGCTTATGGTTGCTGGTCCGCTCTCAGCTTGCTGCAATTAATTCTGTTATGATTCTTGCAAACTATATTGAACTGTCTGCTGAACTGTCTCGTAAGCATGGCTTATCCATGGAGGGTTTGCTGTGTTAGAGGTGGCAGTTTTGGCTACTCCAATATTGTTGAACTCGCTTATATTGTCTGATGTTCGTTAGTATGTTGGTTACCACTCCAGGTGATTTTAAGCCTAACCAGCAAAGGGGCTCTAAAATAAAAAATAAAAATAATAAATACAAATTTCACCACAACCATTGGAATGGTTGCCAAGAATTTTATGATCCCCCAGAGGATGAATCCTAATCATTTTTGTGATTTCCTTCACAGTACCACAGAATGTCAAATGTTCCACTTGTTCAACACTATTCACGACAAGATGTACATGTACAGAACACAAGTGATTAATTCCCTAATTGGTATACCTTCAACAAGAGAGGCGCAAAATACTGCAATTTTATTATCATGATATACATATTTTGTTAATATTTACCAGCCACTGTTTAGCAATAGTTGTTCAACAATTCAACCTAAAGCATATACGGTTGTGTAAGACTAGTTGTTTTGCTTTTACATAGTTTTCCTTTGTTTTTCAGGAAGGTCACAATGACTGGATCTTCTCCATAGCATGGATCAGTGACAATATGGCGGTTTCTGGTGAGTTGTCTATATGAGCTAAGTTGACATGCTGCTCTTTGGATGCTTTTATATAGGCCTTAGTGGTCCCCTAATACTGTATCTGAAGTCTCTTTCCCGAAATTCAGCCTTGGTGCAGAATTACAGCCACTAGAGCCAGTCCCACAATGAGCTTTCCTTAGGATGTGCCATTTCTGTGTCTGTAGCTATTGAGGAGGAGAGAGGGGGGGCAAGGTGGAGGGTGGGGGTGTGGCCTTGACCAACTGCCATGCTTTGCTCATTTGCAAGCCATGATGTCTCTCTCTTTCTCATGGGTGGGCCAAATTCTCTGGGCGGGCAAAGCAGAGAAAGGGGGAGGTAACCTTTCCCTTATGACGTCATAAAGTGAAGATTCCAGATTGGCCCATCTGAGCTTTCATTTTCTCAAAGGCAGAGCAGGATACCCAGGGGTTGGTTTAGACCTATCACCATTTCTAGCCACTGGGGGACCATAGGCAGGCTAGTGGAACTCATATTAATGTTAAAAATAACTCATAAAGTGAAATTTTCATGCCATAGGACCTTTAAGTTTTTTTCTGCTCGTGGCTCTCTGCTGGATGATGCTTACAACAGAGAGATACGTAACACATGCCACTATATCAATGATGACTGGTAGGTTAAATTGGCCGTCCTACACACACACACACAGTATGCAAGGCAGACAAACGGCTGACAACCACGCAGGTGGATGCGGTGTAGACCGCTGTGGACTTGTGTCGGTTGCGCGTGCTGTTCCAGGAAAGTGGCTGCATGCGTCCACGACAATGAACGGAACGTTGTGGCTGCACAACCGGTACAAGTCCGCAGCTGTCCATGTAACATGGAAAGTATGTTTGAGCCTCCCTGACGGGTGAACTCAGACTCCGTTGCCTGCTTGTCAGTTAACAATCTGTTAACGAGGGTCGGTTATGGGTCGGAAAAAAACCCTCTAAATTAGCATCCCTGCTAGGCAGTAATCCAGATATGTCTTATTCCTATTCCTAGGGTCCAGAGATGGCTCCATGGGCCTGTGGGAGGTGACAGAGGAAGTAATGAGCCAGGCTGAACGCAGTCAGAATGAGGAGGCAGTACCTTCATACGCTCACATCTCCCACCGTGCCCTCAAGGACATCCCAAAAGAGTACACCAACCCATACAACTGTAAAGTTCGTGCACTGGCCTTCAACAACAACCATAAAGTAAGGTTTATCTTGACGCAAATTTTGGGAAACCACATGATTGTGCTGTCAGTGAAATCATTCTTACGTCAGTCAGTGCCAGTTTTTAGGAAAACACAGGATCTCAGAAAGAGATGTTTTAGCCCAGGAACTTGCATATATACCATTTATAAAATGACATAAAAGCTCAATGTGCATTAATGATTAATTGACTGTTGTCAGATTGGGGTAGCCCATTTTATTGCTCTGTCATATAGGGATTTGTTGTTGTAGGTTACCACCCTAATTGTTTATTCAAGAATGGGTTGGGCTTTGTTTTATGTTGTAACGTTAAGTTGCCTACCTCGACTTAATCAAAATCTGGCTAAACAAACTTCTTCCATTCATCGCTTGTGCAGTGATGGAAGCTGTGTATTTACCCATATTTTATGCCATGAAGAAAGGCGTGTTTGAAATATACTGGGCATACAGATGGACAGCAGAGGTGTGAGTTATGCTACAGGAGTGGGTGTTTTGGTGCACTTCTTTATGCTATGAAAATGGGTCATCGGAGAAATCCATTGTATCCAGTATTCAAGCTGACCACAGTGGTCAAGCCTACAGGGGAAACGTATTTGATACTTAAAACATTGAGGTTGAGGATAATTTGCAAAATGCTTGCGAAGAGATGGTCAGCGATACCTGTTGTTGCTGGGTTCGGCCTCCACACACTTGAGCTTTTGTTATTTACGTTGGTCTTCCCATTTTGTTTTACCCTTTCAAGGAGCTGGGTGCTGTGTCTTTGGATGGCTATTTCCACCTCTGGAAAGCTGAGCACAACTTGTGCAAGGTAAATGACAATACATAGTTTGACTAATTAGTATGTGATGCATTTTCTCTGCCTTCTTTATGCAAGGGGGATACATTCAACTTTCTATTAACATTTCTTTTTTACAATGCGAGTTTGGTTTAATATGAGGTCAGTTGCCCACCAAAATAGTAAATATTCCTCTGATCTTATAATTTCTTACAGTTCTCTTATTTAATGGAGCTTCACAGTCGAGTTGTGCTGGATAGCTGTGGAACTCGATAGCTGTGCATACTTATGTGTTCAAACTATACGAAGAAGAAAGGACTGTTCTTGACATCATCCTTACTTGGTTCCCATTTAATATTCTATGGCATTTCCCTCTAGATACTCTCCACCAAGCTGCCTCACTGCAAAGAGAATGTGTGTTTGGCATATGGACAGGACTGGTCAGTGTACGCGGTGGGTTCTCAGGCTCATGTTTCCTTTCTGGATCCACGGCAGCCTACACACAGCATCAAGTCTGTCAATTCCAGAGAGAGAGGAAGTGGTAAGTGATCTTTAAACTTCTAATTTAAGCTAGTGGCACAAGCGGAGAGCAGCTGATCTCCATACGCTACTTCGTGAAGATTTTTCAATATTAAATACTGCTGTTTACTTTTGAGTAGCTTTGCATTCAAGACATTTGTGTGTGCAGGGATCCGTTCAGTGAGTTTCTACGAGCACATTGTTACAGTGGGCACCGGCCAAGGTTCCCTTCTCTTCTACGACATCCGGGCACAGAGATTCTTGGATAACCCTTTGAATCCAGCCGGAGGGTACCGGAAGTGCCCAGGAGATGGCATCCTCAAACTCTCTACAGGGAAAGGCTGGCTGGTAAACAATTTTTTGCCTATTTGTTACATTACATTACATGTCATTTAGCTGATGCTTTTATCCAAAGCGACTTCCAATTAAGTGCTTTCAACCTTGAAGATGCAAACTCCAGACAACAAGTAGTAAGTGCAAGTACATTAGCTGCAGCTTTAAGAATATATATATATATATTTATTTATTTATTTATTAATTATTATATATATATATATATATATATATATATATATATATATATATATACAATCTTGAATATCGAATAAAAAAAAAAAATGGAATCGTCGATACTGCCACGCCCCCATGTCACGTCCGGTCGGCTTGTCAAGTGGATAAAAAACACACGTGTTTAAGTGCTGCGAGTCACTCAACCTCCTGTAACTTAGCTAGAGCCAGTCAAAAGTTAGCATGGCAAATGCTGGAGACCCATCAACAGAACTTGAGTGTTTGAAAGTATTTTGGATTTCCAGTGAGTTATGTTGACAACGTTCGCGCTGTCGACCGTTGTGTTTACCATTGCACATTAGCCTAGCAGCTAGCGGATATTCCTTCTGCTTATAGCTTTATCCCAACAAAACTGCACGGTTGAATTTCAGCCTGCATGCACGTTTTGTAGCCTAAACAGAGCAGCTTATGTTGGTTATATTAGAGAGCGCAACAAGTCAGCGAACTGCCCGAGTCGCCCTCTTTACTATAGGTCTGCTCAGCTGCTGTGCTGGTTCGATGGTGTTTTAAGCCCCCAAGCCCCCAACTAAGCCTTCAAGGCAGCGCTGTGACTGTCGTCTTCAACCATAACATTGCCTAATCCTAGTGCCTTCCAGGCAGCGCTGCCTGGAAGATGACGTTGGGGGGCTTTAACACCAAACTTTGTGTGCTGCGAAGAGTCTGCCCTCAGGATTGTCAGTAAACTTTTTTTTTTTTTTTTTTCTTTTTACTTTATTGACAAATTGTCAAGTTTCAAATTGACTGAAGACATGTTATTGTTACATTATGTTGTTAATACATTTTTTAATTTTGACAATGTAATGTGGTACATTGCGAACAAAGGTCAGATATGATATTACATACAAGTCTAGTCTAAAAAAGGCATAGCAACCTGTGCTTTAAAAAAAAAAAAAAAAGAGTAAAAATCGAGAATCGAACCGTGACCTTAGAATCGAAAATGTAATTGAATTGAGGATTTGGAGAATCGTGACACCCCTAATATATATATATATATATATATATATATATATATATATATATATATATATATATATAGAGATATATATATATATATATATATATATATATATATATATATATATATATATATATATATATATATATATATATATATATATATATATATATATAGATATATATATATATATATATATATATGGAGCTCATTCCACCTTATAGGAGCCAGGACAGCAAACAGTCAGGATTTCGTTGAGTGATTAATTGTCCCTTGTTGTGAGGGGACAGCAAGCAGGTTGGCTGATGCAGAGCGGAGTGGGCGGGTTGGGATATAGAGTTTGACCATGTCCTGGATGTAAGCTGGGGCTGATCCGTTCATGGCACTGTATGCAAGTACTAGTGTCTTGAAGCGGATCCGGGCAGCAATTGGTAACCAGTGAAGAGAGCGGAGGAGCAGTGTAGTGAACTTGGGGAGGTTGAAGACAAGTCAAGCTGCTGCGTTCTGAATGAGCTGCAGGGGCCGGATGGCACATGTGGACATCCAAAAAGAAATGTCAGTCAGACAGGCCGAGATACGTGCTGCTACTTGCGTTTCAGAAATTCCGAAAGGAGAGAATTAGTTGGGTTTGATCTGCATAGCTGTGATAAGAAAAGCCGTGCGAGTGAATGACTCGCCGAGAGAGTAGCTGTACAGAGAGAAGAGGAGGGGACCCAGGACTGATCCCTGAGGAACCCCAGTTTGAGCAATGAGAGCGCAGAGCCTGAGACACCCAGATCCTTGAGTGTCGAAATGAGGATCTGGTGGTTCACTGTGTCAAAGGCAGCAGAAAGGTCCCGAAGGATGACGACGGGAGAGAGAGGTTGCTCTAGCGATGTGAAGCTGCTCAGTGACCGCAAGGAGGGCAGTTTCTGTGGAGTGGCCAGTCTTGAAGCCAGACTGGTGGGGATCAAGAAGGTTGTTCTAGTGAAGATAAGTAGAGTTGATTATAAATGGCACACTCAAGAGTTTTGGATAGAAATGGAAGAAGGGAGACGGGTCTGTAGTTAGGCCTAACAAAAATTGTTTGGTTCCAGTTTCCGACCGACCCTGTCAATTTATGTGCGACCCAAATTTATTTTACGAGCTTGGGGAATAAATGATACGAATTAAATAAATATCCAAATAAAAAGTTTGAGGCAAACTATAATTAAATTTTTGTACAGCACTCTTGCGTTGCAAGATGCCTGTTGTCCTCCAGCAATGCTGGAAGAGGACCCGATGTCGCCGCAGCGGCACTTAACGTTGCCGTGTCCAGTTTTACGGCAGCAGCGTGAGGATGGCGCCTTCAAGCAGCCCTCACCGGCCAGCTACAGCACTACTGCACCGCCGGGGAGCTTCAATACATTAAACAGGGCAGATGAAACCACTCATGAACTATATGTTGTGTTTAATGTCGTTCAAGAGGATGGCAACGTAGCAAGCAAACACGATCGAATGAAAAACACCCTAAAATGCTTTAACGTTACAGCAAGTCCCTGTGGCTCAAAGGAGGTGGCTAACAGCAGTGAAGCTAATGACAACTTAACAACACAATTAATTTGGATACAAGCGTTGCATTATGGAAGATAGACGGGATTCTCGGATAGCGATGTTGCTTCACGCAGCACATGTAACTGATTGGAAACGATACAGATTATACATTATTTGCTGGCGCAGATGAACTAACGCTACACTCGTTACTGTAAGTAGCCTACAATAAACCCTCCATGATTAAAGAGTCAATACTTACCAATACCCACCTACCTGTTCTACAGGTATAAACATGTAGAAACCGATATTTCAGTCTGCTCTGTCCACTCTTGTCCACCGCGCTGTGCAAACGCAGCTCTTCTCTGCAAATAGCGACTTTTTACAAACAAGCTAAAATGAAAGATGTCAGTTTGTAGTCTAACTGTTTCTTAGTTTGCAACAAATCTTGAATTTTGGACAAACTCTTGTAAACTTAGCTGCTGTCTTAACGAACCATCCTCTCCGCTGGAGCGGTAAACCTGTGGATGTATAAGACCAAAACAGATACATGTGGCTACTTAATATGCACGTGAATGACGCCTCACCGTGTTTTCAATTTACTAAGCGACAACTGTACATGTAGTAACAGGTAGGCTATGTTTTGAAAAAAATAGAGTATCCATCGCTACTGTAAAGAAAAAAAGAAAATAAATTCCCTATCGACCCATGACCTCAACTGACAACCAACCAGAACCAAACAATTATTTTTTTTTATGCCTTATTTACCTCAGACGAGTCGAGTGTTGGCTTTTTAAATAGTGGGGTCACTCTTGCCTCTTTGAGGGCGACGGCGAAAGAGTAGTTTGTATTCAATAAACTGCTCCTTTTTTGAAAGCTGAAGTGCTAAACTGGACACAAATGTTAATAGCATTGTCGACATTGTTGCATTTTCAGAACTTTTCCTTTCTTCTCTTCTCACTCATATCCTCCCTCTCCTGCTCTCTTAACTCTCAGAATCATGATGAGACGTGGAGAAGTTACTTCTCTGACATTCATTCCTTCCCCAACGCGGTGTACACCCACTGCTACGACGACTCTGGCACCAAGCTGTTTGTAGCGGGTGGACCACTCTGCTCTGGCCTGCACGGCAACTACGCAGGACTGTGGAGCTAGCCTCTTCATCTCACTCTATCACTACATCCTCGTCCAGATGTATTCCTAACCAGTCCCTCCCTCTTCTTCTACAAGTCACTCTGTTTTGCTCACACGTGGATTCAGGAGCATGATCTTGCCCCCCACAGTATCACGGCTTTGAATATTGTTCTGTATGTTTGTGCACACCATTACACTATACCTTTCTCCTCCAAGTATTATTTTGCTCCTTCCACCTCAGCTACTCAAGTTTTTTTTTTTTTATATGAAAATGTACAAACAATTAACTAGTAATTTTCAAGAGCTGCAAAGTCTGCCACTGAGGAAATCGTTTTTTCAAAAAAAAACATTAAGAATAAAGTAATACGTGTTCTCATCATTTAAAACATCCAACCCGCAGGAGTTAGGGTCTGGTCTTTTGCAGGCTTGTTTTTGTATGTAAGACTAGTGTTTACCACTGCTTCCTCTGTGATAAATGACAGTGTCTTTGTGAAATATCTGTGGAATTTTTCTCCCAAAAGTTCCTTTTCAGTCTCACTGAAATGGATGGCAATAAAAGAGAGGGGGAGAGGGGGAGAGAGAGAGAGGAAGAAGAAGGACTGAAGAGACAATTCATTTTGAAGGACTGAACCGGAGTGCAGTTTGACGTTTGATAGAAAATATTAACTGGTTGGAACAGCGCGCCCTGTCCCACAAGAATCACAAAGAACTTCTCTCTTCTCCAGGCAGAAGTAAAAAATTAAGAAGCCAATCAAAATGGGACTTTGTGTTCATATTTTTTCTCACCAAGATGATGTAAAGGAGAAACATTTAGATTGCTGAATGCAGTGTTCTGCTCTGAATTAATCCCAACAAATGCATATTTTATTTTTGATTGTGTGTGATTTGACAGGCAAACCCCTGCTGATATTCTAATTTGCTTTATTTGTATTTATTTTCACCTTTCTCTGTCACATTTATTCGGTTGGTCAGGGGTGTTTATATCTGCTTCTTTTAAAGGGTGTTTTTTTTTTTCTTTGCCCATCGCTTATGTTCTTGTGACCAGAATGCTTTCAGCAGATTTGTCCATTAGTGGTGTTAAAATTCTGATCTGTAAATGTTCTGGTGTTACTATAGAATTGTAAGTCTTGGTAGCAAGTTGAGTATCATCAAATATGATGATTGATAGATCGAGGAGCCTTTAGTGACTGGGTTACCTCTCGTCTCCCCCCACCCCACCCCCAAATGATTCTCCTCCACAGGAACTTGGGAGAAGATCTGTAGTAGCTCACTTTAATCTTCTCAACTATCCAGCAAGAAGGATGCATGGAGAACTAATGAGAATTTTTGGACTCTACCCTAGAGTTAGATTCTGCAGGCACATACATTTGTTTTGACAGTTGTAAAACTTTTTTTTTTTTTTTTTTTTTGTACCAAGGAGTGAGTAATTCTATACTCTACTCTTTTCCTTGTTTGGTAGAGGCAGGGTAGGCTTGAGTTACGTTTTTGCCTTCCTTGGGTCTTTCTGTGAAAGACTGCCACAGGCGATCATAGTTTTCCTTTTCTACATGGAACTTTTCTCCAGTTTTCATGATAATGACATATTGAAAAGAGAAACCCCAATTACGACCACAAATTGAGCAATTAACCAACACTTGTAAAGTGTATTTTATATATAAATGTGTATATGTATGTGTAAAATACATAGGGACAATTGCATACATTTTTATGTATATGTCTGAGGAAGTGTGTGGATTGATCTGTCTACTTGGTGATGCCCTGTTTTTTTTATACATGCCTCATGAATGTTTTTACAAATGACTGAATCTGAGGATATTGTAAGATATAAACATCTGGGGGGAAAAACAAGCTATTAAATCTTTTAAAAAAAAGAGGACATAATAAAAATAAAATGTATATTGATGTAACGTTTCTTTTTTATGTTTGACATCATTTATCCAAATTTAAGAGTTCCTATTTATTTAAAATGGGTCACTGCTAAATGATATGGGTCCATTAATGATATCCAGCCATATGGTAGCTTTCAGGACATGAATGTCTCTGGTAGACCAGTGTGCATTGTTCCATAGCATTGTGATCACCATACTGCAGAAATTGTGTAGCTGTGTGCATCTTTAATATGCACAACAGAGGAAAAATAAATTAGACATAAAAATACAAGCGTCAATCCTAGATTGAACGACTTGTGTTTGATACATCGTTTATAAAGTATATGACTTGAGCTGAGCGTTTTAGGTAGTTAGTTCCCTAAAGAGGGCATGGATGTATTAAGAGAACAGCGCGAGCGCATGTCACGTGACCACCTTGTCTGCTGCTGGCCGAGTGAATCGTGTTAGCAGGTAATAAAAACACTATTTTTCCTGTTTTTCTCAAGTTCAGTTTCTATATTTCAGCGCGTATAAACCATACACTTAAGCGCGTTTTCGCTGAAATAGTTGGTTGCTAGATTGGTTGTTTTGCTTAAACGGGGTTGTGAGGGATGTCTTTTGCAATTTTTCTGTTGTCTTGTTTCCCGGCGAGCAATGTCGGGATGGGATTGTGGTCTGCTGAGAGAGAGGCCTTTTTCTTTAGATTTCACAGCTATGTTGTTGGCTGGCTAGCCTGTTGTTTAGCTAGATGTCGAGGGAAAGCCTGATGTAACTGCCAGTATCGTTAGATAACTGAGCGGATTTATAAATACATATATCAGCAAGCCAGTTGGACGATCGCTGTCTGTCAGTTTAGACCAGATTTAGATAGCATCGTTAGCTAGCTTCATCCCCCGCTGCATCGTTTGTTCAGTAACGTTATCGACAGCATAGTGGCAGCATTAGCATGTTAGTAGCTAACATGAGCCTATGCTAGCGAGGACAAAGGGACCCTAGTACCAACAGCTCCAAGTCGGTCAGTGTTGAGTCGGAAACGACGCTACGAAAATCTGATTTGTTTTTGCAAGATAGACATGCAACGTCAACCGTTATCAAATAGCTAGCTAGTGCCATTATGAAGACTCAAGAAATAAGTGACCTGACAGCAACCGCTAACGTTAGCATTGGTTCAAAACAACGCGCCGCTTGCTTTATTACTAAAATAAGATGGAGCTAAGTGTTAGTTAGCTGTAACCAGGTAAATGCTAATATACGTAAACATGTAACGTTACGTGTAACTTGGAATATGTTTTGTCATATATGTAGCTATGTCCAAATAACTGATGAGTTACAGAATTATTGTTTTGTTGTTGTTTATCTCTTAAGACCGGGAGTCGCACCTGTAATGATATGTTAATATTTGATTAATTAAATACAATGTAGCTGCTGCCGTAGGTTTCTCAGTTATAAAACGAGATTTTTCACTGAATTTAGCTACACTTAAAGTCACAACGTCTTTTTGCATTAGCTTTGTCCAGACCAGCAGCCAATGGCAGCAGTGCATTTGCCAACGTCACTCAGGCACTGTAAACTGGATTGCTATTGTTCTCTGACATAAAAACAAATGTGTCACTAGGGATATCTGTAGTTATTATTCTAGTAATGTACACCACAGTTAAAGCTTGCAACTCGATTTGCAGTATTTTTCATTACAACGTATTGAGCAATCACCTTTTCCATGTATCTGTAGGTGGATAAAGCCATGTTTGTGTGAATATGGTTGTGAGAAGTGTTTATTTGCTGTTGAAAATTATTAGTGCTTGGTTATGTGGTATCATACCCAATTTGCAGCAATGTACAACTTGTACATGACTCAGTTGTCAAATACACACAGAGACAAATTTTGTATTTTACTGCAGTAATTGTGTTTATTTATGTATATATATAAAAAATATCACAATTACTGCAGTAATATATATATATATATATCTATATATATATATATATATATATATATATATATATATATATATATATATATATATATATATATATCTCGTTTCTGTATACTATCTAGCATGTAGAGGGGATGTGGGGTTAGGGTGTGTAGTGTTTGTTCTACTTCACACCCTCTGTGGTCTGTGCTGTTGTAAGGGGACACTGGGTCGCTCTCCCTCCTTGACCTAGATTTTCAGCAATACTGTTGTCGCCAGGCCAACTCTGTGTCTTACAGCCTTCATAAGGGCGGTATTCGTAATTGTGCAATAAGGCGTAGCTATGCTCACAACACACATTTCTGTTATTAAACACTTATTTCCCTCTATGCACTTGCAAAAGGCAAAGTATTGAGGCTCTGCTAGAAACATTGTAAATTAACTGAATGTGTTTGTCTTTTGCTGGTTTAAGAACTGTTGGTTGATTTCACTCATCCTTCCATTTTTCTTTGCAGATTTTTCTATTTTGTACATACAGAGTTTTGTATATACTGTATATGATGAGCTCGCTGGGCAGCGACAAGGCCCGCGGCCCTCGGGAAAAAGCACTGCCTGCTGCCACTCACACATCGCAACCACAGAAACAGATACAGGTGAGCCACCACGACCGCATGAACATGTGGAAACTTATAAAAAGCACACTTCTCTAAGCATCAGAAATTATGAGACAAAACACCAGTGTGCACACAACTACCCTTGCCAACAAAACCACAGTGCACACATTATGGCTGGAGACCTCTTTGGTCAATATTGAAAAGGATTTTCTTTATTATTTATTATTAGCCTACATTTTAATAGTGACAATAGGAGGCACAATTAATACTTCTCTGACTGTCATTTAAAACCAAACATTATTATATTATTGTGTAATTCTGGTACAAAACCCCCTGAGCTCCCGTAAGTTCATAGTAATGTAGTGTCAGTGATATTATTGTTTCTGTTCTAGTGCTCTGCACAGATCTGACACCCAACCGTATGCTCTAATCCCCGGCTCTCTGAAGCACTGTGCACCGCCAACGCCAGGGTACCGCCGGTAGACAATAACCATGTATTTTAGGTTCATAAAATATACCCAAATTCCGGAATATGTAGGATACTAATACAGACAATCCTGTAATCTTACGTTGCAATGTCTGCTGTATTATGTGTTTACTACGTGTTGATCTGCATATAGAGCAGAGAAGTAAGATCTAATCACAAGTGGTCAATCAAAACTCATGTGGAGTAGGGATGTGCATCTCCGGTCTGAGGCCAATGAGATCTTAATGCATTGCCAACAATTCAATACATTAAAGATACATTTTAAGAGATGAGGAGAAATGGCAGAGCGTACAGGTAAAGGGAAGCTGTCGGCGATTTGTAGCGATTCGTGGAACATGTAGCTCTTCCTCCTACATGTCAAGGAATGTATACTACTACTGCTAATAATAATAATGAATAAACCGATGATAACATGTTAAAAACGATGCATCATGAGTCCATCCCAAATTGTATCTGGTATACCCTTTAAGTCGTTTAAATGTTGGCGCACCGATACAAATCGGGGAATTTTTCAAAGTCTGCAGAGATGCCCTACTCGTCATAATGTCATAAGGTTTTTTTTTTTTTTTTTTTTTTGGGACCCTCTCGAAAACGAGATGGTACATCTCAAGGGGTTTATCCTAATAAACAAATTTTAAATTTATCTTCAGGGACAAAATATTTTTTTTTTAAGAGGCACCTTTTATTTATTTTTTGGTGATGAGTTAGGTTTGTGCTTTATTACTCCCTATAGGGAAATTAAGGTCAACATCTGTTTGCTTTTGCTAATTGTTTTTTTTGTTAAAGGAACACACCGACTTATTGGGACTTTAGCTTATTCACAGTAACCCCCAGAGTTAGACAAGTCGATACATACCCTTCTCATCTCCGTGCGTGTTGTAACTCTGTCTGATGCCTCCACCGCTAGCTAAGCCTAGCACAGATCCTGGAAGTAACCGGTTCCAACTAGCCTACTGCTCCGAATAAGTGACAAAATAACATTTTCCTATTTACATGTTGTGATTTGTATAGTCACAGGGTGTACAAATAAAAAGGTCACATGAGACACAGCCATCTTCTAACCGTATAAAAACTGGGAACTATATTCTCAGAAAGGCGAAGCACTGCTACTTGGGCGGAGTGATTTGCTAGCAGCACCTGAAGCCCTGTGGTGAGGAGCAGAGAGTTCGCCTGGAGTTTCCTCAGATTTGGAGTAATGGAATCAACAATTACTAGATAGTAAAAGCATAGTGACCTTGTTATTTGTACACCCTGTGACTATACAAATCACAACATGCAAACAGAAACATGTTGGCGATATTTTTTCACTTATTTGGAGCAGTAGGCTAGTTGGAACCAGCTACCTCCAGGATCTGTGCTAGGCTTAGCTATCGCTGGGTGCGTCAGACAGAGTTACAACACGCACGGAGATGAGAAGGGTATGTATCGACTTGTCTAACTGTGGGGGTTACTGTGAATAAGCTAAAGTCCCAATAAGTTGGCGTGTTCCTTTTTAAAAAAATAAAATAAAAACGTTTTTGAATAGTTAATTTGTCTTTTGTAGTTAGTTTTTAAAAAGAAAAAACCCCGATTACAATTGTAAATCTGGTTTGGTGTGAAAAAATCTGAAATTTAAAAAAAAATATTGCCCAGCCTTACTTGAGCTGTTGCATTGCATAGTATTGTATTTCATTTTACCAGCATACATAATAATCTGCGATGGAGTATATATTTTGTTCTCCCCTTTTTTTTCTCCTGTTAACGAACATTTTACCCAATGGTCTGTGTTGCAGGCTACTGCTGAGCAGATCCGACTTGCCCAAGTGATCTATGACAAGAATGATGCTGACTTTGAGGACAAAGTTAACCAGGTGATAAACACTTTGCCTTTATTAGCTACTACAGTACAATTTAGGGCATGCTGTCGTTCCTCCATGACTCCAGTACTCTATGTGGACACATGAAAAAATGCATATTTGATAAAATGGGACACCTTGGGCCCTATTTTAACGATCTAAGCGCACGGCGTGAAGCACATGGTGCAGCTGCGTTTAGGGCGTGTCCAAATCCACTTTTGCTAGTTTGATAGCGGAAAAAAGGGTTTGTGCGCCGGGCGCATGGTTCAAAAGGGTTGTACTTAGTGTCTTCATTAATTCATAGGTGTGTTTTGGGCCTAACATGCAATAAACCAATCAGAGGGTCATCTCCCTTTTGTATCTTGGCACATTGCTATTATGATGGTGGATTTGCACTGGTGTGTGTGTGTGTGTGTGTGTGTGTGTGTGTGTGTGTGTGTGTGTGTGTGTGTGTGTGTGTGTGTGTGTGTGTGTGTGTGTGTGTGTGTGTGTGTGTGTGTGTGTGTGTGTGTGTGTGTGTGTGTGTGTGTGTGTGTGTGAAGCATAGTGTGTGCGCGCTGTGCACAAGCATAGTGTGTGCGCGCTGTGCACAAGCCTAGGCGCATTTTACTATTTTGCTGTTAAAATAACAATGAAATGCTGCGCTATTGACTTTACACCAGGTTTTTGTTGGTCAATGGCGCGATCACTTCCCGCTGCCTCAAGATAGCAATACGCCAAGAATGCACTTGAACACACCTCCCTGTACGACCAGCACGCCCATGGGTGCAAAGATGGGCGCAGGTGCATTTGCTTAAACAACGTGGGCACTGGACGGGAAATTGACAACTGCGTCGGTCTTAAACTAGCAAAGACTCTTGCGTCGGGCTTTGCGCTGTGCCGGGTGCAAGATAGGGCCCCTTGTCTCGCTGTGACTTGTACTGTTGTGTGGTGTATTTTGTCATTGGTACACCTTTTGTTGACTACTAGACATTTTCTAATATGCTGTGTGTTTGTTGCTTTCCCCAGCTGATGGAGGTGACTGGGAAGAACCAGGATGAGTGCATGGTAGCGCTCCACGACTGCAACGAAGATGTTAGCAGAGCCATCAACTTTCTCCTGGAGAGCACCTCGGACATGGTAAATTACGTTGTGTCTCATTTAATCTCATCTTAAACTTCACTTACTAGCCTATTATTTTCACCATTTTCATTTTTGCAATTTCAGATAATGTGAATAGATTTATTTTGCTTGGAAGGCAGAATATGCACCAGCTCTGTCTGATAACTGTTTTTACTGAGATGTGTGATTTTAAATTTGGAAAACGTATGAGCACAGGGTAAAAACAACAGCATAAACTGTGAAAATAAGTGAGAATAATCATCATGCTCTAGATTTAAAATTGTACTTGTGCTACCAAAGAAAATCAAATAGACCTTTGTTGACATGTGTCAGTAAGAAAAGCACAGGTGTAATTAATAACCTTAATGATGGCTGAATTCCATTTACTGTATCTCAGCTGGTTTCGTGATCCTGGTATTGTGCATGTTGGCTCACCGCTATAGCTTAAGCCTTGTGCTACAAGACTTTGGAAATATATCTGAGTTGCTGTGCTGCTCACGCCACAATGCGTTTTTTTGTCTCAGACTGTTGGCATGTTGATGTGAGGGTGCACAAACTACACAACAGATCTCAGACCAGCGCCCTGTTCTTCGTGCGTGGATAACAGATTAGAATTTTGACGATTTGTCACAAGTCGTTTTTTTTTTTTTTTTTTTTTTGCTTGTCAGAAGCTTGTTCAAAATGAATCTGGAAGATGTGACCGGTTAGCTCTGTTGATAGAGCAGGCACACATATGCAGTGGTGTATTCCTCGACGCAGAAGGTCCAGGGTTCCAGTCCGACCTGTGACAGTTTCCTGCATGTCTTCCCTCCCTCTCTCATGTCTGAGCTGTCCTATCTATTAAAGGCGGAAATGCCCAAAAAAAATAATCTTACAAAAAACAATCTGGAAGTTTTATCAGAACAATAAGTACTTCAGTCCAAACTTGCAAAAGTGCAGGCTTATTGACATTTAGCAGGATCATGACCAAAACATTTTACTGTGAACCACATTACACAAACAAATACAAATGGCTCACTTTCTTTTCTTTTTTTTATTAGAATGATAGTGTTTATATAGTACTGAGGTTATTGTGAAATTGTAAGTATCATAATTTAGATTGACTTGGCAACAAAGATTCTGACTGTTAAAAGACAAATGAAGTCAGGATTAACAAATGAATCCACAAACTGCTTTCACAGAACCAGACAAGCTGGATGAGAATAAAAAGGATTGTTTAAGCTTGATAACAGCATGCTCGCCTGACACACGTGATGTTCTCAGGTAGAATAGTGCTGTGTAGCGCTCCAAGCCCAATTCACAATCACTGAAGTTTCTCTTTTTAAAATGCATGTAAAGCACAATGCAAAGCCACTGTGAAGACAGCTGTATTTACTGAAAAAGAAATGCATCTTTTCTGTCAGAAGTGTGTGAGACAGATGAGTGAAAAACACAGCACAAAAACAAACAAGGAAAAAGTACAGGAAGATGTTTTACATCGCTCTTTGCCCCTTTTTTCTTAGTAAAAAAAGTAATAAAGGATACTGGCACATCACTACTGGATTATGTAACATGCTTAGAAGATAAAAAACAAAAAAGGTTGTTGTGCATATGGTGGTCAAAAATAAATTCCGTAAAATCCGTCTCTGGGCTGTCCTTTGCCACACTGACAGTTAGTCAGTTTGCTTTTTTCTAACATCAGGGACTTTTCGAATGAAGGCACACCATTGTACACACTTTTCCCTCTTCTGCTCAGAGTGCAAAGTTTAACGGGCTACTAAATGTCCGGCAAACACATAAGTGTTGTTCTGTGTGTTGCGAGTCTGAGTGAGTGTCCCAACATTTCTGCACAGATGGCGAGGAAAGGCTGTAGGGCAGCCAGCCAGCCAGTGACCCTGGTTGTTTTGGTTTTTGTGGAAATCCAAAAATAGCAAATAGCTGGTTTTCTCCCTTTTTTATGTGGAAGTCTCTACTAGAGCTGCACGATATGAGGAAAATATGCGATAATGTTGTTTAATATCGCGATAACGATATTTCTTGCGATAAATAAACAAATATTTTAAGTGTACTCAGTTCTGCATTTCTGCTGCTTTCAGTATTCAGCTAAAATACAACACATTGCTTGTAGAAGAAAAACATTTCTAACATTCTTTTATTGGACATTTATTGGAATGTAAAAGGCAGCACTAAAAACAAAAGAATAACAGTTACAACAGTGGGAGACTCTGTCCATAGGACAACAATCAGTCGTATACTGCACAAATCTGGCCTTTATGGAAGAGTGGCAAGAAGAAAGACATTTCTTAAAGATATCCATAAAAAGTGTTGTTTAATGTTTGCCACAAGCCACCTGGGAGACACACCAAACGTGGAAGAAGGTGCTCTGGTCAGATGAAACCAAAATCAAACTTTTTGGCAACAATGCAAAACGTTATGTTTGGCGTAAAAGCAACACAGCTCATCACCCTGAACACACCATCCCCACTGTCAAACATGGTGGTGGCAGCATCATGGTTTGGGCCTGCTTTTCTTCAGCAGGGACAGGGAAGATGGTTAAAATTGATGGGAAGATGGATGGAGCCAGATACAGGACCATTCTGGAAGAAAACCTGATGGAGTCTGCAAAAGACCTGAGACTGGGACGGAGATTTGTCTTCCAACAAGACAATGATCCAAAACATAAAGCAAAATCTACAATGGAATGGTTCACAAATAAACATATCCAGGTGTTAGAATGGCCAAGTCAAAGTCCAGACCTGAATCCAATCGAGAATCTGTGGAAAGAACTGAAAACTGCTGTTCACAAACGCTCTCCATCCAACCTCACTGAGCTCCAGCTGTTTTGCAAGGAGGAATGGGCAAATATTTCAGTCTCTCGATGTGCAAAACTGATAGAGACATACCCCAGGCGACTTACAGCTGTAATCGCAGCAAAAGGTGGCGCTACAAAGTATTAACTTAAGGGGGCTGAATAATTTTGCACGCCCAATTTTTCAGTTTTTTATCTGTTAAAACAGTTTGAAATATCCAATAATTTTCGTTCCACTTCATGATTGTGTCCCACTTGTTGTTAATTCTTCACAAAAAATTACGGTTTTATATCTTTATGTTTGAAACCTGAAATGTGGCAAAAGGTCGAAAATTTCAAGGGGCCAAATACTTTCGCAAGGCACTGTATATAATGCAACCCTTTGATTACATCTACTTCTACAGGACTCTTTTTAAGATTTTAACTAAGTCATAAACAAAAGGAATGGTTACTGAGTGAGTTTTCCTATGCTGTGAGCTGTAGCACAAGAGAAGAGTGGCCAATTAAATAATTAACACACTAATTGAATTGACTGTATAGTTAAAATCAGTTTGTTCTTGTACCCTTAATTTTGTTCTGAGGTGTTTTAATATTGAATATCTTACCAGTTACAAGTCTTCATCTGATGTGTTTTTCTCACAAAACGCAGTTGCATAGTGCACACTTTAGTACATAGGCTGCGTTCACATCAGCAAAAGGGAATCCGGCGATTTGCCGCATGATGGTGCTGCGGTGTGGGAGTGGCCCACAAATGGCCCATTTGTGTGATGCCCTGTTGTGTTATTAAACCCCCCAGTGTAGCACAAGTAGACTTTATATTTTACAATTACTCTTTTCCGTCAGATCGTTTTCAGTTCTCGACGTTTCCGACGGCACTTGAAGGCAGCTCCATTTCACTGGAGAAAGAAAAGCGCCAACTTTTTTGCTTTGTTGTTTTACGAAAACGGTCCGCTGTTACACAAACTCCTGGGCAGTGTAGTGTTTGTGTTTCGTTTTCTACCCTCAAAGTGTTTTTAAACGTAGGGCAGCAATAGAGGCAGTGATGTTTCCTGTTTACTGTACAGGACTCTCACACCGCCTCAAAGTCTGATCGCTGGTTACATGATTGGCCACCGCAGTGCGACGTCGGGTTGCGTTACGTTGAGTCTGTCTCAACTTTTTGCCCCAGGCCACTGCGTTTTCTTCAGCTCCCCCTTGCGGCACCCACCGCAGCAGCCTAAATGTACTAGCCCCTTTCAAAATGAATGGAAAGACCTGTGTTTTCGCCGCACTGTCTGGCGGCCGACACGGGCAGTGTGAATGCAGACTATATAATTCAAAAAATAAGCCAACATCGCAGCTTTTCTTTAACTGCTTTTGAGAAAAGTTTGTATAGTGTCCTGTAGTGTATTTTTATCTTCTTGAACAAAATTCGCAAGTTAAAAAAATAAAATGTCAACCAACTACAGAATGCCAGAGGCTACTTTGACATTATACAACTGTGAAATATCAGTGAAATGGAGGCAAAGATCCTACTTTTCTCACTGAAGCATATTGTCAGTGTTTATCTTCTTTTGCTACTGGCTATAACTTTTTAAGTGTTTCAAGCTAGTGCAACAAGAAACATACTAGACAAGGAACATGTGAACTACATACTGTAGTTTGTGCTCCTATTCTAATTTATTCTTTTTTGTATTTTTCTTTCGTGTCTGTCCTGTATTTTTTTCTGTTCTGTGTTTAGACCTCATGGGAGACGGTAGGGAAGAAGAAGCCCCTGGTGAAGGAGGGTCCATCAGACAGCAAGGAGAACAAGGAAAACAGGGAGAAGAAAGGAGAGAGGGAGGCTAGCAAGGGCCGTGCGGCTGCCAACCGCAAGGGCAGGGGGGCCAGTCGCAGCCGACAGGGTATGGAGTCTCAACTTCACATAGTGGCCATAGTATCAGTATGTTTTATTACATAATAATGTTACGAATGTGGTGGCTTTTCTCATTTTTAAATGCACATGTGTTTGTACACGTGCAGCACGTCCAGAGGAGAATGGCGTGGAGGTGACGCCAGTGGACAGGGGTTCAGATCGAGGTCGGAGGGCTAGAGGTGGTGGCCGAGGTAAGCAGTTGCATATATATTAAAACACTTGTCAATACGTCCAACACTGGAGTGGATGTTGTTAACTTTTGGATGAATGTTATGCAGGATCTGGAGGTAGAGGCAGAGGACCACCAGGGAGCCGGTTCTCAGCCCAGGGCATGGGGTATGGGGGCAACACGCAAGCACGCACACCCACAGGCGTTTTCACATACTTTTAGGTGTAAATGAATTAGTAACGGAGTGTTTTTCAGGCAAGGAAATGCAATTTAGTTTGGATTTGGTTTCTGAGTGTTTCTTGCAACTAAATTTGGAATTTATTTCCATAACCCTGTGTTTGGTCCTAAAAGATTGAGTCTTTAGTCACCAGTCCCATTAGGATGTGGTATCTGAATAAAATAAAAAATAAACCTCAGCCTCTACGCAGCAGCAGAAAACCAAAGGCAAGAAAGCATAAGGCCGGCTTCACACTGGATGCGTGGCGTGAGCGCGTGTCAGTTGTGCGGCTCAAGACGCCAAAAACGCGTGCATGCTAGAAATAGAACCGATGCCTATTTTTCACGCGACACGCAAGCGTGTTGGAAGCATTTCCAGGCAAAATAGAATAGGAAAAGATGTTTATATGTCATTTTGGCACAAATACATTTACTAAATGACATTTTGATGTTTGAAAGTCTCTAGGTTTTGATATAAATGCAGATATAAATGTAATTAAACAAAAATAATAATAATAATAAATCTTGCACCTGGCAATACAGAACAAAATATTCTGTAGCCTATTTTGCCCTAAATAATGCAGACGTTGTCTTTGCTGTAATCAAATCAGTATACAGTATATTTATGTTTAACATGAAGTATACTACTGCTTGAGTGCAGTAAATCAATGGGAAACATACATGTGTAGAAACAAAGGCTACCAGCAGCAGCAGCAGTGCCGTGTCAGACACGTTTCTGGTGTGAAAAGACATTGAAAAATCCACACAGCCGCCACGCAACTGACACGCCCACCAGAAACGCCACGCTTACGCCACGCAGCCAGTGTGTGGCCGGCCTAACGTATCCCTTTTCTAATGGGAGCTTTGCCCAATGAATAGTATACTTAGCATTATTACTCAAGACATTGTTTATTAGGAAAGTAATTTACTACATCTGTCATCCACTACCTGCACCTTCAGTTTATTTTTGTGTAACTACATATACCTCTCCATGACTCTTCCCCAGGATCTTCAATCCAGCAGACTATACCTCAGAGGCTGGTTCAGGGACCACACAAACTGAGGTGTGGGACACGGTGGCCAGCAACAGCACAGATGGGACAGGTGAGCTCTTCAGAGCAGATATGCCATTCTTTACCTGGAAAAGCTCTTCTGTAGTGAACACAAACATTCAGTGTATTGAGCAGACAGTACTGTGTAGCTTTTATGCAAATGTGAATTAGCTGCAGACATCCTGCACGGTGTTTACCTACTTATCCCACCTGTATTTGAACTTTGTGACTAATTATTGGTTGCTTTCTAGTTACTTGGAGGCATACCATGGAAGACTGGGCATCTGAGGAGTGGAGTGAGGATGTTAGTGTGAGTTGACACAATTACAGGGCTGTATACAATACAAGTCTGTCAATCACAATAAAATGTTTTGGTGTATATTTAAAACACTTCTGTCTCTTTGTTTGTTCCTGCAGCTCTCAGAGACCAAAGTGTTCACCTCCTCATGTGCACCTGTTGCTGAGAATCACATCACACCTGGGCAAAGGTAAGTAACTGGCTCAATTATAACATCATACATTGGCCCCGATCTCTTATTACAGTGTCATTTAATTTCACAACAATTACCGACAAAGTGCTTGGTAAGTTCCGTTCCCTCTATTCTAAAAGTCTGTCACCAATGTAGGAGTAACATCACTTTTGGTATTTGTACATGCTGTAAATGTACATAGTGTAAAGTTATATTGGCAATGGAAAAATAATAATAAGAAGAAACTTTATTATTCGTCACGTACAATGTAGTGAAATTCAATCCCAGCATTTAACCAATTCTAAGCATTGGGAGCAGTGGACAGACACATACAGTGTCTGGGGATCAATCAATGCCATACGGGATTTACTTGTATTTGTTTATAACACATTACATTGGCAACCTTGTGACTTGGTTTCCTACGAGCATTTTGTAATTGACTTTACCAACGGTTTCTGTGTTAGTCTGGACCTCGCCTCTCTGCTGCAGAAGCCTGTGGTTGGAGGAAGAGAACCACCTTCGTCCTCTTCCTCTCAGAGTCTGGTCTTCACCAACTCCCACCACCACCAGCCACCGCAACAGCAGCCGCCCCACAGCCGCAACGCCACCAGTAGCACAAGCTATGCTCATGCTGCTCTGGTAAAAAAAAAAAAAAAATATATATATATATATATATATATATATATATATATATATATATATATATATATATATATATATATATATATATATATATATATATATATAAGTTACTTTTGATACTCGTCACCCTTTATTTTTCATTTATCAATGTAAATAAACGCATACAGAGAAAAATAGACATTACGCTCGCTCACTCTCTCTCCTCTTGTATGTGCCAGTCGTCAGTTCTGGGAGCTGGTTTTGGGGACTTGGGCCAGGCCAAAAGGACTCAGCCCAGCGCTGGAGCTCAGATACTGGAACAGCTGAAGGGTCCTGGCTTGGGTCCGCTACCCTCATCCCAGGCCGCACCTCCTGCCAGCACCCAAGGAAGCAACACCTCCATTGGCCGACTGCCAGGCCTGGGAGCACCTGTACCTCCACCCTCCTCATCTAGCTGGGACATTAAGCTTTCAGAATCCACCTCGCTGTCCTCACAGTTCAGCCGTAAGTGTTTAAGTGTCGGACGTCATAGCAGCTATGCACACGTTTTCGGTTTCTGTCACATGTTATTAATAGGCATGTATATTTATTCAAATACCTTGTCCTGTGTTTTGTTGTGTGTCTGGATCTGCAGGTGAGTTTGGCCTGCAGCCAGAGCCTTCTCTTGTGCTGAGCCAGCTAGTTCAGAGGCACACCGGCCCCTCCTTGCCTCTGGCACGTCAACCTAGTCCTCCATCGCAACAACAAACTCCCCCTGCTTCAGCCTCGCCTGCTCCCCACCACACCAGCTCACCAGCACAGACAGGCCTGGTGATGGCGGTTACTGGTGCTAAACCTCCTGCCCCTGGCACAGGGCTGGACCCTCAGGGCGGCAGTACACCACAGCAGCAACGGGCACAGCTCAAAGCCCAGAAACGAAGGATACCTCCCACGTCGAAAGTAAGGGGGTTTATGTTGATGGACGGAAAGTTGCAATTCAATCCAATTGAACTTAGCTCCAGTGTTTTCAAACTCAAACCTCTGTCTCTAAAGGTTGTCACTGACCTGTGTGGGTCTGAGATTGTGCATGTTGATTGTCAAGGCAACAGTGTATGTATTTTAGTAAACCTTTTGTAAATTACCAAATACGAGTAGGTTTATGAACTTAAAATCGTAGTCCTGAAACCTGACTGTGTTCCCTCCCTCCCGGTAGATCCCCTCCACAGCAGTAGAGATGCCAGGCTCGGCTGACATCCCTGGGCTAAACCTCCAATTCGGAGCTTTAGACTTTGGCTCGGAGTCAGCGATGCCAGAGTTTGGAGTTGTGGACAATTGCGTGAGTGCGGCATCCAGGGAGTCCACGCCGGCCCCTTGCCCTGCACCACCTTCAAAGGGACCAGGAACACAGAGCCAGACGAGCCTGTACTCCAAACCGCTCAGGTACTGTCACTGCTGACTGACTAGTTCCATCTCTTTTGTATATATTATTATATTTATATGTGCCTCATTTCTGAGCGAGTAATTGTATGTTTTGACCAAAGAGAACTATATTTTGGATTACATTTTGAACAGAAATTAACACACTCAAAAAATAATTTCGTTTGATCAAACAAAAACCTATTCCTTGCTCAATAAATGTATTTGCATGTTTGCTATTATCCATATTGCCATGCATAATAACCCCTCTCACGCAGTTTACTCATGTGCCCTCTCAAAAATACCTCTCTGCGCGCAGGTAGACGCTGCTGAGCGCAGGTCATGTCTCCCTCGCTCTCAACCTCTTCACTCTGTGCGTGCTCAACTCTTGGCACACTCGCTCAAATTTTCACAGCGTTACAAGTGTGCCACAAAACCAACCAATCAGAGAATTAAAGGTCATGTCCAGAGAGAGTTTTTGAGAGGGCACATGAGTAAACTGCGTGAGAGGGGTTATTATTGCATGGCAATATGGACAATAGCAAACATGCAAATGCATTTATTGAGAATGGAATAGGTTTTTGTTTGATCAAACAAAATTATTTTTTGCGAGTGTTAATTTCTGTTCAAAATTGAATGTAATGTGCTTGCAAAATATAGTTCTCTGTGCTCAAAACATACAAGTACTCAAGAATGAGGCACATATATAATGCCATACGTTTGAAGAGTTTCATTCTGAAACGTGCACTTTTTAGCTAATAACTTGTTCTTCTCTCTCTGCTGTTGTCTTGCAGTGAGTCGCTGGGCAGCCCTCTCTCCGTTGCCCTGCCTCTGCCCCTCTCCTCATCAGAGCCAGGGTATCACTCCTCGGTGCCGTTGCCCACGCTCACTCCTTCCTCATTAGGGACTGCCAACTCTTCCAATCCTCCCTCTTGTTCTTCGACAGCCTCCACCACTTCCTCCTCTGTGCCCTCCTCCTCTCACTTCTCCACAGTGGGGGGAAGTTACGATGGGACCATGCCACCTCACACACGACTGGCCTTTTCCCAGAGCAAAGAGGCCACGGGGCCAGTCATGGTGAGTAGAAATGGCCAATCTCATCCTGCCTTTTAGGGGTTTTAACCTTTTGTAGTTGATAGAGATGAGAAATCATTCAAATTCCAATATTCCTAGCATGTCTGCCTCTTGTATATACACCTTGACACTGAGAAATTGCAAGGCAACAGGTCCCACAACGTTCATCCCCATGTTGGGAACTGTGTCTGACTGTGTTGTTTCAGCATATTTTTTTCAAATGGGATTATTTTAACTGTTTTGCCAGCAATTCCTGACTGGAAGATTAATTCCATAGCCCCTTAAGATAGTCCTCGTAACCCATTATCAAACATTATAGGAATAGCATGAATCCTGTTTTTAAGTTTCAATTTCCGACTTTTAATATGGTCATCGCGTATATAATTCAAGTCTGCGATGTTCAATAATGTCTTGTTCGTACTGTGTATGTTTGCTACATATATATTGTAGTGTTCTCTATCTATTAGGCTGACACTGAGCTGTGTTTTTCTTATTACTAGAATGGTCTGAATGGTGTAAGGACCTCAGCTGCTCTGGACAGTAAGTTACCCACTACTGATTTTATTTGTTCAGTGTATACCTTCTATTGTAAATGTCTACCAACAGCCATCTTTCTTGGGCTTTGGTATTTTGAGTCGATTACAAATAAAGAGCTTTTCTTTCCTACTCCTTCCCACTCAGCTTCATCAGCATCCTCCACACCAAAGCCAGAGTCGCCGTCAATGAACATCACCAACGGAACCTCCGCACCTTCCTCCCTCTTACCCTCTACCCTGCCTGCACACAGTTCCACCACGCTCTCCAACCTGGCACAGGACCTGCCCTCAGCCAGCCATCTCTCTCAACTCAACAGGTGACAAACTCACACATGGCAGACTTGTGTGTGTGTGTGTGTGTGTGTGTGTGTGTGTGTGTGTGTGTGTGTGTGTGTGTGTGTGTGTGTGTGTGTGTGTGTGTGTGTGTGTGTGTGTGTGTGTGTGTGTGTGTGTGTGTGTGTGTGTGTGTGTGAGACACACTGATCCTCTCTGCCTTCCCTCTACAGCCATGTCAGCAGTCATTCCTCAGTTTCAGCTCTGGGCTCCAGCTCTCTCACTGTAAGTACCTGCAGTGTTTCCTCTAGAATTTTTTTCGGGGGGGGTGTTGGACGTCAGAGTACAGGCTTATCTGCTAATGTAAGCTACCGACCGTTACCTTGAAACCATCCAGAGAATAGACTGTACCGTAGGGTGATTTAACATCACTGCTTATTTTACACACAGTTTAACAACAAAACAAAACGCTGAGTGAACATTACTAGCTACGTTTTTCATGTTGGTTTTGAGTGGTATGCACCCCCACTAACCTGGAAAACGGTTTTAAATCAGTAACGTTACTACAGCGTGTCGGAGGAATACACAGTCTCCTGCAGCGGCGACTCAGAGGCAGAGGGGCCGTCACAGCAGCGTGGCTAACGTTAGCTTCTTGTCTCATCTGGGGTCTGATAAACAGTAAATTCATCAACTTCAGTGTCCACAACGCTATTTTCCAATAAACTGTAGCTGTCATATTTCATGGGCATGAGTGTGGATTTCATGTCGCGGCTTTCGCCACTGTTAATCACTTAATGAGTGAAGTAGTACTCGCCCTGTTGTTTATTTGGTTGCCATAACTTCGCGAGTGATGACTTCCTGTCACTGTTCCAGTTGCTCTGCTCACCCTAGGGGGAGAGAGCGCAGATGACAGTTGCTTGAGTTCAGTAGAGCAGACGGCGCTACGACTTTATGACTTTTCATAAATAGCTGAAGGAGCGGTGGTGCGCGGTGTGTACATAGCGGAAACCCTGTTGTGAGTCTGCCCTATTTCTGATACCGTGGCGCTGGAAATTTTACCGTGGTGAACCGCCACTATGCTATCAACATAGAGGAAACACTGACCTGTCTCGTCTTCCACAAGCATGATTTCTAAAACCTTCTGTGTGATGACTCATTATGTGTGATGTTATGTAACCGAACAGCTGACTCTGTTACATGCCACATGGCTTACCGGTTGGGTTAAAGCCTGACATCCGGCGCGCTTCTCAAACTAATTCTATGCAAGCATTGCCAAATGAAACCTGAAAAATATATTGTATTTCAAATGTAACCGATGTCCTCCGTCCTCTCTGTCCTCAGTACACCAGTGTTGACAACAGCAGTGTGAGCTCACTGGCTCCTTCCACTGGCTCCTACTCGTCATCGCAGCCCTCAGCACTCCACTCAACCCACAACAGCAGCAACAGTAGCAGCAGCGGCATCAGCCACCTGGCCAACATGGGTAACAACATGAGCAGCACCGTCGCTGGTATCGTTGGCATCAGTGGACTTCACTCTGCTGCCATTGCCGCCAGCACAGCGCTGGGACTTGGCTCCAATGGAGCTACTGCCACGTCCAACCTCTCTGCACCGAGGACCACACCCCTGCTCTCCTCCTCTACTGGTACACACACACACACACACACACACACACATACTCCAGACACATGCTTTCATTCATTGTTTGTGCTCTGTTCTTGATAATAGCCCAAATAGTTGAAATTGTTGCTGTTTCTTCCAACAACAAAAAAAGTGTTGGTTGTTGTGTTTACAGGTAAAGCTCCTCCTAACTTGTCCCAGGGAGTGCCTCCTCTACTGCCCAACCAGTATATCATGGGCCCTGGGGGGCTGCTGCCAGCATACCCAGTAAGTAGCCCCTCTGGATCAAGAATCATTGTAGGCTATTTGTTCTTCTTTTAAATGGGTAAACACAAATCATGATGTTTGCCAATACCATCTTCTCAGTCCCTTCAGTTCAACTGTCATCAGAGGACTGATAAAGATGCAGTCTGTTTCATTAAAGAGTACAAAGTGACTGTATAGACATTACATATATTTAATGTTGACACATTTTGCAGTTTCTCCAGCTGACTACCGGTTTGTTGTATTTCTCAGCAGATCTATGGTTATGAAGACCTCCATATGCTTCAGTCCAGACTGCCAATGGTGAGCCTCATAAACACACTTGGGACAGCTCCTCGCTTCTTCTCTAGTACTCACTTGTTTGGTTGTTGTGTGGCTCTTCTCCTGATCCTCTCATGTCCCTTTAGCCCTCTTTGCAGGATTACTATGGAATCACATTCCCTGGCCCCACAGCGACTCTCTCTGGTAGAGATGGGAGCCTAGCCAACAACCCCTACTCAGGTAAAGAACATTCACCCTTTGCTGGCCTTGTCCAGAATCCTAAAATCCCATGTTTGTTCTCACCTGACATCTCAACTGTTTGTCAGGTGAAGTCACAAAGTTTGGCAGGAACGACTCCACCTCCCCGGCACCCCCCACAAGCCTGGCGGCCCCGCAGCCTCCCCAGGGCCAGAGCCAAGGACAGAGCCAGGCCCAGCCTCCTCAGGCCCAGCCCCAGGGCCAGCCGCAGCACCACAGCAATCAGCAGGCCTTTCTGCCTCCAGGCTACAGCTACACAGGCCTGCCTTACTACGCTGGAGTGCCCGGAGCCGTACCCAGTGCTGCTGCCTTCCAGTATGGCCACACCATGTTTGTTCCTCCTGGGGGTCCGGGACCAGCCTCGGCCAAGCAGCACAGTATGGGCCTTGGTCTGGGAAACCCCTCAGCTAGCCCCTTCCAGCAGCAGACACAGCAGCAGCCCAGCGGTTACGGCCAGCACACCTTCAGCTCAGGTTAGTGAGCACACCAATTAAAATACCTTCAAAATAGTATTCACATTCATTTGGGAAATTAATTGCATTTCATTTTGGGTTAAATAATTCCCCAATTAATATTATTATATTGTGTGGATTTTGTTTGCACAGATAGTAGTGTGTATTGTTTGAACACTGAACTTTGCTTTCCTGTGCAGGGTATGAAGAGCTGACAGCAGGGCCAGCAGGAGTGGACTACAGCAAAGGATACAACTCCTCCTCACAGGCACAAGCCAAATCTGCTGCTTCTGGACCTGGGAAAGGTAAGAAGGAAAAAACACTCACTGTATCTGACCTCTTAATTTTAAAGTCGTTCAGAATTATAATCCGTAAACGTTGCTGCTGTCATTGTGCTAGGCGTCTCCGTGACCTCCAGTAACTCGGGTGTGCCGGACATCAGCGGAAGTGTTTACAATAAGACCCAGGTGAGCCTCAAACACTATCCACTCAACTAGCCACCCACCCTGTTGTCTTGCTGTGTAGTTATTGTTAATACCAATAAGTAATCAAGTTTTGAGTTGAATTTGTCCCTCATCCTTCATTTGCAGTCTTTTGATAAGCAGGGTTTCCATGCAGGGACCCCCCCTCCCTTCAGTCTGCCATCAGCACTGGGGGGTCCAGGGCCTCTGAATCCTGGAGCAGCTCCTGGAGGCTATGCACCGGCCCCATTCCTCCACATCCTGCCTCACCAGCAACCACACTCGCAGCTGCTGCACCACCATTTAGCTCAGGATGGACAGGTAACACCCGCAGATCTTTTGTTGTTGCACAGGTTTTACCAGTGAGTACTCCAGATGCTTACACGCATGTCTTTCAATGTTCAGGGTGGTCCTAGCCAGCGTGGCCAGTCCAACAGCTTGCAGCAGAAGAGCCAAGTCAACAAGTCGAGCTACGGCAGCTCTCCCTACTGGGCCAACTAAGATGGCTACATCTACAGTGTGTGTGTGATGTGATAATTGAGGGACAAACCATTTTACAACACAAGCTAAAACACACACACTACCACTCCCTCCCTTTTGCTCTGTATATCCCCTTTTCAAATTTATGGCTGTTGTATGTAAAATATATTTATGTATGTATTTATACAGTATATATGTATTGGTAGGACATAAATGTGGTTTTCTGCATTTTTTTTATTTTGAAGGACATTTTATTTCAAAAAAAAAAATGTGGAAAGATGAGAATGCTAAATCATGGAGATGAAGTTGGTGAATATACTTGAACACAAGCATCTTGTGATGTGGATTTTTTTTGTATGCATACATGAACTGATAATGATGTATATAGATTCTACACATCATTTCCATGGCAAAGGCCTTTTTTTATTTTAGAAGAATTAAGTTTTTGTAACTTTGGTCTCCCGCATCTGTGAATCCTTATATTGAGGGTGACTTGAGTTGATAGCTTGACTTTTCTTTTTGCCCCGTTTCCCTCCATCTGTCTCTCATTCCTCAATTCTTACTAGTTGGCTGGTTCCACCAGCTAGGCCTTGGATTTGATGTCATTTTAACATTGGTTTAATCCTTGTTGTCCAAATTAAAAGCTCTGAACAGTTGGTATGGGTCTGGCATCAATATTTACCGATCATTGTTTTTCTGGATACAGACCTAACCCTAACCAAAGTTCCAAGAGTGTATGGCTGCAGCCTGGAGACCTCCCTTCTCATGCCTGGGCGTGTCCAACGGTGAATTCAGATGTTCAGACGGGGAAATCGTGAATTATTTTCTAAATGAAGTCACGGTTAAGTTAGTGAGCATGATGTAATTAATTCAACACTGTTTAAACTCTTAAATTAACGATAGCCATACATGGCCTATAGCTGGCAGATTTGTGGATGTTAATGTTGTCTCCCTGATGTTAACGTTTCTTGTTTATTTGATGAAACCTGCGATGACTTTACATTTCTTTTATTAATGCTTTATTTGCAAATTCATCACAGTAAAAAAAATACAAGCGTAACATTAAAAACGTATGCAAAAAGCATAGCTCAACAATGAAGCCACCCACATAATACTAAAATGAATACAATTTTACAATTATAACGAGACCACAGAAGAGTAGGCTACAATAAAAAGGTTTTCATGCCTCCTATTAGAAGGGGTCTGATATCTAAAATTTAGATAAGGAGTTTATCTAATATTTTATTATAGGCTAAATCTTTTTAATCTATCATTTCGAAAGCTGCATTTATGGATATGAAATTTGGCAACAAAAATTAGGATTAATATAAAATATGAGTTAACCTTTGAGCTGTAGCTTTGTGGAGACTGGGGGATTTCCCAAACTGAGTAAATCCCGCCCGCACATATAAACACAAAACTTCTTTGCTAGCTCCATCGTGTTGTAACTAAGAAAAAAAAAAAGAATTGTATTCATTAGCATGATTGATGACTGTTTAGTTCAAAAACACCCAAAACACCAAAGTACGAAGACATAGCGGACCAGACGCAAGCTTTTATTTTGAAAAGTCGAAGCTCGGGGACAGCACCAGCCGGGGGGGGGTCTCCAGGCTGCAGCCATACCCGACTCCAAAGTTCTAACAGTCTAACTACAATGCAGGGTAGTCAAGGCAACTAGCAAACACTTAACCATTATAAAATTATATATAAATGACCAAAGGATATCAATGTGCCAAACATGTTACAGGCATTATAGACGTCAGTACCTTGGGCTTGTGCCAACATACTAATTCTTTAGGCCAGTCAACAAATTGTGCAGGTTCAGGCATCAGTAACAATGGAACTTGAAAAGTGGCAGTGGTATCAATATATTATGCTCAATGACAAAATTACATATACCAATATCTGGAGCACAAAACCTACCACAGAAGGATCATATTCAGTTTTTAAGAGACTATTTTTACCATTAGATACCAAATACAGTGACTCAAAACACTAATCAATTCAATACTGCAACACACAAATTGTGTGAAGCCTGGTCTTGGCAAATGACCTTTTGTAGTTTTATTTGCAGCTTTTGAAAATTGACCAACTGGACTAACAGTATAGATAACAGTAAACTTTGCATTTCGGTACAAAAGTTCCAGGATGGTATACAACAGCCTAGACATTTTATACAATTATCACTCACCCACACAATTTATGGAGACTTATACACTTAATTTACATTAGGCTTTAAAAGAAATCACCTGTTCTTTTCATTCTGCATATTATTGTACAGTTAACTGGCATTTCTGTGGCAGGTAACTGTCAGTTTCCATCTGTTGTAAAGTCAAACAGGAGACACATTGTCCCTGCAGACAACACGAGTAGGTGGCTTGTAGAGGTCCATGGAAAGCGATTTACAAGTGGCCAGATACTAGCTGAAAGTACTGCCAATACCCATCAATTACAAGATGGTAGTCCTAAAATAATTCACACAAGACTGACTGATGGCAAAACATGAGTCAGGATGTTTTTACTTGTCAAAAAGTTTAATTGTAGTTATTTACAGAAGTACAAGTAAAGGTCACTGGTCAAGGCACAGTAAAGCATTCATTTGCAGTCTAATCTGCTTTAAGGGTGCCATAACAGACAGTGCAACATATAGCTGCTTACATAAACAAGCTTCAAATTAAAGAGTAAATGAATACAAAAAAAAAAAAAAACTGTACACAATTATAAAGATTCAGTCTTTGACCATATTCTCTAAGTCTTTTTTTTCTTCTTTTTCTTTTCAGACACAGGGGTTTCTGGAGTCTCTTCTGCTGGCTCTGCATCCTTAGTCTCGGTCTTTCGTTTCTTTTTCTTCTTGGCAGGAGTATCCGTTTCCTCCGCTCCATTATCTGTAGCAGCGGCTTCCTCTGCCTGGATTTCTACCTCAGCTTTTCGTTTCTTTTTCTTCTTGGCAGAAGAGTCCTCTGCTCCGTTCTCTGCAGCAGGGATCTCCTCTGCTGCGACCTCAATGTCCTCGGCCGCTCGTTTCTTCTTTTTCTTCACGTTATTCTCTGCCTGCAAGGAATAAAAAGAAAAACTAAGTGACAATACCGATTTGATTTCGTATTCCTAGATAGCCTTAATGTAGAACATATATATACTCCAAGTGGCTGCAATGTCTGACTCACTTCAGTGATCAAGTCCATTGTTTGGGACCAGCCAATGGTTCGGAGTCAAGCTAATATAGCATGTCGTACACTGAGACAGGACCACATGTGTAGGTCAGATCTCAAATCAAAACATGCATGTCAGATACTACAAGTAATGCTTACCTCTGCTTCACCGTTTGTTTCACCGGTTTCTTCTTGCAACTTCTTCTCACGCTTCCTGCGTTTCTTTTCCTTCTTATCCAGTTTCCGCTTGATCTCAGTTGCAACATCAGTAGCCTAAAAAAAGAAAAAAATATTTACACAGTGAAACAAACTGTTTTTTTTTTTTAAATCAAGAATCATAATGCTGCATCAGGCTCATTAAATCAGTTTGTACCCTCACAGTGATGTCAGGCAAAGACTTCTCATCATTTACAGCATTGACCGACAAATTCACTTTAAGACAATTAATTCATGTCCTGTTGACTACTACCAGCTTCTCACATCATTCTGAGCTCACCTCTTTTACAGCCTCCTTCATGACATCCACATTCTTCCGTGGCACATCACCCGTCTCATAGAAAGACAAGCGCTCCTCCACCTGTCCACGCAGCTTGTCGCCAAAAACACTTGTGGGTACCTCTGTAAGAAAAGTAACATTAACAATCAAGGACAAAACCAGCAGAGTTACAGTTACAGGAGTTAAGTCACCCGTGGCTTTGCTCAGGAATTAGCTTGTCACCACCAACCCAAAGGATGAATACTGTTGACGAAAAATGTGAACATCATTGCAAAAGTGCCACATGCATTGTGAAGCAAACGTGGGCATTAACCTCTAAGGTCTTGTTACCCACCAGAGAAACAGTCAATGCGTGAGGCGATGGTGCACTTATTTGCCAGATATCTGGAGATCCGGCCCTTGTTCTTGGCAGCAGCACGTCCAATGAAGGTGGAGTGAAAGATGAGCCCATACTTCGGGGTGTTGCCACGAGTCTTTAGGGCTCTGTGTGGAAAATACAGCGCATTTCACAACAGTTTAAGAAATACTCAAATTTTACGACAGGCACAAGTGGAAATCTAAGCCAGCTTTTTTGTAATGAAAACCAATAAAGTAGAGTAGAGGCGAGCAGGTACCATGGAATGGAAAAGCGGCACAAACTACCGTGTGCCAATTCCAAGTTCCAAGCCACTTTGAGGTTTTTGCATCTTTGGAAAAGGACACCTGAAATTACTTCAAAATGTTTGCAAGCAGAAAACTGGAGTCCTTGTAAACCAGTTAACCTCTAGGTTATGGTCACCGATGAGATGGTGCATTACGAAATCTATTGGCTCAACAAGCTCTATCATTGTGTTTAGGTGGGTTTGTTTGACAGATCAGTTCCTCAAACTACTTTCCATCAGATTTCATGTCAATTTGCCAAATGTTTTTAATTCAAAGCATACAGTAGTGACACATTTGCATTTAGTGTTTGCAAAACTTCCAGTCTATCCAAGTTTTTCAGATTTTCTACCTCAGTGCTGTAAATGGCTGCTCAGACTGTGGGAGTGCATTAGGGCGAGAGGGATCACTCTAGAAAAGACTTTTAAAAAAAAAAAAAGCCTTCTCCAGTCACCCTGTTCTGCTCCTGCCCAGCCCTGCCATCACTGCAGCCACTTGTTTCCCCAGCAGGGAGGGGTGCCCCAGTACCTGAACAGGGCCTTCTCTGCTCCCAAAATCTGGACGGTGGAGGCTGGATACTTGGCCAGGTTGGTTAGACTGCCAGCATGGGAGATCAGACGAGCTCCCACCTAATGAAAAGAAAATAGCGTCACTCTGAGCACTACCATAAAGAATGGATTTGACTAACTGAGCACACATCTGAGGACCATCAGCACGTGATATATTTTTCATCACACAGATTCAGTGGATTGACAGATTTTAGTATAACATCATTGGTCCCAGAGAAATCTATAGCTATAAAAATACACTCACTTACCACTTCTCCAATTAAGGCTGCTAGATTTGGAGCAACTTGGCTCATCTTGGAGCGCAAGTACTCCTGCAGCTCCAGTCGATAGGCAGCCAGAGACACTACACGATTGGAGAATCTCTCTATGTTGATCAGGTCAATAGGAGAGATGTCCATACCTGGAGAAGAACAGTGCAGGAGAAGGTGTTGAGCAGAGTGATACTACTAACCACCCACTTGGGCAGCTTCAACTATCAATTACAATCAATTTACACTGGTAACCTCAAATGCAATGTGTGGTTGTTTCTCCCGACAGGATCCGCAGTGAGGATTTGTGCCTTCACTACAGGTTTATGAGAGAGATACTCTGCCCCCCTGTGTTAGTCACCCAGGACAATTATTGGTCCAGGGTGGGCAAATAAGGGGCATGAGGTTGTCATAAATGTACTTTGACAAATGCTGTGTGCAAACGAGCAGGTGTTGTGCACAGATGCCAAAGTGGCAAGAATCATTTATACATGCATTTTAAATGTCTTTGTACTGACCCATGGAGGAACGTGATGCATCCAGGATGGCCTGAGCCTTGGCGGCGTCCATCACCACCTCCTCTAGACTCTCCAGACTCTCCTCCGACAACTCCTTCCTGTTTCCGATGAGCTGAGCCATGCGGCAGTATGTAGAGTTGTCTGACACGATCTTAATCAGCTCTGGAAAGTGGTAGCCGTACCATTCACTGCCAACACAAGACAATGATTGTGAGAAAACGTGCGACACCACTGTAATGTCAGAAGCGACCAACGGTGATCACAACAAATCCATGGCATGCTTGGACGCAACTGCACATGTGAAAAAAGGGGAATGGTGTCTCACCCAACTATGGTTGCAATGGGAGATACGTGCATGTTCTATTAACATGTCAACAGTAAAAATAGAGTCAGGGAAAAGATGTTTAAGACCTACAATTCCAAAACTTGATATGCCAAGAAACACCTTTTCCTAATGGACACCAGACTGTCAACTGCTGACTGACCACTCATCAAGTTTTAGCGTTACCAGTGTGGGCGCACAGAAAGACGTTAACATGCAACACAGGAAGTGACAGTCGAACTCCACACAAGCACTGAAAAACCACAATCTGCAAAGCTTTGCCTTGTGTGAAACATTTCCCTTTAAAACAATAGATACATTTTTTTTTTAAGTGGTTGGATATTTGGAACCTTACCGGACACGCATGGAGAAAGTGTTGATGTCTTTGTCTAGCTGATCCAACAGAGCAATGGACTGTATGATCATGTTGTCAACCCTGTTGACATTGAACTTCACTTTAGCTCTGGAGTAGCTGTGGCCAAGACCCAGTTGTGCTTTGGAGGCAGCCAGAGCAGTCAGACCCTTGACTAGAGAGTGGAAGTGCAGCCGCACACCTGACAGGACAGATAACAAAGGGTTTGTCTGGGTTAAGTGGAACAGCAGCAGAACAGCATACGACCAGTGGCTGTTCAGATTTTCAGTATGCACCGTCATGGGTTTCAGGGTCACAAGATTTCATCACAACAGACCATTATTTTAGTCTAAAATGTTAGCAATTTGTTCCAGTCCTAGGAAGTCTATTTGCTCCCAGTTCCGTATATTCAAACACTTAGCATATTCTTCTCAAACAGGGTAAACAAATCTAAGGCAATTTGTCTACCCACCTCTGGCTATCTCTGCCACCACCCCTCCAGTCTGGATGGAAATGCTAAATTCTTCCTGTAAAGCTGCTCCGATCTTGGCATCTGAAACCCCCAACATGGCTTTCTTCTTCCCAGAGAGGGGCAGGTTTGTCTCTAAGAACAACTTCAGGTCAGCATGAACAACACCTGCAAGTGAAGAAGGAGGGGAGGGGGGGGGGGGGGGGGGGGGATATTACTCATACATCTGTATGCACTTGGTTGAAATACAGCTTAGCTTATGCAGCAAAGCCATTTTGAAAGATGTGACTTGATACAATCTGGTTCTCTTTTTTTAACCCAGGCTTATTGAATCATGCAATTAAGTAGTCAGTCCAATCCAGACAAATCTGTACAATTAAACTGAATTTGGATCAGCCATCTTATAAGGGATAAGATCTCATCTATCTAAACAATTTTGCTTGTTGATCAAAATTAAATTTAACGGTCAGTTTATGTTGGGCTACTGCTAGTATGTAAAGTTACATACATTGATTTAGATAAATCATTTAAAGCTCACAACCCAAATTGTGTTGCCAGGTCACCATACTCAAACAGCTGCATTTTAAACGGTCTTCAATTGTTCAGGTTCAACATTAAGTTGTCAGCACAGTAACTCAGTGGATTGACAGATTATAAAACATCATTACAACTGAGGACACCAATACAGCCACAAAGTAGGAATTCAGCTTGCCTTCAGAAACTGCATTAATGTTCTCCAGAGCAGCCTGGGCCGACTTGAAGGGGAAGAAGGCAGCCAAGCTCACCATGCTGTTGAACTTTCCAATGCTCAGCACGCTCTCCTCCACCTAAAACACACACCTCGTTATCTCTGCTCCATCCGGAAAAAGTTAAAACTGCAAAAACGAAGACAGAAGACCAACCTGAGGCAGCAGCATGCCGATCTCCTCCACCTCTTTGACTGCAAACAGTGCATAGCCCGCCGCATGCTCGAACAACACGTGCAGCAGCACCTGCGGGAAGAAAAATAGTTGTATTAAGGCGCGAAACCGAAAAAAGTTGACATTACAGTCAATGTAAAATAATGTAATTCTGTATAACCGTTGATTCCGACTTCGGTTTACATAACGATAACTTTAAGACGCAACCACGTTGTCGTTATGAACCCACGTGTTGATAGGCCAGTGCCTACGTTATGCTAGCTAGCAGTCCAGCTAACGTTAGCCCAGAACACTTCCGTAAATGTCCTGCTGTTAAAAGTAAATATCGTTGGGTTTCAACTGTAAGACTGCAACTGACAAAGCTACTCCTATCTGTAGTGGAAAACCAAATAGTTCAAAATAAAGACAAATTCCGGCTAATGTTAGCCACCCATGTGGCTAACCGCTCCACTCATGTTGAAAGGCCCCTAATAACGTTAAACATAAGGAAAAAAGGAAATTTCTAATCTTAAAGCGTCGGTAATCTTAGAGAGCCTTCGATTGTGTCCTACAATGACAAACTTTGTAATTAATAAATACCCAGCACCAGTTATCTTACCATGATTAGTAAATCTCTGCAGCAGCACGCTATGCGCGTCTGCTCTGCTCAATCGCCTCGGCTAAAAGACGGCTGTATCATACGTTTCAGCAAATTGCCACATGACCCAAATACCGCGATATCGGCCTACCACCGCGAGACCCGACGGAGAAGCCTCACCATGCTCCACCGTTATTATACATCCATGGCCTCCTCCTGCTGCATACAGAGCAGAAAGTCACTCTCCAACTCCAATGTTGAAGTAAAATAAAGTATTAAAGGATATGGCTCGTATTAACCAATATTTCCAAACATGTTCCTTCATATCTATTCCGTCTGTGGCTCTCACGCCCGTTTGTATCTGAAGTGTAGCCATTTATTTTGTAGCTAGGTGTTTTCACTTTCTCTGATTAAAGCTCTAGTCAAGTTGATGAGGATGTTGTCCACCTTGAGCGGTGCAACAGGAGAGTGAGGGAGATGTCAAAGCACAGTTTAACCATGTAGCCTAAGGGCTGTAAAATGGGTCTCAAATATAGTGTCATCGTTTATAAACGTACGATAATTTCTCTAAAAGAGCTGGGCTCCGTAGATTTTAATAAAACAGGAGTAAACAGTGCATTTGTGCTTAGGTGGGTAGGCTATTTATGGCAGCAGGAAGTGTATGTGGAACTGAGTCAAAATAAACTACAGTGCCCATGTTAGGAATATGCCATCAATGCTATGTGGCTCATTGATGTTTTTATGTTTTTATTTTATTTATTTTTACAGTTTTTGGACACATGGAGGTCTAATGTTAGAGTCCAAGGGTTTGTCTGACCAGCTGCCCAAAACCCAAAGATAATCAATGCATAGGCTACTAAGAAAACAGTGAATATTCACAATTTTTGAAGCTGAACCACTGAATTTTATTTTTCCTTTGATCGACTAATCAATCAATTGTTTTAGCTCTACGACACATTACTTCATTTCTTTTTATGGGATTTGTTGATTTATGCCAGTAAGAGTTATCCTTTAGGTTAACACAAATGCAGTACTCAGTTGGTGCAGTAGGCAGTAAGTGACACATTGACGCAGTGATTTTGACTATGTACTCGAACACACTGGGTTTTGTTGCTTTTTCTTGAATTTGAGAAAGGAGAGGCTTTGTCCAATGAAGATTAACAAAAAGATTTAATAACAAAATGACATGACAGAACAGGATTTTACGCTGCAGCGGACCGCAAGATGTATTCCCCTCGTGGTTCTACATTTTACAGTCCCATCATTTCTCAGTTTCACCAATATATTCCCTTGAAGTTCTGAGCGGTTCCTTGGATGAAAACTTTTTCCATTGGTCCATAGTCCAAGCCTGGTCCTACCAGACTCTCGTACATTTCGTTTGTACAGAGAGTCTGGCCACTCTCCATTGACAAGTGTTAACTTCCTTCAAGGCGGGTACTCTGTTGAAGTTTAAAACTATTGGATCTGCCCAGAGCCACTCTGGATCTGCCATAACCAATTGTCAACGTTTGCTCGTGACGTCGGCTTAGCATCGCTAGCGTTAGCCTTAGCCAACTCCTTCACCACTAATGGGGCGAGCTGGAAAATCTAACTTTTCCCGAACCCCGTGGGGAGGAGGGCCACGACATCATGGCCACCAACAAAACTCAGCAAAAATTGTTCTTCCTCAGGCTTTAACTTGTGGATATTCGGCAGCGTTGCCACAATGGACCGAATGGCTTCGCTCGCATCTTTCTCCGCCGCCATTACGGGACTACAACTCAAACTAGCGCATGACCTCAACATCATCGTTCTAAGCCACTCCCTCTGTTTGCTGATTGGACCGGTAAAAATTTGGCCGGAGAAAACCCAAGAATATACCGCAAACCCAGACGGAGTACTGCAGAAAATGAAAATTGAGCGGAAGTACGTAGGAGGGCGGAGCCAGGCTACCGTCGTCCCCCAAAAGAAGGCATTATTTCCAAATCCATGTGTTTTGAGGTTACTTCCGATCACAAACAAGATCCTACCATGTGAATGTCAATTTTTTCAAGTTAGTCTTCTGGTCTAATAATCTAATCAACAGGCGGCCCCCAGACAGAGACAACAAAAGTTATTCCTGCTATGTGAACAAAGAGCTTCCTCCTGTATGCTAAGTGACAGACATGATCTTATTAGCACTATAAGCTGCAGAGGGCAGGATGTTGATTGGGATGCAATTTTCCTGCCTAACTCAACTGCAGCATACATTGTGAATACATCAAAACATAAAAGTACATTGATATCAAAGATCAGCATTGTTTTAACTTTTTAAAACTCAACAGTTTGCCATAAAACAGTGACTGCAGTATGGTTAAAGTGCGCTGATTTTAAAAAAAGTCAAGAGCTCATCATAAAGAGCCTAGGAGATGGAAAAATCTAACAAGAGCTTGTGCATCATTGTGGTGTTACAGAAGAGATACAAAGCTGTACTCTTGTCCTTGAATTGCAATAAACCAGATACAACAGTGGCAATGTTTTTAATTGTCCACTCCTGCAGAGTATTCTGACAACAGAATAAACCTAGTCTGCGATAACATTTCACTATCATGTAGGAAAACAGTTAGGCTACATGTCATACGTAGGAAAAAGCATTGTTAAAGATCTTTAGGGCCGTGAGGTTTCAGAGGAACAGATGCATGTGGGTCTGTTTGTACACAAGTATAAATTACTGGCAGGTCATAAATGTCACATTGTGTTGGATATTAATGTAGAGCAGAGAATTTATGACAGACCTCGACAGATCATCTCCTGGCTGCTACACACACACACACACACACACACATACACACACACACACACTTAAAGTCCAGTTTATTAATCACAATAATTATTTTCGGTATTTTTGACGGTATTTGATGATGTCGTAGGCAGTATCTGTTTTAAGATGAGTTATGAATGAGTTAGTTTTTATCTTCCTCCTAAGGTTAAATGACTAGAATATAAATACATGAGACTCTACAATCAATTCACTGCAGTATCACATCACATGAATTCAGTATGTGTCGAACAAATGCGTCCTGTAGCTCACACAATCCTCCTAATAATATGCCACAGGTTATCAGTGGTGGAAAGTAACTAAGTGCATTTACTCAAGTTCTGTACTATTTTAAGGGTACTTTTACTTTACTTGAGAATTTTCATTTTCTGCTACTTTATACTTCTAATCCATTTATTTGATTACTTTAGTTACTTGTTAGTTTGCATGTTCAGGTTAATAATACAAAATATAATCAACAAATAAATTAGCATGTAATATTATAGATTGAGATAAAACTTTATTGATCCCCAGGGGAAGTTCACATGCTACCTGGCAGATGCAGTATATAAAGTAATTGAAATTAGCTCCACCTTTACCAGCTTCATAACACCACATTAACACACATTAATGCATCAATAATTATAATCCAATAATATAATATAATATGCATTATTCTGAAGCGGGCCATTCTGCATAATGAGTTTTGCTTGTGGCACTTTAAGTATATGTCAATGCTAATACATTTGTACTTTTACTTACGTAAAAATGTGAGCACATGACTTTAACTTTAAACAGAGTATTTCTACACTGTGGTATTGATTATTTTCCTTAAGTACACAATCTGATTTCTTTATTATCTTCATCAATGTGTCTTTTTGTCTATCTGTTCAAAGGCCTACACACATACAGCATGGTAAGCTTACTGCCCTAATAAAGAAAAGCCAGATTCCTGAGTAATATGTTTCCAGGAGCATGGAGGAGAGTGCTTAAATGAGCCTGTTAAGAAGGGGGTGAGTATATAAAGGCTAACTGGGACAAGCTGATGCTCAGACCGGTGGAACTCTGCTCATCTTAAAGCACACTTCCTTAAACAACTGTCCAAAGCTGACACAGCCCGTGAGTATAACGCATGGCTTCTCTGCTTCACTGTTTCTTTCAGTCTCTTGGGCTTTCCCCCACTTTCTGTCACTCCTGTCTTTCTCCTCTTTGACGTCCTGTCTTCATTCTCTTTTGTGTACAGAGCTGTCTTGCTGTTGTATGCAGTATGGCTGGTCCACTCTGGTGTCTTATCTCACTTGTCAGTGGAGCAGTTTATTGTTTTTTACTTCCACACTTCTCTCCCCTCCTCCCGCCTCTCTCTTTTCTCTATCTACTATTTATTTGTTAATGTTTCCCTTGCATGGATAACATGGAATTTAGTTACTGTTTCTGGCACACACACACACACACACACACACACACACACACACACACACACACACACTGCAACTAATGTACTGTATGTTTGACTGCTGCCTCTCCTTATATGTGTATATGCATGTGTGTGTGTATTTATCCAGGACGGCGCAGAATGAGCATGCGTGGAGCAGTGGCTGGTTGCTTGGTATTGGCGTACCTGGTGGCGCTGCTGGCTGAGAGGACAGAGGGACACATCACCTTCTTCAGTCCAAAGGAGATGATGCTGATGAAGGTAAGCAGCTCGTGTTGGATTGAACAGTGAGCCAAAGTAGCTGAGTGACAGATTAATAGGGATGTCTGATGTCTTTTCAATGCAGTCACACTAGTGCTTAACTCATTATAGCTTTGTCTTACATTATATTGTCCTGTGGCTTTACCTATTGAGCACCAGTTTAATTACGTAACTTCAATTTTGCACAATAAACTGTTTGCAACACAGCTCTGAAACAATTAGACACATATTTTGATAATCAAATAAACACATAATTTCTCAGTTATGAGGTTTTGCTCCTTTTCTTTGTCTTTTGTGAACATCTTGGGGTGTTGGCGTGTTGGTTGACCAATTTAATGAACACCTTGGGTTTTAGAAAATCGGAATTGGTGTTTTTCTGTTGTTTTTTTTACATTTTATGACCAAACGATTAATCAATTAATTGAGAGAATAACTGGCAGATACATAAGTAATGAAAATAATCATTAGTTGCAGCCCTAGTACCAAAAACATATCAACAGTTACACATTATTTCAATTTCAGTAGTATTTAAGGATAAAGTTACAAAAAAAGGTCAAGTGGAGGTTACTCACAGTTTCAAATTGATGAACTGTCTATTGTTCATGATTTACAATATGTAGGTATTGTGGCTCTAGGTTGTAGAAGTCTATTCCGTATGGTCAGTGTAACGCTTATCAGTTCAATTTTCTAAGTACAAACGGACATTTGGAAAAACAGAAAAATGGGTTCAAATATCCAATTTTTCATTTTTTTCTACCTTGACAAATTAAAAAATTGGATCTTTAACCTGTTTTTCCAATTTTCTGTTTTTTATTCAGAGGATCAGATATTGAGAAAATTACAAAATTGCATCTGGGCTCCAATTATTCAATACTGCAATGGTATTCTCTTCCTCTACTTTGTGGAATGTGCAGGTCATTAACTGCATATAAAAAACCCAAACTGATAGACTTTGGGGCCAGAGGTGCAACTGATGGTTTCGAGTGGGGGGGCGGGGCGTAGCTAGGCGGAACGTGGGCGAGAATACCATTGCAGTATTGAATAATTGGAGCCCAGACGCAATTTTATAATTTTCTAAATTTCTGATCCTCTGAATAAAAACAGAAAATTGGAAAAACGGTTTAAAGATCCAATTTTTTAATTTGTCAAGGCGGGAAAAAAATGAAAAATTGGATATTGGAACCTATTTTTCTGTTTTTCCAAATGTCCGTTTGTGTTCAGAAAATTTAACTGATAAGCGTTACACGTATTACAGTAGTTTTCATTTTTGTGCAAATAATGTGTTTTGTGTGCCTGTACTGCAGGAGAGAGAAGGTAGAAAGGACATGGAGCCTCAATTGAATGGTCAGTTTGAAGAGGATAGAGTCCAACAGCTTCTTCGGGTGGAACATGGTGAAAATCCTGTGAGCACACACACACGCGCACACACACACACACACGCACACACACACACACACACACGCGCGCACACACACACACACACACACACACACACACACACACACACACACACACACACACACACACACACACACACACACACACACACACACACACACACACACACACACACACACACACACACACACACACACACACACACACACACACACACACACACACACACACACACACACACACACACACACACACACACACACACACACACACACACACACACAACATTGTTGCTGTTTTCACCAAAGAATTATGTCATTGAATGCAAGCCATTAACAATTCTTTGTTTCTTCTGTGTGTCCAGGATGAAACAGTGGAGATTGGCGTCCGACTTTCACCCAAACAGCTAGATCATGTGGCTCCGGTGCTCAAAGAGATCATCCATGAGATAGTGGAGGAACATCAGAAAGGTACATGTGTTTGAGTGGTGGTAGATGTAGTGACACATTTGCTTAAAATAAAGAAGCTTATTTGCAGACTTACAACATGGTCTTGTATCTTCTTTTATTATCCAAAGATGATTAGTAGACACGCACTTATTTGTACAAGTACTATGATTAAAAACCTCTTTGACCATACTGTTCTCTCACTATCTGTGTCTCTGCAGCCAAGTAGCGAAGCCGAAGACACCATGTGATGAACACTGTACAAATTCTTCAAAAAGCACTGAATGCCAAATGTTTTAATTAAACAGTAAATAAAGAGAAGTGATTGTGCCACTTATTCTGTTGTCATTGTGATGTCAGAATAATTTGGCCATATGGTGTCAGCATGTCTCAGGAAATTCTTTCATTTCACTCCTTCACATACCTGACTTTCGTGAAAACATTAATATACATGTATAGTTCACATATTTATTTTCATGAATGAGAATTACTCAGACAACATGATAGTTGATATGAAAAGTAAGTGATTAAACATATTTGGCTGGTTATTCACACATGTCCAAGTGACAAAGCTTTGCCATTTACAAATATATAAACACATGATTAATTTGTGCTTCTCTTAAAAACATGTCAGTTCATATCCCTTCAAATTAATTATAAAAAATGAATTTAGTAACTTCACCTGATGATTTTAAAGACACATTATGTCAGAACTGTTCACTCAAGAACTGCGGTAAGAGGGTGGAATTTTACCACTTTTCTGTTATCAAGCCCTTTTGCCTGATAGCTTTGTTTCAGAGCTTTGATGTCAGCCTCTCGCAGATCTCAAAGTCCTTGACCGCGAGGGCAGTGTCTCGAGCTAAAGGGGCAGGGAGAACCAGGCAGCAGTCACTGTCACAATACTTCCCAGTTATCCCCTCCATTTCCTCTGATACTGCACAGAAGGTTGGGCTGAATGCACCCTCATCTGGAGACTGAGAAGAAGACAAGAATGGTGAAGAGGAAATGTGAGGGTACAGTCAACGGAAAGTTTGTGGAATCTCTGCTCTGATGTGTGTTTAGTTTAACCAGATGGTTAGCATAGTCTGCTGCTACTGATACACATCACAGATGAACATCAGAACGATAAGGGCTAGGTCAAGAGTGAACTCTGAGAATGGTTAAAAACAGACACAAACAATGGCAATAGATCACAGATGTGAAAGCTGTGTGTATGTGTGCAACCATGGTTACATGTGACACACTGCATGATGCTGTTATCGGTGCATGCCACTGTAAACAGATCTTAGTTCAACTTTGACCTTACTGTGCTTACCGTAGTGTATACACAGTTTTCACAATTCACATTTATTCTGTGCAATGAGGGATTATAAGCAATATTTCTTCACTCTTACAGTTTCACCTCTAAATGAAAGCGCTTAGCTAATATGGCTAAACTGTTGACTCATTTAACCCTCTATGATCTCAGGTCTCAGTGAGTTTCTTTTTCACAGTCTGACTTTGTAGTGATGTTACTTTGTTCCCAGATCTCAGCAACTACTGTACTTTGGTGAATGCATCTCTCAGTACTTTCCGATTTTCCCTATAGAGCTCCTACACTGTTCATCGTATGTGGATGAAAACACACTGAATTAAAGCTGAAAGCCAGCACTTCATGGTTATTGTTTAATTCTAAATTCAATGTGCTGGAGTACAGAGCCAAAACCAATAAAACAACAAAAATCACTGGCATTCCTAGCAAACCGTGCTGACAGTGTCTGTCTGGGACAAAGTCTGTTCTGAAGAACGTTCCTTACATTAATGATTGCTTGCACAGTTCTAAATTGTGTTTATATTATCAGATGTCTTCTATTAATAGGCTGTGACAAAGCACTGGTCATACTTATCCTGGAATTATTCACCTGGTTTGAACATTGTGTGTTCTGGCTGCCAAGGCTAATTATTAAAACAGTTTTAACATTTTCATGTACCCTATATCGGTGACTGTTTATAATTTCAAGCTAAGGAATCCCAAATTTATTATTTGTAAGTAGGTCTGTTTTAACTGGAACACAACAGAAAGGTAAACAGGAAGGTCACATGCATTTAATGAAGTGTATTATTGGGGGCCAAGCAGCGAAGCTCCAAGGCCCCATAGTGATTCTACCTTTTCTTATATTACACATATTTCCTCTGCCATGGGAATCTATGGCAGCCCATAGAACCGAACAGTAAAAAGTTGTGAAATTTGGCACATTGATTCGGGACAGTCCCATAATTCATTTCACCAAGGTTTAGGTCTGCACCACAGGCAGTCTAGCGCCACCAATGGGTCAAAGTTGGCGTTGCAGCCATGTGATTAACTTTTGAACTGTATGCCCGATTTTGAACGTCGAAATATAGTTGGAATCCTTGGATGGCGCCGAACTCAATGCACGCCATCATGTCAATATCCCATAGACAGTATATAATGGACCAGCAGATCCCGTTGATCTGGACGGAGACCAGTGAAGGATGTTCGAAGCACTTTTCTGGTGAGCGCTGAGCGTTACTACGCAGTCTCCAACTGAGAGAGAGGACGTAAATGTGACGTGAGCAACCTGTCTGAAAGTTGGAAGTCTTCTGGTAGCTGTGCCAAGAGAAATCTCAATCATTCCCAATCTTGCAGAGACGGAGAGCGTAGGTATATGTAAGGAGATAACTAACTAAAGCTAATTATTGCTAACTAAAATGCTAGTTAACATTAGTAATTAAACTTAAACAGCTAATGTACGTCGAAACTGCCTGCGAGCTTCTCCTGTACTATACGGTAATTCCTCTACTATGCGACAGTAAGTTGCGTGGTTATGACACAATCGTTAACCTATTTTTATAAAAATGTCTGCTATGGAGCCATAACGTGAGATACAAGGTAATGGAGCCTTTTATACATTGTCATGTTTCTTTAGAAATAAACAATGGACAAAAAAAGTCTTTAAACGCTTCAGATGTAAAGTTATTCGCTGTCAAAGTGACGTGAAAATGAATGGCATTCAATGGAATGCTAACGTTGGGTGATCGGTAGCATCAAAATGGCGCCATAGGAGGTTTGAGTTCTGAAGCAAAGCTTATCCCCTTGCGATATCCGCCATGTTGGACCTTCCGCCATATTGGATTTGATCAAAAACACTAAAAAGTTTTCACAGGTCACAAAATTGGTCAGATTTTCATGAAACTTGACACAGATGATCTTCAGACCATGCCTCACAAAAGTTATTACATTGCATATTGATATTCAACAGTGTTTGCCCGTCACAGCCAATCGAAATCAACTGCGAAGCTGCCAAACAAGAAGTGAACTCATATCTCGGCAAGTCTTTCACGTATCAACACCGATCTTAGTACATAGGTACAGGGCCCAATTAGGAAGAGGCTCAATACATTTGGTGACCTTAGACATATAGGGGGCGCTGTAATTATAATCACAGGAAGTAGGCTCATATCTCAGCAATGCTTTTACGTATAGAAACCAAACTTAGTATATGGACTTGGGACCCCATTCTGAGGAAACACAATCAATGTGGTGACCTTCAACCACTAGGGGGCGCTAGAGTTACAGGAAGTGAGCTCATATCTCAGCAATGTTTTTATGTATGAAGTCCAAACTTGGTACAGGGACATGGTAGCGGATCGTGAGGACGTGCAAGGAAAGTGGTGTCATTTGGCCTCTAGGGGCGCTGTAATAAAGAAAGTGAGCTCATATCTCAGCAGCTTTGATGTACTAAAGCCAACTTGGTACAGGGACTTGGCACTTGATTTTGAGAACGCATAAGGACATTGGTGTACTTTGGCCTCTAGGGGCACTGTAACAAAGTAAATGAGCTGATATCTCAGCCATTCTTTATCCAGTTGCCATCAAAGTTGCTGTGAGTGCTTGCTCATGCCATGGCAACGCCATTCCTGCTAGTGTACTGCTTGGCCCCCTCATTGCTGCTTGCAGCTATATTTTAATACTAAATTGCGTCTTAAGTTAAGAGAATAGCAGACTTGAGTCTTGTTGTAGGCCTACCTGAACCATGTGCCTTTCTCACTGAGCAAGCTCAGCACACAGACTATCAGTGTGACGGGAGAAAAATTCACAACATTGCTTCTGCCAAACCAGCCTCTAACTTTACTCTGTAAACTAAGGCTATGTTTAGATGGAAACGATCTAAAGAGAACACGCAAAAGTGGTGTTGCGATCTCACTTTTTATTCCACGTTTAGACAAGCGTTATGGGGGGAAAATCTGCGTGCATATGGTGACACAAAAGTGCGTGAAATGCGATCCACCAAGTCTGTGCGCCTGCGTAGAACCTTCCTTCTACTTGTCTCCCTCTCCTCCTCCTCTTCCTTGTAACACGAAGCAAACAACAAAAGCTGACCATTTTGTCTGGACAGACGAGGAGGTGGAGTTATTGCTCCAAACAATGCACACACAGACACATTTGAATACTTTAATTTGGATCTACAAGGAATCGCAAGAAAACATACAAGATCCAAATACTATGAGAAGCGTCATTGATAAGGTGACAGATCTACATGGACACATACTTTTACAAGTCTTTCATTTTCAACACATTAAGGATAAACAAAACATCTCCGTCTCCATATCTGCATACTCCCTATGATGGCTGAAACAGCAAGATTTTGCAAGTCTTTTTGCCTCCTTTTTTTGCAACCCCCCTAGCTGCAGCCCCCTGACCACATTCTTATGGACATGTGTGTGTGTGTCACACACACACACGCACTGGGTTTTTACCCTTTAGACAGAACGCGAGGGTGGAGTGTTTTTAAGATTTCCACTCTGGAAGGGTGGATTCACTTTTTTGCGTTTTTAGGCCTAAAAAATGCCGTCGCCGTCTAAACGAAAGGCACATCTGATAAAATATTTTGTCGTTTTCACCCACGAGCGTATTCGTGTAAACATGGCCTAACATTGGGTGAGAGAGCATTTGTATAACAGGAGGAGGTTCATGAACAATAACGAATCAAATTCAACCTGGACATGGGCAAGACATGACAGTGGAAAATTATGTGGACAGTGACTCTGCAATAAAATGCAACAATGTACTCACCTTGAAAAAGAATATTCCAACACAGTTGAAAAGAAAACGGAACATGAATGGATAGTGTCTCATTACACCTGTCATGACAACACCAGGGTGGACAGAGTTTGCGGTGACGCCTAAAGGAACATAAACACATAGAGGCACACACAGATACATTCACAGTACAGATATAAACACTATGGACAAAGAAACTTTAAGCAAAGTCAGTCTCAGCAAGTCTATTAATGCAGACTTTTAAAATCTGTTTCAGGCGCCTTTATAAAAGCTACAATGTTTGACAGAAAAAAAATGCCATTGCCTTTCATTTGCATTGTCATACATTTTCTGTGTATGACCGTACAGCATGTGACCTAATTCACACCTTTGTATGCTGGATTATTGTAACGTTTTGTTGTCAGGCATGTTCATGCTAGTACTAAACAGTGGTGGAAGAAGTATTCAGATCCTTTACTTAAGTAAAAGTTCTAATACCACACTGTAAAAATACTCTGTTACAAGTATGAGTCCTGTATTAAAGTTACTTAACTAAAAGTATGTAAGTATCATCAGGAAAATGTACTTAAAGTATTAAAAGTAAAAGTACTCAATGCAGAAAAATGCTTTCATTTTAGAAACTGTAAATTATTAAAACAGTTCTGATAATCAACTTTGTGTTTAATCAGCTAATCATGTCAGCTGTAGCAAACTGTTGGCCTGTATATTGTTAGGTAGTTTAATTTATGATAAACCATTGTATTTTTTTGTAAAGTAACTAGTAACTAAAGCTGTCAAATTAATATAGTGGAGTAAAAAGTAGAATATATCTGTCTGAAATGTAGTGGAGTAGAAGGAGAAAGTGGCATGAAAAGAAAAGACTTAAGTAAAGTACAAGTACCTCAAATTTGTACTTAAGTAAATGTACTTAGTTACATTCCACCACTGGTACTAAAAGTCTTCAAATGGTTAAGAACACAACAGCAAGAATCCTAACTGAAACTAGAAAAACTTACCATACTACATAATTTTTAGCTTCCCTTCATTGGCTCCCTATCCATGCCTGTCCACTTTCCAGGTTTCCATGGTGGTGATTGTGTGGCCCAGGTCCTATCTGTTTGGCGACACCTGGAAGCTGCTTAACATTATCCCGGATACATTTTCTTCATATGTTTACATTCTATGTATAGTTTTATCATTTGGATTGTCTATACTGTGATTTTATTATGTTGCTTGTTCTGTACACACAACATCTGTTGCACGTCTGTCCGTCCTGGGAGAGGGATCCCTCCTCCGTTTCTTCCATTTTTTTACCCATTAATTAAAAGCTCTTTTGGGGAGCTTTTCCTCAGCTGAAGCGAGGGTCGTTAAGGACAGAGGGTGTAATATGCTGTACAGATGAAAAGCCTCTTGAGGCAATTTTGCGATTTGTGATATTGGGCTATATAAATAAGATTGACTTGACCTTACTTTCTGCAGCACTTATTCAACAGGAAAGACCATGCATTCGCCATACTAATGGATGGTAATCATTAAAATCTTGATTTTAGCCTACCTGTCCCTTCTAGCCTGCGTGCTAGCTCGTTGGTACAGATGATATTGTGCAGCTTTGTGTGGTTGTAGACATTATCCATGTGGTAAGTGAGGTTCTCGCCATGAAAATGAGAGAAGTCCACTTGACCCTTCGCATGGTTGACTGAGGAGATGTTGACAATACGCGCCGGAGCTGAACGCTTCATCAGGTCTGGAGTGAATCAGAGACAAGGAAAGCGAGGAGCAGAGAAAGAAAATGAAAGACAAATAATAAGTATATGACAGGTAATCGGGATTTCATATCCACAATATACCTGCTGTATTAAAGAGAGACTGTAGAGTTTTACCCAGCAACAGGTTGGTGAGAAGAAATGGTCCCAGGTGGTTGGTGGCAAAAGAAACGTCAAAGCCATCTTTGGTTATCTGCCTGGGTAAACCTGATGGTTAAAGTGCAATTGGATTTTACATATATATTAGATACAAATGTACACATAAATATGCACAAACACACACATTTGTACTTCTATACTTTGGAGTACTTCACATTGGCATAATGCATTGTAAACATTACAACTATACGTCTCATATATTGTTGTGTTACTATATATTATGTTATTCTATACCGATAGTTACGTATGGTAACTCCAGATTCTATGAGTATAGGCATAGCCCTCTAAGAGCTGTTGCTATTGGGTTTATCCCTCGCGCATGCACATGTCGTGAAGATTTCTTTCTTTTCTGTATTAAATATTGTTATCTGTACTGCTATCGAGGCTTCTCTCTCAAGGTTTTGCTAGCTTAAATGGAACAGAGCATCCGTTCCGGGGTTTTCACAATAAAAGCATCCAGCCGTTTAGTTAGTTGGAGCAGATCTCCATGACTGGCCTGCATAACGTTGTGAGGCCCTGCCACATGGATTCTGAAGGTGCTCCATAATTAAGATTTAAATCATCATTAATGAATGCAAAGCACATTCTTCACGGGCATTCTGGTGCAGGAGGATGGAGACATGGCATACCAGATCTAATAGCGCATCATATGTCGTTAAGTGCGTATAGGACCGAGTGACTCATGGGGACACATCACGCAATGAAAGCGGATGAAAAAAAGGCACGGAGATGCCCAAAAGCCGCTGCGCAGATGTCAGACACTATCATAGAGGGTTTTCACCGACGTCACGTTCTTGGCGGTAACCTAGATGCACGGCCATATTGGAGGCACTCGGTGTAAACAACTGAATGGAGTAATGGAGTATTGTGCACTTTGGATACTTTAATACTTTATGTCTAAACAACAGAAAAGCTAATCAAAACACATCCAAGATGCAAAGGCATGGAAGGACTTGGACCACAAAAAAGGCGCGATATTTTGAGAAATTACAGTTTACTGGCGGTGCAGATCCCTACAAGTTGGCTCCCTCTTCTTGGATCCATGGCGACCCGGTGATTTTTCATTCAGTTGCATGTCCCGATATAGTCAACTACCTGGTTTTCTCGCCGAGCCCATACTCAGCGGAAGACCTTAAATTCTACAAAAGTTTGGAGGCTTATAACCAGATGGTGTGTGGATGGGTGAGGGAGACGCAGTACCAAGTCATCAACGACTGTTGTGAAGGCCAAAATAAGTATTGCAATAACGTCTTTAATCAACCTAACCTTAACTGTATGATATCATTGTGATACTCAAGGTGTAGCCAAGTGACTCTCAATCGTTTATTTTCATTTCAAAGACCGAACAAGACAGAGTTTTCCCTCGTAGATCCTGGTTGAGCTTTGCCAACCACAAGCGCCTCCTTTCCCCTGATAACTTCTGGCATTCCTATCCCTGGTTTTTAATAACTTTTGGAAGTCGATAATATTCCAAATGTCTTTCTCGGTCTGACCTATTGGTACAACCTAAAACACGGCAATAATTAACCATTTTCCTTGACGCCGTTCGGGACTTCAGTGCCTGTGCTTTGTTGTGATGCAGAGTAGGCTACCTCCAATATGGTGACTTCTGGTCTGATGACGCGTCGTGAAAACCCTCTATACCTCTGAGGAGGGCCATGGGTACTGATAACGCTCTCATGGGGTGTGCCCGGATGCCACTCCCTTTACACTAAAAGCATGGGTGGTAACCTCACACAGCCGGTGAGACAGCCGCTGTTTCGAATGGGCCGCTTGAGTGTTATATAGTGAACCAACAGCTGCTCCGCCTGATGTCTGCCGTACGTAATACATACTGAGATAACACGCGCACTGGGCTGACTCGGTGAGACACTTAATCCGCTTCTCTGTTATGAGGCAGAAGGAAGAAACCCTCAAGGTAAGAAATTCTCGGCCGAAAATAGTTTTGACGTTTTGCACGGCGGGGTCAGCAAACGAAATGTGTATTTGGATCAGAGTACCGAAAACAAGGCCCGCTAAAGGGGGGGGCACTCAGGACTCTCACCAATCTGCGTAATCAGCTGGGAGGTGGATTGGACCAGGTGGGTGCTGCCCGCAGGGCCTTATGGCCGCTTCGGTTTGATGTTTGGCGGGGGATACCGCTGCGGGGGAGGAGGGCGGTACAGAGGAGGGCGGTACAGAGGAGCTGGAGCCGGTGCTTGGGGAGGTGCAGCCACAGCCTGCGGAGTGCAGTCTCTTGGTGCCGCTCTTGTGGCCGAGGCGCCGCTCTCCAGGAGGTGCGTTTCCACATCCCCTCCACTACCTATAGTTCGTGGCTGTCCAAACAACCCACCAGGGGCAATGGGACCGTCCAAGAGCACACGTCTGCTATTGGCTGGGAGTGACCTGTGCAGGCAGATGTTCCACTGTGAAATGTGCAGCCAGATATTGATATAACTCCAGGGGACAGCCAAAGGCTTAGTGGTCATGGTGGAGACAGCAGAGCGATGTTGTTCTGCGCCGCGATCACCTATGTGGCACACAGGTGCGCGCGGACAGTGAAGCGAGCATGGACCTGGTCCCAGGGAGATGGCAGTGTGAGCTTCCGTTGGCCGACGGAAGCAAGATGGAGGCCAGGCTCTCCGCTGGGAATTCCGTTTCGCCATGGAACCTGGTGAACGGTGCATAGCGAGACATTGGTGCCATCCGTCTCCTGGGTTCGGAGAATGCTTACTCAGCATTCACACAGGTCGAGAATGAAAACCTTAGCGGTGGGCAGGGAGCCTGCCTGATGCGGAGGAGAAAGCCGCTGATGTGGTGCTCCCCTTCTAGGATGGAGACAGCCGTAGTGGCGGGGCTCCGTAATCCTCTTCTGTTTCGAGCTCCAGTTCTCCCAATGGGGAGGAGGGAGAGTTGGTGCCGGCTAGAGAACCATCTATAGGGGGGATGCAAGTCAGTGGACTCTTGACCGCCAAAGAGATCCCCTTCCGGGATGTCTGGGTGTCGCCGCTGGTGGTATCCTTACCTTACCTGACTGTCTGGCCGGCTGCCATCACCTGCCGCTTCAGTTCCTCTGTCGGTAAGCGGGCACAGAACTGCAGGCGGGGTGCCAGCCCGGCAAACGGAGCCGAGGCACGCCTCGCAGCTTGGGTGGAGATCTGGCGGCAGGATGTAGCCGGTCCGTCAATTGGTATACAGGCGAACGGTATACTGTCACTGAAGAAAAATAGGGAGCAGATCTCTGGTCTCACAGCTGTAATATACAGTAACTGCGGCCGTAAGCGAGGCACAAGGGCGCAAAAGAAAACTTCACAACTACGCATGTGCGAGGGATAAACCCAATAGCAACCTATACGAAATATAACATATTACTTTACAGCTGTGTTAAGGAAAAACTCAGGAGCAGCACAACTCATTTCACATAAGTGAAGAATATTCGGTAGACTGATGATTTACACAAGAGCATTTAATGAACACTGAATTTAGATTAGATTAGATTCAACTTTATTGTCACTCTGCAGAGTACAAGTACGAAGACAAATACAGAGACAGTGAAATGCAGTTTGCGTCCAACCAGAAGTGCAAAAAAAAGCAGAAAAGTGCAATGCGATATACAAGTATGAGACAGGTGGTGCATAGGCAGGACAAGAAATATGTTGCAGTGTTAAAAGAGCACAATAAATATAGCTATGTAATATGAACAATGTATGAACAAAATGTACAGATTAGGGCTGTCAGACGATTACAATTTTTTAATCACGATTAATCACTGAAGTTCTATAGTTAATCACAATTAATCGCATGTTTTATCACAATTAAAATGTTATTATTTTGCATTTCCGAACTGTTTTTAAGTATATAATAACAATGGAAAGCAATTCTTACCAGTGTATCTTGATTGGGAATCAAATGAAAGCAAAGAAAGTTACTTTATGAACTTGGCTATTATTTATTTACTGTAAAAAAAATGTGTGAATCTGTCATTATTGCACAATTCCTCCAAGTACCCAACTAAAACACCACAACAATTGAATGAGATGTAACACTAACACTTTGCTTATACAGTACAAACAAAATGGTCCAAAAACCAGATGCCACAGCAGGACATTTAACTTTTAAATTTTTCTAATAACAAGGAATGTAACAATTCTCCTGGACAGAAAAGGCAATGCCCCATGCCTCTGCAACTTCGCTGAAGTGCTCGGCACATGTTTCAGCGTAGTGTTCTTCTGTACTGTATGTCGAACCGTTAAGGCAAACGAGTGCAAAGTCCAGCCAGAGTCAATATAGTGTGCAATAACTCCTAAATAATTTTGATTACTCATTGACGTCCAGTGATCCCCGGTTAATGAGACAGCATTTGCACTTTGGAGCAGTTCCAGTTTAGCTGCTTTCTCGGTGTCGTACAGGCTGTGTATGCGTGAAACTACTGTCCCCCTCAACGGAAGTGTATAAGACGGGTCAGAACATGTCTTTAAGACCCGAGTCTTCTACGATGCTGACAGGTCTGCAGTTAGTTGCCACCCATTTTGCAAGAGCTGTAGTAATTTTTTTGGATTTGGTTTCATCCACAGGTCGGCAAGTAGCACTCTCCAAAATACTGCTTTGCCTGAGCCCGCTAGCATCAAACTGCGTCACGTTAATATGCTTAGCTCGTAGGTGGTAGCTCAAGCTTGACATGCTTCGGTGATATTTCATTTCGGCTTTACACAATGTGCTAATGTGTTTTTTTATTCTCTATTCTCATTTATTTGTGTTACTTTTTATACTTATGTGTATTTATTTCTGTTATTTTTGTTGTACTGCTGCAACAACCAAAGATAGAGTACTCTCCATGCTGAACATATAACGTCTTCTGTTGCTCTCATTGGAGCTTTGTCAAGTCTGAGAAACTTAATTTCTGATGTTGCATAGGCTAGCTATTTTGAGCTGTATGTGTTGAATTACTGGTCCAGTAAAACAGCAATGTCTGTCAGTATGCCAAACTCTTTTGGTCACAGACTGTTCTTTGCTTCCAGATGTGTGACACATGGTTGTTCTTTTTGTGGAATGTTTTTCATTATATCATTATGCATTCATTTAAGGATTCAGTTCATGTGAAACCAAACTAGCATGAATGAACATGTGTTTGTGCCTTGTGATACTGCATCGTTACACTGTGTGGATTCTGGGTTTTGAAAATTCAGTTAACTCTCTTTGATAATTGTCGTCCACGAAATACAAAACTGCCCAGTGAAGTTTAAAAACTAATAATTCCATTTATGCTGTGTGCATGTATCACCTGATATTCCAGCATTGTTGACAAGGATGTGGAGAGCTTTCTCCTCTTCAAGAATCCTCTTAGTAAATTTCCTGACAGAATCCAGAGACGACAGATCCACCAGACGCAAGTGGATGTCAGCGTTTTCTGTTTTATTTCTGATTTCTTTAAGTGCTGCTGTCCCCCGGGCCTCATTTCGACAGGCCAGGATAACACGGGCCCCACGGCGTGCAAAGTCCAATGCAATGGATTTCCCAATTCCTAGAAGAGTGGAAGAGAGCAACTATTTCTTTGCAATAATTGATAACAAAAAATGTCCATATAGCAGATAGCAATCAACAGCTGACCTACGCTCCACTAACAACTACCCATGTTTAGACATGTCGTATTGTGGTACAAAAGTCTGTGGTTCTTGGAGAACATAAATTCAGATGTTAAAGGAGAGCTCCGGGCAATTTTTACGTTAATCCTGATCGCTATAAGTATGTGAGTACTGTCGATAGGAAAAAAACGAGCCGAATCGGTGCTAGCATCATGGAGCTACTGCAGCTAAGGCCGAGAGCTCCCACTTAGCTAAAACGGCAGTTTTGGGGGCATATCATAAAGAGTGCCTTTGTTCCTCTTAACAGACACAAAATGCAACTAAAATGTCTGTGCAACATGAACAGGGCCCTTACATGACAACAAGATGCGTTTTCAACTCAGACATTGTTTAAATTCACCTACCCTGTTAGCTGCTAGCTGCCGTCTGATGAGTGAGTGTGTTCAGCCAGGCTTCGGTAATAATCATCAAGCAGCAGTTTGTGCATTTGTAGCATATATATCCATTTTGTGTGCAATCCATCTGGCGTTGGTGAATAGTAGTCTCTGCAGTGGCGAACTGTGTGTTAGTTTCCTTAGCCAGGCTAGCAGGTTCGACCGGCATATCCTTCTACCTCCTCCCCGCCTTCCCCGCCTGCCGCGGCCGACAACAATCCACGGGCGCCCGCTGGTCTGGTGGATGTCCTCCAGAGGACAGTTCATGCTTTCGCGGCGAAATTTTTGCGGCGAAAAAAGTTTATTTCCCCCTCAAAAATAGGTAATTGAGCACTGTAGTGGTTATGATCATATCAGTGACTATGTAACTACATGGAAACGGGCCAAATGATGCCCGTTTCTTGTACAGTAATAGCGTTACTGAAGGCTGGCTCTAGCTCCATAGTTACGTTACTCCAAGCTTCTTCCCTTGTGAACACCTCCACTCTTCTATGCTACGATCTGCTGTTTACCTTTTCCTGCTACAACTGAATTCCCGCGGGACTTCAGCGCAAGACTACAGCCAGCCTTTTGTAACGCTGTTACTTTACAAGAAACATGCATAATTTGGCCCGTTTCCATGTAGTTACATAGTCACTGATATGATCATAACCACTACAGTGCTCAATTACCTATTTTTGAGGGGGAAATAAACTTTTTTCGCCGCAAAAATTTCGCCGCGAAAGCATGAATTGTCCTCTGGAGGACATCCACCAGACCAGCGGGCGCCCGTGGATTGTTGTCGGCCGCGGCAGGCGGGGAGGAAGTGGAAGGATGCCGGTCGAACCTGCTAGCCTGGCTAAGGAAACTAACACACAGTTCGCCACTGCAGAGACTACTATTCACCAACGCCAGATGGATTGCACACAAAATGGATATATATATGCTACAAATACACACAGAACTGCTGCTTGATGATTATTACCGAAACCTGGCTGAACACACTCACTCATCAGACGGCAGCTAGCAGCTAACAGGGTAGGTGAATTTAAACAATGTCTGAGTTGAAAACGCATCTTGTTTTCATGTAAGGGCCCTGTTCATGTTGCACAGACATTTTAGTTGCATTTTGTGTCTGTTAAGAGGAACAAAGGCACTCTTTATGATATGCCCCCAAAACTGCCGTTTTAGCTAAGTGGGAGCTCTCGGCCTTAGCTGCAGTAGCTCCATGATGCTAGCACCGATTCGGCTTGTTTTTTTTCCTATCGACAGTACTCACATACTTATAGCGATCAGGATTAACGTAAAAATTGCCCGGAGTTCTCCTTTAAAGAAGGTAGAGTTGGTTACTATCTCTCTGTCTATCGGTCTGCCAATCTGTCTGTCTATGCTGCATTTCCACTGCATGGTACGGCACGTCAGGTCTCCCCTTATTTCATTTAGAAAAACTGAAGAAAACAAAGTGGCATAGGCTGAGTTATTGGTATCTGATTATGAAGAAAAAAAGAAACTCAGACTTTGTTATCCTGCTGATAAAGCACTTATAAACTACAGTTCAAGATGGCTTTTGTTGTATGGTCTTGAATATTATGCATCATCTTTTCTTGATTTTTGTCTGGGTGGGTGGTGATGACGAAGGGGAGGGGGGTGTTCATGTTGAGAATTGTATATTTTGTATGTTGTTAAAAAAATAAAAATTGTTAATCACAAAAAAAAAAGAAAAGCAGTCCTGTTATTTGTCCCAAACGTATCTTTACCTTGTCATATGATATGCTACTTCAGTACAAACAAATACTACTGGGACCACTACAGATGAACACTTAATATCTATATTCACAACCACCACTGACTATTCCTGTGACAATTTGGCTACAATTAAGCAGATTGATGATACACGGTCCATATCCTGTGTATTCTGATCTCCCCTCCTCTACATTTCAGAAGGAAATATAATTTTTACTCCACTACATTAACCTGACAGCTTAAGTTACTAGTTACTTTACAAATGTTTTTTAAAAATACGTTTTATTAGAAATTAAATTACCCAACAACACAGAGGCCTACACCTACAGCATAAATGATTAGCCAAATAAACAGTTGATTGACAGAACTATTGTGATCGTTTCTAAAATGTGAGGATTTTTCTGCATTGAGTACTTTACTTTTAATACTTTAAGAAACTACATTTTACTTATGATACTTACATACTTTTACTTAAGTAAGAGTTTCAATGCAGGAGTTTTACTTGTAACAACAGTATTTTTACAGTGTGGTTTTAGTACGTTTATGTTTAGGATCTTAATACTTCTTCCACCACTGCCTGCAATCTAATGGTACAATCCACACAGTATAACATAAAATATATATCAAAATTTTATATAATTTAGTACAAATATGTACACAAATATGCTGTATACTTATAATAAAAAGTATTTAGTTTAAATAAAAATGAATAGCACAGATTGGGAGAGAGAACACCTCTAACTTGTTATTTGAGGGGGCACAATGCTGAGTAATGGTAAGGTAATAATAAAGTAATGAGGTATTAGTAAAAGTGACTATTAGGTAAGCAATTAGAAACTAATCTTGTGCCATTCTGTAGGTGAGTCAGAGTTAGGCCTACTGCTAAAGTAGTTATTCAGAAACGTGATAGCCACATATTGCAAGAAGATGCCATAACAATTACATTATTAAGCTTGGGGAATTCATCCACTAGCAAAACAGGTTTACCATTCACTTCTGTCATGCTCTTTAACATAGGCTGTTTAATCAACAAACATATCTTGCTCTGAAGCAGCTTAACTCATGAATACCATGTTTAAGCTCGACAGCCATTATGAGAAATAACAGTAAATTACTACACACAAAGCGTGACCTACTGTCTTGAATTTTAAACAGTTACTGTAAGTTCTGTTTAAAAGCACTACAGTGTGTTAATGTATTTATAGTTAACAAGTTACATCGTCTCAGGAAAGTCATTATCTTTCCTGCCAATGGCATTTCCTGTAAAATGGTGTCAGTTGTTTAAGGAAACATTTGAATCAGGACTTTAGAAGTGAAAAAATAGCTTTTAGCCTACAGATCAGGGTAATACACGCTCGTGTTAACGGCCCTATCAAATCGTCACACGCAAGCAAGAACTCAAAGTCACTTACCATATTGTTTCAACATTCAAATTGTTTGGTTGGCATTGGCATTAAAGCATACCCTTGCAGCCTGTGTGATTATTCTGTATATTAGAATGAACCAGCAGGACCTAATAAGCTATTTGCTTCTGCCTGCTCCTTCTCGAACTTATACTTTTTTATTATTTATTGTTTGAGTCTTTGGTAAATTCTGATCGTTTGCGTTTGAATTTGGGGGTTTGATTTGTTTTGTTTTGTTTTGTTGCAACATTGATGATTGTTCGAGATTAACAATAAAAATTAAATGAAACCAACCTGTATTGGCTCCTGTCACTATAGCAGTCTTCCCTTTCAACCGAACGGTGCAGGCATGTGGATCCCAGCGTCCTCTGCGCTGCATGCGGACAACGAGCGCCAACAGGGCCGTGGAAATTGCCCAGATCGGGTTACAAAGTAAATCCAACCAAACCATTGCACAGCCAGAGTTGAGCGTCTGACAGCAAGAAATAAAAAAGAAAGCCGGGAGGAGCTGGCCAGCATACGCCAGCGTCCAAATGCTACGTAATGTAGGTGTGCCTAACAGTAAACCAGCGGTGGGTTTATCAAAGAGGGGAACACTCCCGTTGGAGCAGAGTCGGTGCTTTAGTTGAAATGAGTACCAAGGCATGGAAAACATCTGGTACTAATAAACTATTTAATTGGCGCCTAACAGTGTGCAGCCTACTTCAAGCCTTGCAGTTAAGTATTATTTGTCTTGCACTTGCCTGGATATGCGCACATTTGGTCCCATGATATATTAGTAACCATATCAAAATCCAACTCAATTCAAATCCCCAAAATTATAAAAGGCCTTTTCTTTCCATAATAAGTGTTCTAGTACAACCAGCAGGCGACCAGTTATGTGTGAAGTAGTTTTAGATACCCTGTATATAATATTTAAACGATTGAATATTTTCCACAATAAATATTAGCCTACCTAAAATTACGCGAAAAAAGCTTTTTTCCAAAAGTGTTGTAGTATAGCAGCAGGAGACCAGTTATGTGTGAAGTAGTTTTGAAGACATCACTCTATATAATCATTAAACTGTTGAATATTCTTCCCCAATAAATATTCCCCAAAATTATGCATATGCTTATTTTTTTTGAAGTATAACCAGCAGGAGACTGGTTATGTGTGACGTCATTTTGGTGACACTAATAAAGTTCTTGAATATTTTTTGTTGTATCTCTCTTTGGTGTCGCACTTTGGGGGAGATGGGGGGGCCCTACTAATAGCTATAGGGCAAACACCGACAGTTATTTTTCAACCTGCCTAAATGGTGGGCCTGCCTATTTAGACATACAGTATGTAGGTATGCACGCTTGTTCCTCACTCTAAAACACTGCTCAACCAACCAAAAGAGCAGCACAACGAGGTGACCTTACAGATGTTTTCATGCAATTTCCGTGTAAACGGACAATAAAATCTTATTTCATATCTAATTTCTCTGACTGTATAGTTTATAGACTACAATGCTGGTGCAAGGGTGGGGAGGTTATGGCAGGGATCAGGTGTGGCATGTTGACAGTCTTGTATAAAGTACTTGAAAGCAATACTTGAGTAATAGTACAAGTATCTTACCAGAAAATGACTTTGATAGAAGTTAAAGTCTCCTTTTAGAATAGGCTATTACTTGAGTAAAAGTCTTAAAGTATCAAATATTTACTGTACTTAAGTATCAAAAGTAATGTTCTGATATTAAATGTACTTAAGTATTAGAAGTAAAAATACTTTGATCATGAACTTTATGGCCAAAGGTGTGTAACGTTATCTTCATCACCACTGTCGTCGGGGTGATCATCATCTGTTACCATAGCGGCAGAGCCTGCAGCAGGTGCTTCCATCACAGTATCAGTTATGCTTCCTCCTCTCATTTGTTTTTTTTTGCCACTTGGCAACAAACAGGCATTAGGTCACCAACTGGAATGGAGGGAGCATTATCTTGGCAATTTAGGAGCAATGATTCTCCAAACCTGCTTTTTTTACAGTGTAACACATTTCTTCTGATTTTATTTTGTAGTAATGAGTAACTAAGATGCTTAGGGGAAATGTAGTGGAGTAAAAGTATACATTTTATTTAGGAAATGGAGTGGAGTAAAAGTTTCCGGAAATATAAATAAAGTACAGATACGTGGAAATTCTACTTAAGTACAGTAGCAAAGTATTTGTACTTTGTTACATTACAACACTGCATGCTGATTATAATATAGTTTCACAGCATAAAATGGTGTCCCACTTTACCTAAACAATGCTGTCCCACATTAGCCAACATGTTCAGGTAATGTGACATTGTGACAGTGACATAAAAAGCAGTATTTTACACATGTTTGTGTGTGTGTTTCAACCAGTGGTTAAAGCACTTGAATATGATCCAGTGGTACAGGATGTTTTTAATTTCAATTCCATTAAAGGTGCCGTAGGTAGGATTGTGAAGATTCAGGACTTAGCCAAAAAATGTGAACATCGACAACTTCTCAGTCCCTCCCCCCTTTCCGCTAAAGCCCAAAACGGTCTCCCTAGCCCCTCCCCCCACAAGGGAAAATGAATGCCTGTGCATGAGCAGTGATTGACACGCAGTTAGACACCCCCTCCCCCCCGGCCCTGATTGGTGCATCTGAACAGGGAGCGGTGAATTTTTGCAAATCGCTCTACAGGCTGTAGGTGGTGTCAGAGGAGCCAGATTTCTTTTCTTTTTTTTTTATTTTTTTTTTATTTTAATTACCTGCTTCATATAGTTCTACTGGAACATAGGGTCAGTTTCAGCAAATATGACAGAAAGTTAGTTTTATAAGGCTAACCTACTGCACCTTTAAAGGAACACAACGACTTAATGGGACTTTGTCTTATTCACCGTAACCCCCAGAGTTAGACAAGTCGATACATACCCTTCTCATCTCCGTGCGTGTTGTATCGGTGTCTGACGGTTCCACCGGTAGCTTAGCCTAGCACAGATCCTGGAGGTAACTGGTTCCAACTAGCCTACTGCTTCGAATAAGTGACAAAATAACTCCAACATGTTCCTATTTACATGTTGTGATTTGTAGAGTCACAGCATGTACAAAAAACAACGTAACATGAGACGCAGCCATCTTCTAACCGTAAACAAACCGGGAACTATATTCTCAGGCGGAAGAATATAGTACTTGGGCGGAATGATTTGCTTTGCAGCAAGCCTGTCTGAGAATATAGTTCTCGGCTCGTTTTTGGTTGCGGGAATGTTCCGTAATGGTTAGGTTTGGTTAGATTTTGGTTGAAATGGAAAGTCGAAAGTTTTTTTACCTTTACGGAACGTTCTCCTAATGTTCCCTTAACGTTACAACCTTTACAGAACGTTCCCCTAACGTTGTAACCTAACATTATAACCTTTAGGGAACGTTCATCTAACATTGTAACCTAACGTTATAACCTTTAGGGAACGTTCCCCTAATGTTCTTTTTCACATTTCCTAACCTTTAAAAACCATGGTACCAAAAATTTAAAAATATATATAGTAATCAGAATCAGTTTTATTGGTCATATAGACACATACTGTACAATAGAGACAACAATATACATATTAGGCACATAACACAAAATACAATTATACAAATAAGATATAATATCAACCCAAGTACACATGGAGTAGAGTAAAGTAATAGTGCAGTTTGCAAGATGCATATTGGAATGATAAAGTATGTAATGTGTAGGTGAAGGGCCAAAGTGGGGATGACCCCACTTATGGCAGTGGGAAAGAAGCTGTTGTGTGCAGGGATCTGTAGCGCCTGCCAGAGGGGACGAGGCAGGAGGATGGCAGCAGTGTAGAAGATGGCCAATAGCTCTTGTGGTAGGCCATGCTTCCGCAGTTGCCGTAGGAAGTACATCCTCTGCTGAGCCTTTTTAAGGATGGCGTTGATGTTGGACTCCCACTTCAGGTCCTGGGAAATGATGGAGCCCAGAAACTTGAATGAGTTCACCTTTGACACTGGGCTGTTGGATATTGTGAGGGGGAGGGGGAAGCACTGTGGGGTCCTCTGTGTCTGCTGCAGTCAGTCCTGGAAGGCCTTCTTTGCCTTTCTACCCTGCAGGCTATACGGTTTTACAACGTCATTGGTTCCCACTCGCAGTAGCATGCGACGATGGCAGTACCTCCGGTCGAACCTCCAAAAGGTTGTCAGGAAAAGTTGCTGTAAAACCTATAGAAATACAAATTATACATGTGGAACAAAGTGGAGAGCTTGTACAATCTCATTTTGTAAGAGAAGTCAGTTTAGTTATATTTGAATTTATGCAATTATATAATGTTAATCTTAGGGCAGGGTAGGTCAGGTCTATGGCCACTTAATTACCATTTTGTTGTTGAACTCATGCAGCTTGGTGACTGTTGGAGCTATTCATTGCTTTGTTATTATTGGAGTTATTTATTGTTTTGTTATATTTAATAGTTAAATATTTATTTATTTATTTATTTCTGTGTTTTGCCTTAATCATACAGCTACATAAACTTATTGATATCATTAGTATTTTTATTTTGGTTATCTTAAGCATCTGTGCTTTTGTTTTGAAAGTACCAAGCAGCCTTAGCCATAGGTGAAGTCTACAAATATGGGTGTTGAGGTATGTGGGAGGTAGACACCGGGGAGGGCTGATGGTTTTTTACCAGAGCCTAGATACGCCATTGTTCCTTTTGTTTGGAATGTTTGTTTGCCGAGAACTGGAGAAATAAACCGAACAAAAATGCCATTTCTGCTTGGACAATGAACGTTTTTTTACCTCTGCGTAAGATTCACTCCTTCGGTGCCTCAGTGGCTGTTTGACTTTGAGTTTTTAGTTTGTTTCGTTCAATCTGAGGACAAATCGCCACTACATAAGTAAAAAACCCGCCCTTGAAGAGGATTTTTGTTGATGGACTTTGTGGATGTTTTGGATTGCTCACGAGGAAAAGACAACTATTGGAATATCATATGGAAAGATGCGTCGGTGCATGGAGAGTCAGCGGCCTACGGACAACGTTTAAAGCCACGCAACAGCATCGTATGTGAAAAGATTAACTCAGGATGCTGTATTGGAAAACGGCTTCACTATTGGAGTACTTGAGTCATTTCACTGCATATTAATGAACATTGGGACTTTAAAGAAAAGAAAGTTGTACTTTGGATGAAGCGCACAGTCAGATTGCGCAATACCTCACCAGAGCCGCATGCATTAATAAAATCACTTGTTGAGGCGAGGCATGTCATGAAATGAAAAATGTTTCCCTGTATTTTCTGCAATATGGCAAATGAAGTGTGGACATTAAACGAGTCTTAAAAAAGGTCCAAGTTAAGGTGATAATGTCCGACACTGCATCAAAGGCCATGAGTGAAACAACATCTGCACGCTCTGAAAAGCGGAGCGTCAAGCTCGCGGTGAAAGGCTTGGCATTTTATGTGAAAACGTGTCAAGAAAAGAGGTCTTTAAAATGCAAACAGGCCAAGAGGTATATGAAGCAAGTGCGTGAGTTGATGGAATCCCCTGACAATGTGAAATGTGTGCAATCTCAGCTGGTTAAATTCATCAAATGTCATGAGGAAGCTAATGGCATGCATGAATCCATCTTGAATTTGAATTTACCAGAGGATGAAGTTGAAAAACAAAAGAAATATTTTCATGAAAGAAGAACCATGTTTTATGACTTCATTGAAGAGGTAAAGAGTTGGTGTGCTGATGCTGGCCACCCATATGTGGAATTAAAGGACAATGATGTTGAATCTCTTGATAACCAAAGTGTGGCTTCTGATGATATTAAACCTGAGGACAGTGCTTCAAACATTTCATGTGTGACAGAAATTCATTCCAGGCCACCCTCTCAGTTATCCAGATTATCGTCCACCTCATCTGCAATAATTAAAACAGAAGCTAATAAGGCAGCACTTGAGGAGCATATGGCTGCATTAAGCAAGAAACATTCATTGGAAGCCAAAGAGGAGGAACTAAGAAGGGAAAAGGAAAAGTTTGCTCTGGAAACAAAACTGGCTGCAGCCAATGCAAAACTTCATGTGCTGGAAATTAACTCAAAGTCTGGTTCTAAAGTGTCTGATGGAATGAACTCATATTTTGAAAAGATCAGTGCCCAAAGAACAAGTGGATTAAATACTAATGCTTATTATTTTTTACCAGAAAGGGTTGATAAAAGTAATGTCAAAAGCCAATCTCACCCTGGGACACAAGCAGTGACTGTGAGGCCTAAATAAGTTGCAGTAACACAAAAGTGACATCCAGTAATAAGAAATACCCAAGCACAAATGTCACAAGTGGTTTATGATGCTCAACATACAGAACCTGGACCTGATGTGAACCAAGTAAGCAATAATGGCAGCGAGAATAACATTGTAAACATCATGCAACGACAGAATGACATCACTGCACTTATGGTTCAGCAAAATTTGGCAACTTCTCTGCCAGGCAGAAATATTCCTGTGTTTGATGGTGATCCTCTTGAGTTTCAGTCCTTTATTCGAGCTTTTGAAAATGGTGTGGAAGGAAAAACCAGCAACTTTAGTGACTGTTTGCACTACCTGGAGCAGTACACAAGGGGTCAGCCAAGAGACCTTGTAAAGAGTTGTCAGCATTTACCCTCTGGTCAGGGATATCAAAGAGCTAAATTCCTTCTTGCTGAACATTTTGGGAATGAACACAAAGTTGCTATTGCTTACATGGACAACATCTTTCAATGGTCCCCCATTAAAGCAGAGGATGTTAAAGCACTGCAATCATTTTCTCTTTTTCTTCGAGGTTGCTCCAACTTGACACAGCAAATCAGCCACATGAATGAGTTGAACATGCCATCTAACCTCAGAAACATTGTAATGAAATTTCCTTATAAGTTAAGAGAAAAATGGAGAAATGTTGCATGTGATCTACAGGAGAGAAGTGGATGCAGAGCTATGTTTGCTGACTTTGTGACCTTTGTTGAAAAACAAGTTAAAATTGCCTCTGACCCACTCTTTGGAAATATTCAAGATTCACAACCTACCATCTACACTAAAGCTTCTGATGCTAGTCGACCTAGGCAGGGGAGAAAGGGAAGCACCTTTGCCACTAGTGTCACTGCATTGAAAGAAGGAAATAAAGTCTACACGGACAATAAGATCAAGTTTTCTCCTTCTGAAAGCAACCTTGGATGCTGTTTATTTTGTCAGGAAAACAGTCACTCATTGGATAAATGCTCACGCTTCAAGAGGAAAATGCAACGGGACAAGATAAGTTTCATAAAGGAAAATGGAATTTGTTTTGGTTGCTTAAAGCCTGGTCACATAAGCAAAGACTGTAGGAGTCGTTTGGATTGTAATGTGTGTTACCGGAAGCATCCATCAGTCCTTCACATTGAGGAAAAGGATACAAGTATGTCCTTTAAAGAAGCCAAAGCTGTGAGCCCTCCACTAAGAGATTCACCTGGACCGTCTCAGACATGTGGTCATATAGTGGCCGGTGATGAGGATAATGCTGTTTTCTTCATTGTTGCAGTTCAGGTTAAAAGCCACAAGAGTAATAAAGTTATGCATACATACGCATTCTTGGATCCAGGGAGTTCAGGTACATTCTGTACTGTCAGTTTGGCAAAGAGACTGGGCTTGGGAGGCAAACCAGCCAACATTGTATTGAAAACAATGGGTCAAAAGAAGATTGTGAGCACCACTGTACTGACCGGTTTGGAAGTTTCTGGCATGGATATGGATGATTTTATAGAGTTGTCTAACGTCCTAACTCAAAGGACTATGCCAGTTTTGAACATTCCACGGCAGGAGGATGTTGCAAAATGGTCCTACCTGAGGAAGATAAAGCTTCATGATGTGGATGCAGATGTTGATTTGCTCATTGGAACTGATGCAGCAAAAGTGATGGAACCTTGGGAGGTGATTAACAGCCAAGGAGAAGGACCCTACGCAGTCCGAACAAGAGTTGGTTGCGCGGTGGAGACAGCAATAGAGTCAAGACTGGCTGCTCTGTTGTTACAACTAATCTGATTTCTGTGGAACATCTGGAAGAGATGCTCATTAAACAATATAATCATGATTTCAATGAAAGAACATCTGAGAAGCAGTTGGAAATGTCGAGAGGACATCAAATTCATGCAAACTGTGAGTAGAACAGCAGAACTGATAGATGGACATTACTTCATTGATTTACCTTTCAGAGCCAAAGACCCTGTCCTGCCAAACAATTGTGTTGCAGAGCAGAGGCTTCAAGGCTTGAAGAGGAAATTTGAAAGAAATGTACAGTATAAGGATGAATACACCTCATGTATCAGTGATATGTTGGCTCAAGGCTATGCTGAAATAGTACCCACTAATCAGTTGGAACAAGATGATGGAAAAGTGTGGTACATTCCCCATCACGGAGTATATCACCCCACCAAAGGAAGCTAAGAGTTGTGTTTGACTGTGGAGCCACATATAAAAGGAACATCACTGAATTGCCAGCTTTTACAGGGCCCAGATCTTACCAATTCTCTTATTGGGGTCCTTATTCGATTTAGGAAAGAACCTGTTGCAGTTATGGCTGACATCAGTGCCATGTTTCATCAGGTAAGGGTGCCTGATAAACATGAGAATTTCCTGCGTTTTCTTTGGTGGCCCAATGGCAACACTGACCAGGAACCAGTGGAATACTGAATGAGAGTACATTTGTTAAGAGCTGTATCGTCCCCAAGTTGTGCCAATTATGCCTTGAGGAGAACTGCGGAGGACAATGCATCTGATTTTTCTCCTGAAGTGATCAGCACAGTCAACCATAACTTTTATGTAGATGACTGCCAGAAGTCCACAGCTTCAGAGCGAGATGCAATTCATATTGTAAAGGACTTGACTGCACTTTGTGACAAAGGCGGAGTCAGTCTTCAGAAATGGGTGACTAACAGACGTTCCGTACTGATGTCAATTCCAAATGACATCCGAGCAACAGGGATGAAAGAGCTAGATTTGGATACCGACCAGCTTCCTATGGAAAGAGCACTTGGACTGCAATGGTTTGCTGAATCTGACAAATTTGGGTTCAGGGCTTTGTTGCAGGAACGGCCTCAGACCAGGAGAGGTATTTTGTCAGTGGTGAGCTCACTGTATGATCCATTAAGATTTTTGTCTCCCTTTATCATGCCAGCCAAGTTAATGTTGTAGGAGCTCTGCAGGAGAAACCTGAAGTGGGATGGACAAATCCCCCCTTTCTTCTGCAAACAATGGTCTGATTGGCTGAATGACCTCCAACGAATAAGTGGATTCAAGGTGGATCGTTGCATTAAACCCCAGAACTTCAGTACATCTGCAACAGCACAAATCCATCATTTTTCAGTCTAGTTGGTTATGGTACGGTGGCTTACCGGAGACTGGAAGATTGTAATAATGTGCAAGTTTCATTTCTTGTGGGAAAAGCCAGAGTTACGCCTCTAAAGCCAATCACCATGCCTCGGCTGGAGCTGACAGCAGAAGTTCTCGCTGTTAGGATGGATCGAATGCTTCATAGGGAGATGCAGTGTCAGCTGGAGAAGTCAAGGTTTTGGACTGACAGCACAACTGTCCTCAAGTACATCTGCAACGAAACCAAACGCTTCCATACTTTTGTTGCTAACAGAGTCTCGGTTATTAGAGAAGCCACAGATGTTGACCAGTGGAAGTATGTGGGCTCCAAGGTCAATCCTGCAGACAAAGCATCTCGTGGATTGAGAGCCGAAGAATTTCTTACACATGGAAAATGGATAAAAGGCCCAGATTTCATCTATTTGCCAGAGAAGGAGTGGCCTGTATCTAACATGGATCTAATTGTGATTTCAGATGATGACTCAGAGGTCAAAAGAGAAGCATCAGTGAATACCATTGTCAAGAACTCAGAAGATCCCACAAATCATCTCATCAACTACTTCTCATCTCGGAAGAAACCTAAAACATTTGTTGCCTGGTTCCTCAAGCTCAAAGAAATTGTTTTGCTTTTGAGCCGAAAGAAACAAGAACTTAAAGCTGCTGAGAGTGACAAGAATACAGGAGTTAAAGGTTGTGTTGAACAGAAACTTCAGAGCTTCAAAGCAACACTCAGAGTAAAAGGCTTGACTTTGGAAAATTGTGATGAAGCCGAGAAGGCAATAATTTGTTTTATCCAGAAAGATAAGTTCAAGAGTGAAATTGCCTCATTAAACCATGGCTCAGGTAATGTCTCCAAGGACAGTCCACTGTACAAACTTGATCCTATACTGGAGGATGGCATTCTCAGAGTTGGTGGTCGCTTGCAAAGGTCAGCATTACCAGCAGAAACCAAGCATCCTGTTATCCTTTCAAAGGACCTGCATGTTTCCCAGCTGATTTACGTCATATCCATAAACAATTAGGACATGCTGGTAGAAACCAAATGTTGAACAGACTTCGACAAAGATATTGGATAATTAATGCCAACTCTGCCGCAAGGAAGACAATTACAGAATGCATTGTGTGTAAACGTTACAGAGGAAAACTTGGAGAGCAAAAGATGGCAGACTTACCTGAGGAGAGAGTTATGCCAGACAAGGCTCCTTTCACAGATGTGGGAGTTGATTATTTTGGCCCCTTGGTGGTTAAAAGAGGCAGAAGCCTTCCAAAAAGGTATGGAGTACTTTTCACCTGTCTGACCAGTCGTGCAGTACACCTGGAAGTGGCACACTCCCTCGATACTGACTCCTGCATTAATGCTGTGCGGAGATTCATTTGTAGAAGAGGGCCTGTGTCAAGTTTAAGGTCTGATAATGGCACGAATTTCGTTGGAGCGAACAAAGAGTTTAAGCAAAGTCTTGCTGCCTTGAATAATGTGAAAATCCAGGGTGCCTTGATTCAAGATGGAATTAAGTGGAGCTTTAATACGCCAGCAGCCTCACATCAAGGTGGCGTTTGGGAGCGCCTGATTCGCTCAGTAAGAAGCATGCTTACTTCTGTTCTTGGACAGCAAGTATTGGATGATGAAGGTCTGCAGACGTTGTTTTGCGAGGTGGAGGCAATACTGAATGACAGACCCATCACAAAGGTTTCTGATGACCCCAATGACCTTGAGGCCCTCACGCCAAATCATATCATTCTGCTGAAAGGAAAACTCATTCTTCCACCAGGAATCTTTGAGAAGAGTGACTTGTACATAAAAAGAAGATGAAGCAAGTACAGTATATTGCAGAGATCTTTTGGAAAAGATGGACATCGGAGTACTTACTTGTGATGCAGGAAAGACAAAAATAGGCTCCGGCAAGAACAAGCTTCTCTCCAGCTGATATTGTCATCATTGCTGACGCTACAGCTTCAAGGAGGATCCTGGATGATGGGCCGAGTTCTGAGTACCAAGTCTGACTCAAAGGGATTGCTTCGTTCTGTGTGCCTCCAAACTAAGACTAGTGTGTTGGAGAGACCTGTAACGAAGATCTGCCTGCTGCTGGAGGCCACAGTGTAGCATCATGGACATTTATTATTTCTCTCATTCTATCCTGTCTTTTTTCTGTCCGTTTCTCTTACAGTTAACGTACTAAGGAGAACATAAGTGATATAGGGAAGTTAGAGTATATGTAGAGAGTATAGCTCCCTTTATGGAAATAAAGAAGGGCAATTGTGAGTTTATATTTTTCACAATTAGGGGCTGGAATGTTGGAGCTATTCATTGTTTTGTTATTATTGGAGTTATTTATTGTTTTGTTATATTTAATAGTTAAATATGTATTTATTTAATTTCTGTGTTTTGCCTTAATCACACAGCTACATAAGCTTGTTGATATCATTAGTATTTTTATTTTGGTTATCTTAAGTATCTGTGCTTTTGTTTTGAAAGTACCGAGCAGCCTTAGTAGAGCCTTGCACGGGCCAAAAACTCCAGCCCTAACCCGGCCCTGGCCCGTGGTGTTCAAGCCCTACCCGACCCCAGCCCGACAACGCCTGCAATTTTTTCAGCCCGAGCCCAACCCGGCCCGAGACCAACATCAATCACTTGTTAAGCTCTCTCTAACGCGCACGCTCTTTGATGCGCTCTCTCTCTCTCCGACGCGCGCGTCGGAGAGAGCACACGCGTGCACACGCAGCACGCGTGCGTGTTGTGTTTGTGTTACTTTCTTAGGCGATGTATAATATTTATAATATAATCAATATAACAATATTTCATACACACTTTGTGACGTGTGCTCTGCTGCATGAATATTATGGGCACAATGAGGAGAGAAGCTAAAATAAGCCCTAGTCCGACCCGAGCCCGATCTGTAAAAAGAAAAAACGGCCCGAGCCCGGCCCGAATGGGCTCAGCCCGTTGGGCCCCATCGGGTCCCGACGGGCTTGCAGGGCTCTAAGCCTTAGCCATAGGTGAAGTCTACAAATATGGGTGTTGAGGTATGTGGGAGGTAGACACCGGGGAGGGCTGATGGTTTTTTACCAGAGCCTAGATACGCCATTGTTCCTTTTGTTTGGAATGTTTGTTTGCCGAGAACTGGAGAAATAAACCGAACAAAAATGCCATTTCTGCTTGGACAATGAACGTTTTTTTACCTCTGCGTAAGATTCACTCCTTCGGTGCCTCAGTGGCTGTTTGACTTTGAGTTTTTAGTTTGTTTCGTTCAATCTGAGGACAAATCGCCACTACAGTGACTGTCGAGCAGGGCGACAGCAACATGTCATCAACTGGAGTAGAGGGAGGTGACTGGGAGCTCCTTAAGAGCATGAGCAGCTCATCCATCTCTTCTCTTTAAATGCATCCATCTGATGTGCCATGCGGGTAATGGTTGTCCTCATGGCTATGGAAACATGAATGTGTTAGTTTTAGTTGTTATACATTATATACTTGCATATGTGAACAACTTAAGTGAGTCTTCTTACCTCATTTCCATCTCCTGTGTGATGAGTTCAGCTGTTTACAACAACAAAAAAGTTAACTTACTCTCAAGTTCCTTGTCATGAAATTGTATTTAATTGGAAATGGAAAATTCAAAGCCACTGTACCATCAACTGGGTCCCAAGATGAAGTGTCAGGCAGAGCTTGTGTTACAATAGACCCATCCAGCTCTGGGCGACCGGCTGGTTTCCTGTGTGGTGTTGACTCATCTAAAAAGACAGTAGATATGAATATTGGTCAGTTCATTTATGGTAGGTTTCTTGCACATGCCATTGCAAAAGATGAACCTATGCTGTTACATTAAACAATCAACAAAAAAACACTTACACGCAGGTGATGGAGGCAGTCACATCTGCTGACCTGATAAAGGGCAGGGACAAACTCATCAGAACAGTCACGTGATATGCACCAGGTTGAATTTCAGTAGTTCCATGATAGGAAATATGACTGACTTTTAATTAAGTTGTGAATAGCAATTAGAGAACAGCGAAGGGCAGCAATACGCCATAGATGTGTCTAGTCTGCCGGAAACAAAAAGAAGAAGAAATATGACCCTGGTTTCTTAAACGCATGCATTAATGTTAACTTACGGACAGGGCTTCCAGACACACGCTCAGTCCTGAAATGCTGAGTTCTTGCTTGTGGAATGGATTCATCTGAAATAAAAGACCATACAATTTGTACAGATTGCAAAAATAATATTTGAAGTGCAAATAATAATACATAGTCTGTACTTAAGGTCTTACCAAGACTATCTAAATAAACGATGGATGTATTTAGACAACCAAGGAGGTGTAATCATCATGTCGTGCTAGGTTAGCCTGCAGTTTTGTGAACAGAGCTTATCTTAATACATCCATGGCTTTAGGTCTCATCCACGTTACAGGCTTTAAAGCATACAGCCCTCGGATGTATCGTAAGATAAGTGTTAAACCCTAAACCCACATCGGCTCTTAGGGACGTATAAGATATTACATTAACGTTAGCTAGCTACCTAGCTCCATTGTTGCTGTATAATGCTGGCAACCATGTTGGAGCTTTCTTTAAGTTGTTTACCAAAATCTCTCACCTTGTTGTCCAGGCTCCTTATGGTGGTTAAAACATTACCGAGGGAAAGCTCAGTCTCTGTGGCCAACTTTGATGTATCCAACTTTGATGTATCCATGGGGCTAGCAGTGCTCACGGCATAGCTAGCTGTGGAAAGCTAGCTAACTTGTTTCCCGCGTTAGCATTCGGGTTAGTGTTAAGAAATTCTAAAAGAGACGTGTTCGTTTGATTCCTGAGGACGAAGGAGAAGGTTGGGTTCCAATTGAAAGTTAAGCAAAAGGTTTAATGAACAACATGATGAAAATGACAAGACAGAAAGCAAATGTTACACTGCAGCTGACAGCGGACTGATTTACATTTCTCCCTGATGGAGTCACATAAAAACAGTCTTGTGACATGACAAAACAATACACTGCAAGCAGCGGACATATAAACATGCTTCCTTGTGGGGTCACAGTTTTGCAGCCCAAACATGACAAAACAATACATCAATAAAACACTACCAGCAGCGGACTGAAATGACATGCTTCCTCTTCAGGAATTACATCAGAACAGTCCTGATTCCTTCTCAGTAACCCAAATTTATCCCTTCACCTGGGTGGTTTCCCAAATCAAATCCCTCCTTATTGGTCAGATGTCTTCAAAATAGGGTCCTACCTCTGAATTGTCAGGTTTCTCCAAGTCAAGACAAAGGTCATTTATCATGGTAGTGTCAATTCTATTCAAGTTTACAGAGATATGCATTTCCTTTGTTCTAATCAGTCTGGCCCAGCAGGGAGTGGCTCCCCAAAAGGCAGAAGCAACAGTTACCTTTCCTGTGGGGACAAGGAGTCTTTCTCCAGTATGCTAAATGTCAGACAAGACCTGATGATTCTTTTAGAAGCTTGAGAAGGTGTGAGCCAATCGAATGCTGATTAGTGTAGTTATTTGATTAGATCTAGCTGCAGACTACATAAAACCACAAGTACATCGCCTCCACAACATTAATCATGGTTTTAACTTTTTTATCCTCAACATTAGCAGTCTTAGGCGAAAAAAAGTCTTTCTTGGTCCTACCTTGCGTTATAACACCGTCGGTGAAGTGTAGTCAGCGTGTTTTAGTCAATGGCAGTATTTCAGTTCGAATTTGGGACCAAACGAACGGATCTTTTGTCTGCCTTGTTCGCCAGGTATGTATATGTATTGTATACGGAAGTCAGGACAGGACTTGAATCGGTCACCTGAAAGCAGAGGCACTGTCTTCCCCCTACTGGCGTGGGGGTGTAACGGTTGGATTTGTACACTGAACTGAGCCACTTGTTAGAAGTGAAATGAAAGAAGTTAAATTTCTTATTTGTGAAAATCGTTCTATTGATAGATTCTTGTTTTAAGTATTTTCACCTCATACATTATTGTTTTTAACAAAACTGTTATCAGCCTAAACATAAATATATTATCTTGCTATGTTGTTTATCTTACTTATATTTTATAAGACCAATCCAGTGATTGCAAACCTTTTATATGCTAATTCAAAAACTTAAATGGAGCTGGTATAAATAAACATTTTCAAACCGCACTCAACCAAAAACAACCAAACGGGAACGTTGTATGGAGGTACAGTGCAACCACAGTAGAACGTTCTCGTTGGTTGGTTCCCTTAACGTTTAGGGGACGTTATAACCATGAGGGAACGTTCCCTAAACGTTAGTTTTTGGTCTGGTTTGAACTAACCTTTAGGGCAGTGATTTTCAACCACTGTGCCGTGGCACACTAGTGTGCCCTGAGAGATCGTCCTGTATGCCGTGGGAAATTATCCGATTTTACTTAATTGGTCCAACAAATATTTTTTATTGAGTTACTGCAAATAATTTGCCAATTTTTCGCATCTGTGACTGCAATGTGATGACTGGCAGAGAAATAAAATACTATTCTGTGTCAGTAGGTGGCAGTATAGCGCAATAATGACCTTGTTGATTTAAGACAATAGAATTACTGCCCCCTGGTGGCAGTGACAGGATGTAAGCCTGCAACAGCCATGGATACATTTTTAAAAAGGAAAAATGCACATTCTGATCTTATTAGGCTACAATGTGTCATTTTGTAACATTTTTGGTTGGTGGTGTGCCGCGGGATTTTTTTAACGTAAAAAATGTGCCGTGGTTCAAATAAGGTTGAAAAACACTGCTTTAGGGAACCAGAAACTGACGTTCCCCAACGTTCCCTAAACGTTCTGTGTTAGTGGGGTAGTGGGCAAAACACGCCAACAAATTGTACTGATATTGAGTGGAAGTTAGACAAATTATGCTTATTACGTAATGTTTACTACTCTACTTTACTATATTTAGTTGAATGACTTAGCTCAGGGGTTTTCAAAGTGTGAGGCCCACCTTCCCTGGGGGGCGCCAAAGAGTTTCAGGGGAGGCGTGAAAAGTGGGCAGCACTTAGACTCACTGTCCCATTTAGGTAGAGAAGAACATTAACATGTTCTCCGTTCTGTTTTGTTTAAAGGTCCAATATGTAATATATTTACTGTAATAAATCAAAAAATGACCACAATTTGTCATCAGATTTTAAGGAAACATGCTAAGTTGAAATTCTATCTTTTCTGACAACAATGCTAATGCCAGTATTTTCTCCTTTTGAAATTTCCGTTCTGTGACGGAATGTCTGTTTGCGTTTTGACCTGTGTGTTGTTATCAACTTCCCAGTTTGACAGCCAGGCCGGTGTGCCAGTTTAGCTGGTGATCCTGTTAACTGGTGATATTTGCATGAAATCAGTGAATATTCAACAAGGCCCTGCCCTGCGTTCTGCTCTGCCTCCACCCCTCGAGTGCCAGAAGTTCACATTTTCATGAAGTGTTTGCAAGTGAGACATTTTGTCTCACTTGCAAATATATGAATGCTTTTTTACTGGAGAGGGAGACATCAAAGACATGAAGCCCAATGACTCGACATGTGTTGCCACCATTAATTTCACAGTGATATATAAATGAGACAATTCTACACACAGCCTCTTTCATATCCCAACATCATGTCTTGTGATGATATCGCATGTCATGTCATGTCAGATATCGCTGAAAACATCACCAGTTTATGTGTAATACATGTCCGTTTAAGCATTATCCACACAAATACAACACATACTGTATGAACGGAAAAAACAACGAAACAACGCACTAGATATCTAGCTGGGATTCAAACCTTGGATATCATAGTCAAAAAAGTTGACAGACTAGCTTCTACATCATCTATACCACTAGACTACATATCACTGAAACAATTTTGTGATTTCTATCTATATACTGGACTTTTAGTACGTTAACACAGGTTAACATATGAGAGAAATATACGCCCATGTTAACTGGTGGTATCACAATTTAACATGGGAAACTGCAAGCCTCGAAACATTAAAGTAGGTTCATCTTTGCCTCACACACCAAAACCTAACCGATGTACAACAAACATGCATGACCCCACTTAACACTTTACCGTTTTGCGTAAACGTGATCATTTATCATTGTTATTGTGGGCCATCTCATACGAAGAATGTGTAGGCCTATCTCAGCAAAAACAGTCTCTTTCAACCTGTGCCACAAGTCAACTGATTATAGTTATGTTTAATTTAATTAGACCCATATTAGGAATCTGAAACAGCAACATATCTGAATGTTATCAAACTCTTTCAGTAGCCTACATCAAAGTTTTGTAATCATATACCATAATGACCATTTTGTGTCGTCAAAGTAGGCCAACAAATGATGTGTGGGATAAATAAAAGTCAAACTCGGAGAAAATAAGCTTCATATGTTCTTCACTTTAAATCACTAGACTTTTGCTGCAACTCACTTCATACCTTAACTGAGACTAAGATAACACTAAGCCCGAGAGAAAACGAGGATCAGCACTTTGCTGCAAAACATTCAATGGCCATAAGGTCATAATAGTAGATCTATGGCTACCATAAGACAAAAAAACTCAACTATAATCAGTTGACTTGTGGCACAGGTTGAAAGAGTTTGTGCTGAGATAGGCCTACACATTCTTCGTATGAGATGGCCCACAACAACAATGATAAATGACCATGTTTGCGCATGACTGACGTGTTTCATTTTTACCCCCAAAACGGTAAAGTGTTAAGTGGGGTCATGCCTGTTTGTTGTACATCGGTTAGGTGTTGGTGTGTGAGGCAAAGATGAACCTACTTTAATGTTTCGAGGCTTGCAGTTTCCCATGTTAAATTGTGATATCACCAGTTAACATGGGCGTATATTTCTCTCATTTGTTAACCTGTTAACGTAGACCGAAAGTCCAATATATAGATAGAAATCACAAAATTTCAGTGATGTGTAGTCTAGTGGTATAGATGACATAGAAGCTGGTCTGTCAGCTTTTTTTGTCCATGATATCCAAGGTACGAATCCCTTGTTCATTTTATTTTTTATTTTTTTCCGTTCATACGTTATGTGTCGTATTTGTGTGGATAACGCTTAAACGGACATGTATTACACATAAACTGGTGATGTTTTTTGTCTCACTTGCAAACACTTCATGAAAATGTGAACCTCTGGCACTCGAGGGGTGGAGGCAGAGTAGAACGCAGGGCAGGGCCTTGTTGAATATTCACTGATTTCATGCAAATATCACCAGTTAACAGGATCACCAGCTAAACTGGCACACCGGGTTGCCAGAAATAGGCCTACCTGTAAACACGTAAACCCAGCGCGCTACAGCTGTAACGTCAGTACAGCCATGAAAGCAGCAAACAAACTAACTGGATCAAATGAGATAGATTCTAGCCGACCTAAAAAAAACCGGCATGTTTCTAACAGTTGCTTGACCAGAGATGTAACAAACCCTGGGTAAATATTGGAGATGTATTTGAAAGACGGAGACAGCTTAGAGCCCAAAAGGACGCAAAAGAAGTGATTGTTGCCGTTATTCTAAGCCAATGAAGTGTGTTCCGTCGGGTGGAGAGGATGGAAAGGTAGTGGTATTTTTAGCGGTTCCTATCGTAATCCTAAGCTGAAGAAGTGTGTCTGTCTGGCGTGTGGAGAGGACAGCGAGGTTGTTGTGTTTTTAGCGGTTCCTTCTGTAATTCTAAGTCGAAAAAGTGTGCCTGTCAGTTGGGTACAGAGCTCCGCATAAGCACAGGCTTTTATGACCGTTAATATAGCCAGCATCTAACGTTAGCTACTCCGCTGTGCTGTAAAGTAATGTCTGGCTATGTGAGTAAAGCGTCTAGCAACATTGTTGTGGATGCAGCCTTGCAACCTCCGTGAACTTCGGATCTGGGGAAGAGGGGGGGGGGGGGGGGGGGGGGGAGACGACTCTCTCCAGTATTTTGAATTTGTACTGCAGTAACTATTTTAAACACTAGCTGCCAGTAGTACATATTGCACCTTTAAAGTGATAGATATGATATGATATTATATATATATATATATATATATATATATATATATATATATATATATATATATATAAATAACATTACAGTTACAGTTTGATTTTTATTAAAATGAGAGAGATCATATTAGGACTTGTGTTCAAAATAAACATTTTCAAACCCTTTATGGTGGCAACTATTTATTTTGAACACACTGTGTTGTTGTTGTTGTTGTTGTTGTTGTTGTTGTTGTTGTTGTTGTTGTTAATAATAATAATAATAATAATAATTAAATCAATATTATGTCTTTTATTAAAATGGGGGAGGCCCCGGTGACTTGATGTTCTCTGAAGGGAGGCTCACTGTCTTACACTTTGAAAACCCCTGACTTAGCTGATGACAGAGTACCGTATTTTACTTTGTGATAATTGTATAATTTCTACTTGCATTACTACAGTAGAAAAACATATTAATACTGCTTCAATTAGGCCTGTATGTCTGATGAAACTAGTGATTTTATGGTTTATAGACATAATATACATAATATATACTGTAGATATTCAATTTAGATTTATGCCACAGCTATTAATCCTTGAAAGCAGCAACCATTGCAAGAACAACAAAACAAATAGAATGTATTTCTAGATTTATGATTTGTCCATGAGTTTATTCATGAAGTTTATATCCACGAACCGCAAAAGAGAAAATACAACAGCAAAAGATTAAAAAAAAAAACAGCAGTAGAAAAACCCAGTATTTGGTGAGAATCAAACCGGAAAAGGCAGCTCTGTATTGGACAATGACTTTGTCACTGATTGAATGCAGTCTCTGTCTGTCAGTCTTTCTCTTTTGTTGTTGTGTTTTCTCCTTTTGTTCTTTGCCCTTCAGGGCCACCGTACAGAAGGACAAACAAGTGATGGGCGGGATTAGATGGGTCCTAAAATGCAGAATGCATTCTGCAGGCAACAGGAGGAGCTATATATATCTTCCAGGGCCAACAGATGTGTGTTGGTGAACTTCGGGGCTGTGTTGATGTGTGGTGCCTTCTTGTCAGCCGCAGAACTGTTGCCATACCACATAAGATCCCATGTGTCAGGACACTCTCAATGTAGCACTGTTTAATAGAAACAGGCAACTGTTGTTGCACGTTGATTTTTCTTAGTGTTCTGAGTGTCCTGAGGCTCAACAAGAAGAAACAGCTGAATTGAATATTATGTATCATACCTATTTTTTGTCAATAATTAGGGGTAATTAACATTTCTTCTCATTTAGCACAGCAGGTAGGCTAAAAGTCTTTCCCTTTTCGGTATCCTCAGACAATGCAAAGCTATTGGGGGATGGGTCTGACTGTGTGTGTTTGAACATATCCGGGAGGAGGGGCTGGGTTAAGGCTATAAATAGTGGACAAATCCCAAAGAGAGGGAGACACACACAAATACAGTAGAGTTGAAAAGAAGAGACGTTAGAGGAGGAAACAGAAAATTGCCAGAAAGAGACTTGTTTGTGGGAAACTGTGTGACATGTGAGGAGGCACCATATAGATTCTTCAAGGGAGACCTTATCTTTATTTTTGCTAAATTAGAGAATAAACGCTACCAAAAGAATAGGGGGTAAAGAAGAAGAGGAGAAGAAGAAGAAGAAATGAAGGACTTGGTGCAGTCAGTAGAACTAGGGGTCTCTCAGCGAAAAAGACTCAAAGTATCTCAACCCAAAGTTTGGCTAAAGAATGAACTTGTTCGTGTGGGACTTGCTGAATCCCTTTGCACATATGTCATGATGGTAAGAAAAGCTTGTTGTAATTATGTGCGATTTTATACTGCCAAAAAAGTCTCGTATCATTCTGGTGACAATTTCACTTTCCATGAGCTCTTCTCTTTGTTTTGAAAATTGTGGCATGCTTATCAACAATCATGTGCCATTAATTATTAATGTAATTCTCTTGACCCTGATAACATTCCCCCTTTCCCTCAAACACACAAAAGCACATTTCAGTCACATGGCAGGGGTCGTGGGTGGGGATTGGTGGGTTCAAGGGGGTGAACCAGGAAATCTAGTGTTACCAGAGGAATGGTCAGGCAGTGGGCCACCTGAGAGGGTTGCAAAAGTCACATGTTATGTGTCAGCTGTTACAATATATCCTATACATAGAACTTTACTTGGACAAACTCTCTTTGAACTTAAATACACATGACTCGTAGGAGGAACTACATTTCCTGTTTCCTGATGAATATTTTTCAGTGTCAGCTTATTTTCACTGGAACCACAGTCTATTTTATTGAGTTAGAAGTTAAATGAAAGAGTTCAGTTCAGCTTATTTTACCATTATAGTTAAACATTTCTAAACAAAACTCTCATTCTTCACTTACACTCTGCTGCCTGTCTCGCTGACCTAATTGGCGCATCATTCATCATTAGGACCCGAGCACCGAGAGGTGGACCTGAAGGAATTATTATTTTACACAATGAATCATTTTTGAGGGACTTAAGGTGCTAGAAAAATTTGCAATTTTATTTTTTTATAGCTCTTACTTTTTGATATGGCATAATGACTCAATAGCACCCCCTAAATTAAAGCCCTCAACTTTAAATTTGACATAGATGAATGAAAATTGGTAGGCATATGTAACATCTCCAGACATACAAAAAGCCTCTTGGAGGTATCCTAAATCCAACAAGAAGTCAGACATATTGAATTAAATGTGCATTTTTTTAACCATTTCAAGGTGCTGTACTTTAATGAACTCCACCTGCAGATTGAACCTGATTAACTTATTTTTTTTTCTGTGCAATCTAAAGACCTTACAGATGAGTCAGATGAGACAGATCATTGCAGTAGATAGTGCTTTTTTCATTGGTGATGGTTTGCCCTGCCCCCTATACATTAGCCACGCCCCCCTTCATTACTTATGACCCAGGGGATGGTACAACATTTTCAAAACACCATTTCCAATGCCAAACACTCCACGCAGGAAATAAAGTCTAAAACTTGTCTGCACAGTTTCATACTGTCGCGCAAATGCACGGCCGCGTCAACTGGAGTGCGGAAAGGTGCAAGGGCCTGTCCTCCATTTTTTTTTGCTACCTTTCATTTAGCTTTCATTTGTTTTGCTACCTTACCTATCCTGTTTGCTGGATTGCTTTTCCTAAATTAGATTGTCTGGACATTATCCCCTGTAATTAGCTTTTCTTTAACTGTCTATGACTTTTCCTGTGCACAATAACTTATCTTGTGTCCAGGTGCTTGGCCTGGGGTCTGTGGCCCAGGTAGTGACAGGACAGGGAGTGTTCGGAGAGTACCTCAGCATCAACCTGGGTTTTGGTCTGGGTGTTGCTATGGGGGTTCATGTTGGAGGGAAGGTCTCAGGTATGAGGGCTAACCCTTGTAAACCCTACTATCGAGAATAATTAACAGTCCTCACAAATCACCATCATCTGATTTCTCATGTTTTATTGCTCCATCAGGGGCTCATATGAATGCAGCAGTGTCATTCACAATGTGCACGTTTGGCCGCCTGGGGTGGAAGATGCTGCCTCTCTATGTTTTTGCGCAGCTATTGGGGTCATTTCTGGCGGCAGGGACAATTTATGCTGTCTATTATGGTGAGGGCACACTGCATATTTGGCACTCAACACCTATATTCTTATAGAATCGTTTACATTTACTTCTCCTTCTCATGTCATTTTATGTATTTCTATTGGCAGTCATACATCTATCTGTTTGGTCAATATTGTTTCCATATGCAGAAGCTATATATGACTATTGTGGAGGAAACCTGACTGTAACAGGTGTAAAGGCCACAGCTGGTATTTTTGCCACCTATCCTGCACCGTACCTCTCCTTGCTGGCTGGATTCATTGATCAGGTAGCCATGAAACTGGATTAAAGGGTTACAGCTACAATCACTATTTGTCACTATCATCTGACACATTCTGCACTGACCATTTCCTTTGTTGTATTGTTTTACACACATCTATCTATGTGATGTTTGTTTTGTGTCTCTGTGCTAGGTGTTTGGCACAGCTATGCTGCTGCTGTGCTTGATGGCTCTGTCTGACCAGAAGAACAAACCGGCTTCAGCGGGCAGCGAACCTGTCGCAGTGGGTCTCCTGGTGCTGCTCATTGGCATTTCTCTGGGAAGCAACAGCGGCTATGCTATCAACCCCACCAGAGACATCGCACCCAGAGTCTTTACTGCCATAGCAGGCTGGGGTGCTGACGTGTTCAGGTATACAGGGAGGATGTATTGTCTTTTAGGGAGGAGGATTTGCTGTAGCATATGTTACTTTAACTAGGGGTCAGTCAAGGGCAAAACATCTCTGTTGATCATTAAATGACCCGCATAGTTTGTCCACACACATTTAAGAGGGTTTTAGTAGCTTTTTCTAACAATGCAAATGAAAACAAATCTTTTATTTCAATTTTGTTAGTTTTTATCTACCCCTGTAATTGTTTTCATCAGTTCATAGTTATCTGTCTTCTACCATCTTCTATCTGTGCAGGTCTGGAAATGGGTGGTGGTGGGTGCCCCTAGTTGCCCCCCCCATTGGAGGAGTATTGGGTGCGGGGCTATACAGGGTCTTGGTGGAAATGCACCACCCTCCCCTCTCTGAACAGGATGGGGGGCAGGTGGGGGAATTTGAGGAGGAGACTACCCCTCTGGAGAAACAGGGAAACATCTGTGCTAATATATGCATCTGAGGGCCCCAACTAGCCTGTAAAGCTATGTGGCTATCTGTATGCGGTTGAAACATTCCATGATGACATGGGTTAAAAAATAGCCCAAAAACAAATTGCTTAGATGGACAGAAGGACTTTCACAATAAGAGAGACTGGCTCAAATAAGGTTTTAAATATCTCTCAAGCAATTTTGAAATGAGTCCGTTTATTACTGTCATCATCAACCCTAGTTACTCAACTACAGTTTATGTACTTGTCAGTGACTACAAAACATAATTAAAAAAATATCTACACGATAATTTATAAAATACATAAGATATTTTAAACTGTGACGCTGACATCTAGGGCTTATTGGTCCTATCCATGCTAGTTATACTAACTACATAAGTGAAAAAAGGTTGAAAAATAAGAGCCATTTCTATGCATTGAAGATGTCATAGCATATATTTCATGTTTATATTATTGAGGTAATAACAGCTGATGTACTTGGAAGACATCATAAATATTCATTATAACAATCAACATGAGACCACTTACATGAGCTTGGAAACTACAGTGGATGTAAAAAAAAAAAGCAAACAGCCCCCATTAATTAAACTTAAATAAATATGCATGTTTTGGAAAATAAAATAGAAATAGTAGGAGTTGGCTTTTCACAGCTTTGAAAGAGCAGCAGCACTACCAAAGATAATATACACATTCACCTTTTCAACAATCCAGTTCACAGCAGCCTAAAGCTAAAAAGTGTAAATGTGTCTTGATAAACTCTAAAAATTCCAAAGTACTTCAATCAAAAAGTTAACATGTCTATTAAATCTGCTCAGCTGTATACTTTTGGTATCAAGAGCCCTTAATGTATAAAGCTAGCACATTTTTATCTCTGAAATGCTGAAATATAACTTGATCACCGTCGTCAGAGCAGATGTCCTTAGACAAAGAATCATAGGCCTAAACTCTAGCACATTTTTACGTTTGTGAAGTTTACAGAAGGACAATGCGTCAGTGAGGCACTGCAGCAATGCAATGGCCAGTGAGTAATTTAGATCACTGAAGCTTAGCTTGATGGTTATTTTCAGTCTTTGATAATGTAACATGTTACATTTCAAGGTTCAGATTTGATTGCACTCTGAAGTCATGGAACGTTTGAAACTGAAGCTCTGGAGGTGTCAGATACAGCTCTTTCCACTGATGCTCAGTATTGGCTCGAACTTTTTCAGTGTCGCTCGTTTTCAATTGTGATCAATTGCTTTCTGTGATCATTTGTTCATAATGGAGTTTCAAAGTGTCCAACTAAAACCGACAGTATTACTTTCATTCTTCCAGTTTTCTTTCCACATAAATGTGTTATTTAGCCATTTCCACACTTCTTTTCAAATGGTATACATTATATTATTGTTGTATGATACATTAGAATTTTAATATTTACAACAGCAAAACAAGCCTAGTAATAACTACAGAGAAGCACATAATCATATTTTATGAATTGGCTGCTTTTAGTTATTTTTACCACTAGGTGTCACTAGTTAACACTGTTATGAGGCTTTGAATAATGAATCTATTGGTAATGCAGTTTGCTGGAAAGCGTCAGTGTTTCAGACAGCCTCATTTCACTTAGCAGTGAAAGGTAAACAAAAAAAAGATGATTAGCATAATCTCTCTTGTGTTTTGACATGTATGACAGGCCAACATAGTGTCATTTTACAGGTTGGGGGAAAAATTGCTCTTACTGCGTGAAACCTCTAACACATAAACAAGGTTAAAAAGCACCTTTTTACATGCCATATTGCCTCCAACAGCTGGTTACCACTTTATCCCTGTGTTGAGCTGAGGAAAACAGTGGCTATGTATCTATTTAGACATGCAGCATTTCAAACTTAGTTTCATACAATATGCTCTAATGGAGCGTAGAGCTGCTAACACACCAAATCCAGCCAATGATGGAATTCCTAGCTGCTCTAAGCCATGTTGGTTGTATAGACAGTGAAGTTGGTTGAAATGTTTCCTTGGGTGGAAACATTCTCACCGCTTTCCCCCACTGTGTCTTCCCGTGCTGCCTTGGCTCTTTGCAGTGCTCCCTAAACTGCACTGTGTGGACTGCTTCTTCTTGGGGATGGGTAACTTGGCTTTGCCTTTGAAGGCCTTTGTAGGATCCAGCTTGTTGAGATGGGAATCTCCAGCAGGATCAGCCAAGCCGAGTTCACTGCTGAAAGTCAGAGGCTGGTACAGCGATGCCCACTGCTATAGAGGGAACAATAGGTAGATAGTTTACAATGCTGTTTATAGTTATGTATTCTAAAAAATAAAAACACACAAAATAACATGTGCAATGTCCTCTAGGAACTGAGTGTTAGAGTGGAGAAACTACAAAGAAGCTGAAGAAAAGGGAAAAAAAATAATAATAAAAAAAAAAAACTACTTCCAGCACTGCAATCTGCATTCCCAGGAACATTTGGCATACAATGAATAGAAGTAAACTGTAGGTGAAAACAGTATTTGAGGACTAAAAGGACTAGTCTGCAAATGTCCTATTTCAGATGTTGAGGTAAAACACTTTTATGCTTTGTGTCTTAAAACTCTGAGTGTTGTGTCATCTTGTTAATGTGTTGAATCAGCAAACACTGTAGTATACTGTGAACCAAACATAATTAATACAATGTATTTTATACACCTGCAATGACTTCAAGGGTTGTTAATATTACATTAAGTCTACAACACAATTAAAAACAACTAATAAACATGGTTTGGTTTTTCAATTAAATTCTGAAAGACTGAAAAACAAATACAATGTAGAATATTAAACCACAACACATGGTCTTAGAGTGATTAGACACCTTGGCCTGGGGGCTAGGGCCATATGGGGTGAAGGCATACTGCCACTCAGGCAGACCCAAGTAGGTGATCATCAGTCGGTAGTAGGAGGTGAAGGTTGCTGTCAGTAAATGCCAACACAGCGAGCGGTCAAGGAACCAAATTTCACTCTGCTGGGCTACCACACCTGGAAAATACAAAGACTAACAATTAAATGATGCAACATATATTTTAACATAGATAATGTATTTTTCTCAAAATATATTTTTTTTATTTAAACAGTTTTCACAGAAATCATAAATGTCACAATTTGCAAATACAAACAAAACACCTGGAGTGCAGTTTTTGTAGACTAGACACACTTTGCCATTCCCACCACAGGAATCCAGCTCGAAGATGCGGCAACGGGAATCAAAATGGGGTACAGCGGGAGCATGCCCTGTCCCTGGTAGATAGGATTAATGAGTCTTGAATAAATATTTACTTTCCAATCAACATTTCAGTCATTAGCCTGCTTTCTGCACAACTGAGCACACAAAAATACTTCAAACTTGACATGCTGTAATTGTTGAGTTGAGCCCACATGATCTGACAGGTGGGGTTTACCACTTTCTGCGTTGTTCTCCTCCCAGTCCAGGTCAGCCAGTGATGGTGCATTGGGTAGAGAGAATAATGATACTGGTTGGAGGAGTGGGCACAGCCTGGCCACACTGTTAATCATCATCAATCCTAGGGGAACACACTCACCTAAAAGGCACACACCCACAATTATGATTGTATCGCAGAGCTGAAAAACCTTAACACAAATCTTGCTCAAGCCTTTTTCATTTCCCTGTATCATGTAATCTTAACAGTAGCATTTCATTTCAATAAATTAAGACTTTTGTGAGAGTGGTATTACAGGCAGAACATGAAACTAATGAGGTCACCTACTGTCTAGTTTAACGCTCCAGGTTAGTGTAAATCCATCCGTTGTCAGATAGAAATCTCGCAGGTCCTCTGGCAAAATACAAGTGTTTTTCTGAGGAAGAAATACAGCAGGCTCATATAACAATGTATAACCAAACCAAATGTTGATGTCTTTAAAAGGGGTCCCATTTTCACCTGTTCCCATGACAGCAGACTCCTCTTCTCTGCAGGCTCCCTCTCTACAAAACGCACATCGACCACACCAGGCATGTTCTCTGGCACAACAGGGACACATTCATGAAATGTATTAACTGCCCAGAAAGACATCACTCTATGTGCTGCTAGCTAAAGTAAACATTAACGTAAGTAGCTAGTTTAAGAGCAAAAACAATGATACACACCGAGTATTCGAGTAATGCCAAGCGTCAGTCTCTCAGCAACACCTTTACATATCAAACTTTCTTTTGTCTCTTCCATTTGAAAGCTCGTATTCACAAATTTGCAGAAACCCCTAGAAGTACCCCCTGCAGCTACTTCCCATGTATCGTCGCCTCTCTCCAAATAACTCAGCTGGTAACACACCAACACACACCGGAAACGACAAATGCAGCATTGACAAATTGACACATGTTTAAGCCAATAGAAATTCACCTTCTTAAGAAATAGCCAATTGGCTACTCAGTTGAAAGAGAAAGGCGGGGCTACAATTCCTTAGCAACGCTTGGCTCCCTGGGAGTGGTGGCGGTTGTTTCAACATGGCGGCAGCGACAACAAAAAGTGGAAATTCGGGGATATTTTGGATGAATGGTGGTAGGCTTACTTTTACAAAACTACACTAGCTTCCCTGTCCATTCCTACATCATCTTATATTAGTTTATACAAGTTTTCGAAAGAGTCTACCAGATGTTACTTCTGTGTCAATGCTGGAAAGTTATTTCGGAGGAAGTGAGGCAGCTAACGTAGCTAAGCGTTACGTTAGTTAACGTTAGCTATTAACAGTGATAGCTAACTATACGTGTAGCTAGTTCATTAGCTACATGTTAATTTAACATTATCTCTTTCAAGTTACGTTACCATTACCTATTTTATATAGAAACTCGGCGATTAACGCTAAAGTATTTTTTGCTCACTGTCATTACCAATCAACCCTGTCAGGTTTCCTCTTGCTACTGAGCTCAAAATTGTACAAGGACCACCTGTTGCAACGTTAGCTAGATATCGAGCTTTTGTTTAGTTTATTACGCGATCTGCTAACTGTTTTCCCCTGTAGCTAGCTAACTGTCCCAAAATAGGATTATTGAATTATTGATTCGACAGAAAGCACATGCTTTAACAAACTTCCATTACATTTCACTGAACGTTAACTTAAAGCTGTTCTAGGCACTTTATTTTTGGCGTCATTGGGCAACAATTCCATAATATTTCAGCATATTGTAATTCAAGTGGGCTGAAAATAAAACTGGATTTCTACACCTCCTCTTGGCTCTGTTTTCAGGCTTTAGAAAATATAGCCCTTGGCAGGAGACTTTTGTCAATCACAGGTCACAGAGAGAGAGAGAGAGACAGAGAGAGGGAGAGGGGAGAGGGAGAGCTGCAGGATGAGGTCTCATTGTACTTCAAATTCTGGCGTTTTTTTTTTCTACCCACTGCAGCTTTAAATGCCTAACTTCTCTTGGCCTTGTTCACACAGTGTCAGATGAGGAACAGCCTTTGGTGTTTGTTCCTGGTGAGTTTCAATACTTTTTTGGGGACAATTTCTGAACACAGTATGAGATAATTATATGTAGCTCATGTACATATGACATCCTCTTCTTCTGTCTTCCCACAAACTTTTTTTAGGATTAGAAGGAGAGGGGAAGACTCAGACCCCTTTTAGTTTGAGATTAGGCAGCAGCACCAGCACATCCAGTAAAAGAGGTACCAAGATGCGAGCCAGGCGGAGCTCTGATTGCAAGAATGAGACCGCACTAAGGAAAGTTGTCAAGAAACAGGGCTCCTCACAAAGTGAGCGCTCTGGGGTTTATACCAAGGAAAACGTGTCCATCCATCCCAGTGCTACTGTAGCTACAGAGCACACCGTTTCTCCAGCTTTGGGTACTTTTCTCTCCTCGAAAAAGGTAAACCATTGTTTTGTAAAGACTATTTTTCTCTTCCCTCCATGGATAATCTAAATACTTTTAGAAAACAAGGAAGGAGGTTGACAGAATTTCGTTATAATTTCTGATAATTATCTTCTTATACTTGCTAACCATTCTTTGCACAGGTAATCTCTGAGACCAGCAGAGCTAAGAGCCAGGTCTGTTTGAAGGACCTCTGTCCTGAAGATAAGCGCCGGATTGCAAACCTCATCGAAGAACTTGCCAGGTAGCCAGCAGTATATGCCACTGAACTCTAGGATAGTGATAAAGTTCATATGAATTACAGCCTGACTGATATATATCGGCGGGCCGATATTAGGTATTTTCCAAACTTTCGATATCGGCATTTATAATGGTCGATAAATGAATATTTAAAAAAAAAACAAAAAAAAACGGACCAAACACCCTTCAACCATGTTATGAGTGTTGGCGTTGCATAGTTTGTCCACCAGAGGTGGCAACACTCTTTGATTTTTTGTTTTGTTTGTTATTGTGTTTTTGTTCAAAGGACTTTAAGTTTCATATCTTAAGTTTGTATTTTTATACATTTTATTTATCAGAACTTTAATATATTTTGATGTTCCTCTGTTCTGTTGAGATAATAAAACTAACTATTATTTAAAAATTATAATAATAATAATAATAATTAAACTGCATTATCATATTATTTTAGTGAGGACTCATAAATAACTACAAAAAAAATGTTAGGAAAACCTGTTTATGTTTTGTTAAATGTTGCTGGATTGTTTTTAAAAATATTTATCGGCCGATATCGGAATATTGGATTTTTGAATCACCAAATATTTGTATCGATATTGGCCTTAAAAATCCTTTATCGGTCGGGCTCTAATATGAATGTTTGAGTGGAACAATATGAAGTGATCCCTGATTGAAATGTTTAATTTTGTACTTCTTTCATCCCTTGTAACTCTTGGAATGCGTAATGTAGACCACCGATGCTTTAACACATTTTTTATTTCATGTTCTCCAGAGTGAGCGAGGAGAAAGAAGAGTCAGTGCAGCGTCTGAAAGATGAACAGGAAAATTTTGAGTCCAAGATTCAGAAGCTGGAGCAACAGAACGTGATCATAGTACAGGAAAGGGAGAGTATCCTTTCAAAATACTGAATACCAAACCAATGTGTTTAATGGTGTAAAATATGCTTTGTGGTGTGTTAATTGCTGTTTTGAGTGTGTATGTAGTGTCTGCACTGGATCAGCTACTGCAAAATGTGGTGAACTGTTATGAGGAAACCAGAGGTCCCTCAATAATTCCAGTGTACAATAGTTTTATCAATTTGGTAAACAAGATGTTTTTATAACGTATGCTACAACTCCATGATAAGATGCACTTACCACCCTGTTTTAAAATTGCATTGATAGTGCTACAGTAGAGTATGGTGGTGCAGTTCCCGTATTCCATTCTTCAAAAAACTCCCTGGAGAAAACATATTGTTTAACCTGAATGTCTTAATGTGGTGCAGAAAGATGTAACCTTAAACACACCCCAATGATTTCACTGATTATCCCAACTTTAGTCTGGATCAATGGAAGCACAATTCCAGGATGAAGCCTGAGCCACAGGCTTTGCCCCTCCCCTTCAGTTTTCTGTGTGAAATCCCTTCGCTACGCGAAACAACAACAACAACAACAACAAACTTCGAGCTAGCAAGCTTTACACTGAAAATGAGAAGTTTTAAAGAAAATGTGAATCGTGCAATAAGGCAGGCCTGCTTGTTTTTTTTTTTTTTTTTTCAGGGAATGATTGTAAAGATTTACAAAGAATATGTTTACAGAGTTTACTTTATAACTGGGACATTTTTGGGACCGATTGGTAGGATTGCTGTGGATGAAGTACACACAGCGATAGACTGGTTAGAGCAAATTACGTTTAACCACAATATCCATGTTCACCAAAACAAGTTACTTCCCGAGACTATTTTGCATTGGCCCCGTCACTGCGTCCAGAGCTTAGCGCTGCCAAAGACGATTGTGATTGGTTTAAAGAATGGCAACAACCCAGAGCTTTTTTTTATCCTATCCTAGAATGTAGAAATGTACCTGTGGTGTAGCCAGACCTTACTCCACAGCGCTGTGGAGACAGGTCTAGCAAAGCGAGACTACCTACAGTTGTATGTAAAATCATCTGCTGTAGTTTATGGTTGGAATACAAATTTGGTACCAGTTCTCCATGGCACACAGGTATCCCAAGGATGTACTTAAATTTCCTCAAATGATATATTGAAGGCAGATGGTTCCATTGCTTATTGTGCTGTTCCATTAGTTAGTCTGCAGGGGGCAGTGTTGTCTTAGGGAAGACCATGTACATTCTTTGGCCAAGACCCTATGATTTGATACAAAAGACAGAGAAAAAGAGCAGATTCATTTGAATGATTTGATTCCTGCTGCAGATGTATTTTGCAAGTGCTTGTAGCTTATCCGCTGTTGTGTACAGAATCAATTTCAAGGTTGGAGCCATGGCCCCGAACCATCTAATCATCTTATCACCCAAAGATGAATTTTGATATTTACTGAGAAGACAACAGTGTATGCATTCTCCACCATGTGTTTTTGTAACCTTCTCTGAATGTTTTACATTAGCTGTACAATATCTCTCAGTTCCTTCTGACAAAATGAGATCAGGTGGGTCACTGGATTCTTGATTGTCTGATGATTGATTGATGAGGTTAGTGCTAGAGTTAGAGCGATAGTTATGCTGTTTATTGCACCCCACAATCCACCTACTGTCTTCACAACTATTCCACTCAGGTCAAACCAGAGCATGGCCAGCAGTCAATTTAGGTTAAAAACACTGCGAAATATGAAGAGTAATTGACCCTGCTGGTAAATTGCACAATTGGCAACGGTGGTGGGGAAAATTAGGAATGCACAACTCAATTAAAGGCACTTTGGCTCGCAGACTTGGCATTTACGCCAAACTTCTAAACTCCATTAAAAAGGTATTTGAGAGGAAAAAGTGTTCAGATCCAAGCACCTCAGGGGGGATAACAAAGTCTTTTAAAGTGTGTGCAGGAGTCATGAAGGCTCTTCGCAGGCAGAAGGTTCTGGCACTTCTCTGAAAGGTTAAGGAGACACCAAAGGCAAACACACTGAATGAGAGTCTTCTAATTCCATTACGCCTCTGCTTATCTTATCTACCCAAGATTCAGAGTTGTCAGGGGTATAAAGAATGTAGGGCTATACCTTAGCCCCAAGCCCCCTAGGATGAGAGGGAAAAAGTCCCCTTGATATTTAGGGTGTTCAGCTGACATTTGGAACTGACTGGCACACAGGACTGAATTTGTGTTTCAGATAGGAAGGATGCCTTTTGTACTTCAAGGCATGTTGGCATGGTAGAAGTCAAGGTGGGGTTACTAACATGGTGCACAGTTCTACTTGTTGTATCCAGAACAAGGCACAGCAGGCGCTACAGCTAATGCCATTTATTGAGTTGAAACAATTGGAAGGAATCCTGAGGCCATGGAGAGAGGGGAACAACAGCGCTGTTAGAACATGTCATTGAAAAATGCTACATGTTGTGATAGAGGATTACCAGAGATAATTCAGTTGTTACCTGACATTTACAATGTGGAAATCTGGTTTTATCAAGTGTGCTTTTTGTGAAAAGCATGCATTAGAAGAGATGCAAAATTGGAGATTTTTTTAGCTCTTTGTTTTTTGTGTGCAGATAAAGCGCCTAATATTCCTTGTTGTCAGCTCTGTGGGTATTGTCATGATCTGGTCTGGGTGTTTAGTATTTTATCAATATTGTAGGAAAGAGTGGGGTGATTCCATGTGTTGTGTAAGGTGCACACTATTTATTAAATACATATGGTAAATGCTTTGATTTTGACTGGTTGAATTAAGAACATTTTTGGGAGCCCTCCATTCTGCAGAGCTAAATAGTACGAAAGTCTATATCCACAAAGAGGTTGTTGGACAATAAACCCACTGAACTGCTGTCATTTGAAGCTAAAGTTTAGCCTTGTAAACAAATAATTGGTGCCTTTGTGTAAGGTTTATATTATTGTTGACTGAATACATTTAAATGCTTAATTGAATATAATAAAATCAAATTGAACCAATCATGGGCTTAATGTGAAATAAATAATGCATTGACTCTTTGCTAAAAGAATCAAATCGAGTTGTTGGCACACTTTTACAATGTATTGTGTGGATTTTTGGATTTGTGAATTTTGGGCTTGTAGGTATGCAGTTGACATATTCCATAGCCACAAGATAATTTCTACAGATATGGTGTAATGACTCAGCAAAATGCAACTTAGTCTGTGCCTACAAAACTGGTTTTACATTTTCATTGCAACGGAGATGGCTAAGAGTTGTAATGTAATGGGACTGGTTTTCTGTATGTTTGCTCTCAGAATTTTTAAGCCTTATTCAAATGAATTGTTAGCTGACATTATGTAGTGGTTTATTGTGTCACTTGCACTCATGTCTTTTCTCCAGATTTAGTAGTATTAAAGCAGTTATGTAAACTGTCTTCTTCTATTAATTCCCCGTCATTGCTTCCTTACACACACATTCATACACATCAGTCTCCGCCCCCGTTTCTCTCCCATTGCTGCTCAGGCTCAATCTGTTTGGCACAGTGTACTAAAGCAGGCTTTAAAATATTCCCCCTCCTGTGCAAATTTGTTCCACCTTGAAGTGGATTTCATTATTTTATTTGAGCCTTGGCCTGACAGGGAAGTGAATCATTCTGACAGGCCCCGTCTGAAGCCTCTTCAGACCAAGCCCTTGATTCTGAGTATTTTTGGAACAAGGGGGAGGAGTAAGTCATTGTTGGCACTTTGCAGCTCTGATGTTAACTCAGGGCTTGCCGAGTGCTTGGCCCCCATTGGCTGACGTCCAAGGCTGTGGAGGAAGTGTGTTTAGTGTGGCAACGGCCAGAGAGGTGGAATCTTATCAGTGTTGCTCCACTCGGCTCAGATTACCTAGTGCTTGCTGTCCAGTGACTGCGTCAGCCTGTCAACACATTCGCACACGTTGCCTTCATTTATGGCATTGGGACGCTATGATTCTGCAGTCCTGTTGGTACTACACTACAGCACAGATCGACTTTATGTGTATTATGGTTAGTGAGTCCCCACCATATCCAATTTATATGCTAGTGTACAGTACTATATATTTGTGTCTATTGGAAAACATTTGTTTTAGGCATGAGAAATCATGTGGAAATAGTGTTTTATGCGAATCTGTTGAAATATGAACAGCATGCATTTTCGACTTCACACACAACTCTCTATCTTGGACTGAGGTGAGGTGGAGCTGTATAAGCATATTCAGTATCTCCCCTTCAAGACCCTTATACATGCTGCATAAGTAGACCTACCAGCCCAGGTTTACATGATGTGATGTCCTTGTGATGTCCTCAAGCTTTCCATATAGAACTACTTCCATGGACATTATCAGTGCAGCGGTAGAGGAGCCTTTGTTAGATGGAGGGTTCAATCAAAGTGTTTCCTCACATTTTCCTAATGTTTATGGAAGCCGCTGCATTGCATTTGTTTGGTGTCTGGTCCTCAATTCAAAGCTGTCCCCGCTCTCTCTTCTCTTTCGCTCTGTTTCATTTCCACAGCCTGATTGAAGTCTTCTAACAACCAAAGTATTTTCTAATGGAGTGTTTCCTTCAATAAGACTCTACTTTGAACTTTGATTTTCTCTTAAAATGGAGGGTTTTTTTTTCAAATGGATGCTGAGAAACTCATCAGCTGGGGGAGCAGGGCCACCATCATAAAAAGATATGGCCTGGAGGAACACACTTAAAGGTCAGCTTGGGCTGGAGTGTGTGTAGTACTTCCTTTATTGTAGTGTTTGTGTGTGGGCTGTTTACAGTGCAGGTGGGGAATTTGTGCTCTCATTTCTGGCTGTGTTTGTGTGTGCACTAGGAAGTGAGAGTCAGACCGAGGTTGATTATTGAATGTGTGTCTGTGTGTAGTCTCTCCATTCTCGTGCTCATTATCTTTGTATGTGCTGGTGTGGTGTGGTGCTGCCACTGTCATTAGTGGGCTCCTGAGGCGCAGCAGTAGTTCTGCTCCAGATTAGTTTTCTTGTGTCTGCCAGCACTCTGTCTGGCAGATAGCCTGGCGTGGCACTGCCCAGCTCAGCTCATCACCGCTTGGCCCGACCCAGATGGTGAAAGCTCTGTGCCACAACAACAACAACTTTGATTTTGCTGGCCTCTTCCCCCTCTCTGTTTTCAACTTGCTGTTCTCTCAAATTTTCTGGTCCAATCTTTAATTGATTGCAGAAACAAGGGTTTAATTCAAATTGTCAATATATATCGAGCATCTATTTTTTTTTTCCATTTAATTTGCATAGGATAACTTTTTCCTTACCAAAATGGCTGTTGTGCAGTTACCTTCTCAGTAAAGCCACACAGTGACTTCACTTTTAGAAGTCATGTAGGCGTGACTTATTTCTGATTTTTCTCATTTTTACTACTATTTTATTAGTAATTCCTATTTCCTGAAAATGTTGGTGAAAATGTTTAAGCCTGACAGACTACTTTTTTGTCAGCTGACTCCAGGGGATCCAGATTTTAAAGTTTTAGGTTAAAGGTTCTGTTTGTTTTGTTCAGTTTTCTGGTATTGTTTGTTAGTTACTTAACCCGTCGTCCTCCAGGCCTGCAGCAGCAGTATAGAGAGTGCCAGGAGCTGCTTGGGCTCTACCAACAATACCTTTCTCAGCAACAGGCGAAACTTAACCAATCCATCGCCCAGCTCAGCCAGGCACCAGCCCATAGCAAGGTAAGGTATGGGATATAGTGGGTGTGTGGTAGGTTGTAAATATGTATTGTAGCGAGTGCATCATGCAGTGTAAGATAATGGGCCTGCGCCTATGTGATCCGTCAGCCACAAAAACATCTAGTGGTAACGCATGCAACCGCACACATTGTCCAATGGTTAAATGCCATAACAATGCATAACAAAGCACCATAGAAGACCACTACAGTCACTGCTTCAAAATGAAAAACATAGTGAAAACTCTCTCAAGGTGACACTTCAGAAGCGGAGACGCCTCTCTGGCTTCAGCCCCTGTAAGAATAGATGCCTTTGCCAACCTCATTGTCCCATGGTGGCTCTGAATAATGTGTTTGCCTGCTCTATGACCCTCAACAAATTAGTCACAGTCTCTTCCCCAGTCAACTGTAAGATGGGCTTTCCTCCTTATGTTTATCTCATAATGTTCCTGACCTTGGCTTACCTGCCGGTTATGCTCAGTTGGAGATTGTCCTCTTAATCTTGTGGCCACTGTCCAGTTTCAAGTTTTGAAGGATAATTTGCATTTGCGCGGTTATAAACCCAGCCCTACCCTGACACTAGTCTCTATTCAGCTTCATAGTGAAAGCAGCACATTCTCAGTGCAGCAGCAGCAGTTTGAGTCCTCCGTCAGTGTCTACACAGGATGTGTTCAGGCACAGTACTTCTGTGTATGTCACCCGCTTGTTGGCAGCACTCAGAGCCAAATATACAATCACTGTAGTTACGAGTGTAAAGTAAAAGAAAGTAGACTTTAAGACAAAAAAAAATGCTTCAGGTCACGGTAACCCACACAAAATGCAAGTGATTTGTGAGCTCTTGTGGAACAGCTCTCGCAAGCACATGGTAGAATGCTTATACTGCACGTGTAACATGAGCAAATTACTGTAGGTTGGTTAGGGACTCCTTATACAATATTGATAAATTTTGGTCTGTAGCCCAGCTCTACATTAGGGCTTTATAGAGTAGTCGTTTTTGGCTGAAATACTCTATACATTATCCAGAGGCTTCCTAACTTGGCCAAAATGCATTAATTGTCCTCTTTGTTCTCTGTCCAGGTTCGCCGCAGCGAGGAAGCCCCCAGCAGAACATCTACCAGCAGAGCTAATGGCTCTCTCTTTGATGGCTCATACCTCAGCCTTGCGGCTACCCCAGCACAACAGCCTCAAGTGCACAGAAGTGGTGGTGGAGGAAGAGCAATACATACCCATAGCAACCATGCCTCTCTATCCTGTGTTGGTGAGTTCAGTCCAACTGATGGGCCGATCAAACAGCATAGGATTCAGAAAAGGGAGTGCAGGGAGCCACACTCACAGTCCCACCACAGATGTGAGCACTACCAAGGCAGTGGTCAAGACAGTGACTCTTGTCTAGAGAATGGCCACCATGACAACTTTAACCAGCATGAGTGTAAAAGGTCTGTCTGTCTGCATGATTACATTAGTTTTCTCTATTTTTTTTTTTTTATCAAATTGTGCATTTTATCAAGACAAAAAACAAGAAGAATGTCAGGATATTAAGCCAATGAAATGTTTATTTACTCCACAGTGGGAGTGCCATTGGCTCAGAGGCCAAGGAAGCTCTGACCAAGCCTCTGTTGGGCCACGAGGACTGGGAGGAGAAGAGGCACCACCTGCTGCTGCAGAAGATGCAGTTGGAGATGGAGAGAGAGAGGCTGCAGGCACGGCTGGCTGAGCAGGAGGAGAGGCTCAATAGACAGAATCAGCAGCTACGTCAGTCGCGTCTCGATTACAGCAGGTAGAATACATAAGCTTAAGAGAAATAAACCATATCGGGTAACACTGCTATCTAGTTAACATTTGGAGGCACAAGTTGATGGTTACTTTTAGCAGTTAGTAGTTACGTCTATCTGAGAAGTAACTGCCGATCCATGTTTAGTCTCTTTTTTTGTGTGTCCTGGTGATTCAGTTTCTGTCATTGCAGACGGGCAAAACCTCAGGCCATTTTCGTTTTCTTCTCCTATATTCTTGTTAGGTTTCAAGAAGCTACTCAATCTGATCTCAGCAGCTCAAACACTAGAAAAGGAGATTCACAGCCGGAGGGTCCCTCCCACCAAGATTTACCCCCCAGGTAAACCAAGACAGGAAGTCAGACACTCAAACTGCAACTTCTTTAGACAGACACACTCACACTCACACTCGCTCTCACTCACTCACTCAAGTCACAAGCACGAAAGCCAACTGAATATATTGTGTCTGTGGTCTACAGTGCGTGTGAAGATGCAAAGGTACATCCTGCAGGACAGAGCATGAATGGAAAACACTCCCAAACTGTACCCACGCTTCTGGACAATGGCAATGGTAAGTATGTATTTTCAATCAACCAGAATAATGTACTTACTGGACAACACACACAGGACCATCTTGGCGTACAAATTACATTATACTATATACATAACCTATTATACTCAGGTTGATTTTCTTTAAATAGTATTTATTTTAGTAGATTCAGATGCATGGATAGCTTAGATAAAGAAATGTATATCATCATGGTAAGTTTTTTTTTTTTTTTTTTTTTTTTTTTTTTTTTTTAAATTGTCTTGCCTGCGTTGCTCTCAGCCTTGCTGCTTTTGCTTCTAATACAGCACTCTTAACTTGCATCTTTTAACAGAGGCCTTAGAGAGGTCTAGAAAGGACATGGCCACATCTCCTGCTAAGTCCCCTGCAAGGCTGAGTAAGCCCACCTCAGTGGCCGTGATCCAAAAGACCCCTGAGGCCAGGTAACACATCTTTACTGGACATCAATTAAGCGTTAAATAAAGATTTCCCATATATTCTAAAGGTTTTTAGGTAAGTGAAGCATTATTTATTATGCTGGATAAGCAGTGGGGTATATATAGTGACTATAGCAAACATGGAAGTATTCGCTAACCTATTAGAATTATTTCTCAGAAGAACAGCCTGTGTGGTTAAATTCAACGGAACCAACGTGCTCATTGAACAACAATGGAAAACGGCACAGAGAACTTGAAGGATTCAGACACAAAATCTTTGTTCTGTGCTAGTTTGAAATTCTGATTAGGGCTTTTTTCAGCACTAACAAGGGTTTCTCTACCACAGGGAAGTCTGAGTGAGGCAGGCTACTCCTGTCTTGTGGGGGACCTTGTGAAGATTATTTGTGGGCTGTCGGTAGGCTTGCCTCAGTAGTCGGTGTTTCTGGTGTTCGATGGTCGGGCATGCATTGACATGCCCACCACCCCCACCATTGTTTTGTTTTTATAGAAATAAAACCAGTTTAGTATTTCAAAATCAAAATTTCCTCACCGTGGCATCCCTAGCAGGGTGCAGTATTTTATTTGTTTTCTCTGACCTCTTAAGGCAATTGATGGGTTTTCCTCTAGTTGTGAAGAAATATTAACAATAATGAAAAGCATAAATATGAAATTTGAATCCAGAAGCTTTTCCTCGGCATGCAGTTGCTGCAGGCTAAATTATGTCTTTTTTATTTATTTATTTATTTTTATTTTTTTAGCTTTGCTAACTTTTCGAGCTGTGAGAGGCTAAATGAAGCTTTTTACTGGGCTAGCTAGCACTGTAGCCAGCCTGTCAGGAGACATGCTGCGTTCCATTAGTCGGCCTAGCAGGGACCCTGCAGCAGGTGTAATTGAACAGACTTCTGGATGCACACATGGCCCTCCCTTCTCTCTCTGCCACAGTAATGAGACAGAGAAAGCAAGAGTGAGGGAGAGATGTTAAAAGTGTGTTTGAGGGTGAGTGAGGGGTGAGGGCATTGGATAAAGTGAGAAATGGGAAGCGAGGAAAGTAAGAGCAGGTTGAGATTGTTCGAAATGGAAATGGTGAGAAAGGCGTAAGAAGGGAGAGAAGTTTAGAGGACAGGGATGAATCACTGAGCATCAGACTTTCCTAAAAAGGAAAGGACATTCATTACCTTTTTTCCTACACCCTTTACACAGAATGGTAATAAACCTGACATTAGCTGTGTGTGTGTGTGTGTGTGTGTGTGTGTGTGTGTGTGTGTGTGTGTGTGTGTGTGTGTGTGTGTGTGTGTGTGTGTGTGTGTGTGTGTGTGTGTGTGTGTGTGTGCACAAGTTACTGAGAAGCAATTTGTAACAGTGGTGATAAAGACCTTTTTATTCTTAGAAATTGTTATTCCTAAAGTTGATTTTCTCAGGCATAATGTCAGTTTTCCTATCTAAAAATTGGTGGTTAATAGGAAATACAGTGTGTGAGACAGCTCCCCCCCCCTCCTTGTCCTAAAGTAACTCTTAAACAAAGCAGTGCATGGTCCAAGTTGAACTGTGAGCTCCAGCAGTTCTCCATTAATTCCAGCAGCGGACCCAGGGTATCAAATCTTATTACCATCCATTTACACCTCCAAAGCCTATTAAAAGTGTTGGACTCTTCGCTACACACAGTGGTGTTGTTTTTTACAACCAGCAATAAGGAAGTCTGCCTCTCAGATGCCTTTTGTGGTTTTCTAGCAACATGTTTTTTTTTCATTTGCATCTCTTTAAAATAGTTCATTTTGTATTCATTTGGTAATCCACTGATTTGGATTACACATAGGTCTTTTTCTTAGCGGATGTCAAAAAAATCTCTGCCAAAAATAGTTGGAAAATATAAACTAAATAAATTGTTCAGAAAAACGAGCTACATGTTATTTTTGTTGCTTTTTATTTCATCAGCATTGCATGCTATTATACAGTATAAGCTAAACTTGCTAAACTAACACTGCTGTTTTGTAAACAATACAAAAACACTACTGTGATAGGCTAGTAAGCAAGATTAAATAGTAAAGTCTATTAAAAATCTAAAGTCTATTCAACTGTAAGATTTTGGCATGTTTTAACCCCCCCCCCCCCCCCCCCCCCCCCCCCCCCCCCCTTTTTACTTGGCAACAATATGCCCCTTGTGGCCATGTAATCTTAAACAATTCAATCTTGATGTGCAAATTTTAAAACGAAGCTGGGGTTAACATTTAGTGACCTTCTTAATCCTTTCATGAATCCTGTGCTAGTTAGTAATGAGACATCTCCAGCGCACCCCGCCCATCTCATCTCCATCCTTCCTGCCATTGCCCGCCTGCTATTGATTGGTTGAGAAATTGACATGCGGGGATATACGCAGTGGCCATTATAGGTTTTTTATCTTACTGTTTGGACTGCAAATGAAAAGGGGCGCCGAGGCGAGACGGCTATCTTTAATGAAAGAGAGGAGCCAAATAAGCAGTAAAAGTTACGAGTGGAAAGGAGGTGGTGGGGAGCGTAGGCCCAGGAGTTTTGTGGACATTTTATCTGGCCTCACAGACCTAGAAAAGAGACAAGCAGTATTTGTGTGCTGGAAGAATGAAACCCAAAGGTTTTTATTACACTAAGAAAGGTACAGTTTTAGATTAGATTAGATTCAACTGTATTGTCATTGTGCAGAGTACAAGTACAAAGACAACGAAATGCAGTACCATTGTAGTGCAGAAACAGTAACATTATACGAGTAGTGAGAATAAGTGTATGTGCAGGATGAATAGTATGAAGAGCAGTAGAATATGGCTATGTATACGTGTAGTTACAGTATGTACATTTGTAAATAAATGTGTTTAAAGGACAAAGGAAATAAAGTATTTGAAAGCAGAATCCTTAATCACTCTTTGTTTTAGAGTAGCTATGATAAGACATTTTTGAATTTTACATACAGGCTCAGATAGAAAGAATTCCATTTGTCATTAAAGAGTGTGTAGTATCAATAAAATATCATCAGAATCAACTTTCTGCAGATATGGTGTACTCCCCAAGGCGTTCTACTGACGGGCACAGAAGATTTAAGTTTTTAACAGGACTTTGCCAAATGTCTCTAGATGCTATCAAAATGACCCAACATCCCATCTGATTTTTTCAATGACAGAATCTTATGTTCCTGCTACTCCACCCATCCATTGTTCTGTATGCACGTAGCAGTAAAATAGATTTGCCTGGACTTCTTTGGGGGATATCAATATCGAGCAGCAATTCACCTCACACAAACTGGAGCTAAGAAATGAACTTCTTTGTTGCACTGTAAACCCCTCTGAAAATCTATTGGCATTCTTTGGCCACATGTAATCCCTGTGCCACCTCCTCCTCTCACCCCACCCACTACCATTCCCCCCCATTCCTGCCCAAACTGTACCCCTACCCCCGCACTCCCCTTGTTATAGATTGTGACCGCCGGTAAGTGATGCATTATTCATTACAGACATGTCGTTTGTTGATGGATGGCTGTTTGAGAGCCCTGTCCGTTAAATAAATCAACAAATAAAAATGCAAATTCTCACATTTACAGAGAAGGAACCCAGCCAAAGACCCTCCCCCACATTCCCTGTCTGCCTTCCTCTCTATCCACAAAGCTGCGCTCACCCTCACTTATGCTCTCTCTCACTCGCTCCTTTGCTGTTGACAGACTGGAGACCAAATGAGGAAGACAGATTTACTTATTTGAGCTTCAGTCTCTTTTTTTCATCGGTTATCATTCCTCAGTCGACTTACCCCTCATTCACTTTCTCTCCCTCACACTCAAACGTGAATACATTAGTTCATGTTGCCAAAGCAAAATATAGCCTTTTAAAGCTTTCCAGTGACTGGTGTGTGCTGCCTCAAGTTAGTGGGGAAAACACGACATATCAAGGTCTATGGTTACGTGTGGAGGAGCACAAATGTGCCTTGATTGGAAGTTCCACCAGTGTGTCTGTCTGCTGACCACCCACATGCATATCAACAAGTACAGGTGCCAAAGATCGCCCTTACCTGGGAGAGCTGTGTGCGGAGCTGGGCGATGCAAATCGATGCAGCTTTAAACGAGCAGAGAATTATGTTAGCAACATCAGTGAAGCGTGCTCTAAAGAATTCATGTTTTGTATCTGGAATGGCGTTGTTCGACTGTGTATACACTGAATAATGTATCAGGCCAGCCAGACTGAGGGATTGAATCTCTATTAGCTTAATCTCCCCCGTTTTGGTTTATTTATTTCTCTGCACATTCCCTCATTTCTATTCCAGGGGAGAAAGCACCAGGGTTTTCTCCCTCTTTTTGTCTCGCACCTGCAAGAAAGTGTGTTTTTCTGCTGGGACGCCCCAGTGGTTTTGATTTGTTAGCGTTGCTTGTTAGGGTTCAGTAGACACTTCAGAAAGAACCATTTGTCGAAGACAGATTTGCTTTCATATGGTCTGTGTTAACAAGTGAAAGGTGACTGACAAATATTTTGGTACAAGGATTGGGCTCCACGTAGACTTTGGCCTTGTGCATGTCTGGTGTTGGTCCCTTGGCTCTGCTTCACATTGTCCTTAGCATTGAGGACACATACTGTGTCGATCTTTGTGTGCCTTGCTCTGTTACAATCAAACAGCACAAGCATACTTATTAGCAACATTGCCTGTCTACAGGGTTCCTCTGGGTTCTGTATTATAAATGTAGGCAGTGCCAATTCAACCTTTTTTAAGGCTAAGGTTAAAATGTGGAAAAAGAAACAATTGAATGTAGAGCTGCAACGATTATTCGATTAGTTGTCAACTTTTAAATTAATCGTCAACTATTTTGATAAACGATTAGTCGGTTTGAGCAATTTTTTTTAAAGACAAAAGTAAAAATTCTTTGATTCCAGCTTGTTAAATGTGAATATTTTCTAGTTTCTTCTCTCCTCTGTGACGGTAAACTGAATATCTTTGAGTTGTGGACAAAACAAGACATTTGAGGACGTTATCTTGGGCGTTTGGGAAACACTGATCCACATTTTTCACCATTTTCTGACATTTTATAGACCAAACAACTAATCGATTAATCGAGAAAATAATCAACAGATTAATCGACTATGAAAATAATCGTTAGTTGCAGCCCTAATTGAATGAATTGAATGAAACCACAAAAGCCTCCCAAAATTGTACTTATTTTTTTCAGGTTGGACTTTTCTGTGGTTGAATTATTGGATGTCTTTAGTCCTCTCTCTGCACCTGAGCTCAGCAAGCAGTCCACTCGAAGACCCAAAACATCGCAACGTAGGCCGGGCCTCTCTGCCCCCAAACCAGTGGGCAGAATCCTGCTTCCCGCTGCTGGGTCTTATCCTCAGAATACCCAGCAGGACCTGGAAGAAAGCCAAATACTGGAGGATATTTTCTTCATTTGCTGACAAGAAGGAAATGGGTCCAGTCACTTGTCACTTTTTTTTTTTAAATTATTATTATTTTTATATATATATATATATATATATATATATATATATATATATATATATATATATATATATATATATATTTCATTTTCAGTTGACATTCTAAATCAGAATGATCATGATGTTGTAGATTGTACTTTTGTTATACTGTGGTTTTAATACAAATAAACATATTTATTCAGAATTGGTTATGCTTCTAGTTTGTAATTGTTATGTTGTCACTGCAGGAAAACCGTTTACCACTGAGCTACGTCAATTATTTCTGAAGACATTGCCAGCATTAATGCAGATTTAGTCTATATCCACGGCATTCCACTCCCGGGATTGCTCCGTTGCCATCGGAAATTCCGCCGGATCTCACTTGTTTTTGCCGGATGTCCATTACCTTCCGCTAGCTAGGCTATCTGTCCAATCTGAGTTTTCTGTTGCACGACTAAAACAACTTTTGAACGTACACATGGTCCACCAAAACAAGTTCTTTCCTGTGGCTCTGTCTGCCGCCCATGACTATTTTGATTGGTTTAAAGAAATGCCAATAAACCAGAGCATGTTTTTTCTCCCATCCCAGCCAGACCCTCCTCCGCAGTGCTGTGGAGGAAGGTCTGGCAAAGAGAGACTAATGCGAACTTAACTGCATGATACACAATTGTACATTGATAATCTTTTTAGATAAGCTGGACAACAGGCGGATGGACCAAACTATCACCTCCTTCTTGGAGAGAATAATGGGGAAGTTTGTGTGGCTAGTCTTGTATTGATAAGTTAATCAGTAATTATGACATGACACAAGACACTTTATTCTAGACTGTGCTTTATTATTGGGCTAAGCTGAGACGCATCATTCATTTAAAATTACAAAATAAGAGTTCAGGGGACCAGAGAATGGTGCAGTCTGGAGAGACAGGGACGGGAGCCTAAAGTGCACTGCCCAATCAGAAGCTTAGCTCATCAGGAACCCAGCAAAGCTTAATATGCAACATTCAATTCCCCACCCTCCCTATGTGCTGAAATTGGGAAATAGATTTCCAGAATACTTTGAAAACCATGAGGGAAAATATGTCTAGCAACACTACTGAGCTTTAGAAATAAAAACTAACAGCACTGAAAAAAATGATAGCAACTCAATTGTTTTTGATGAGATAGTGCAGGTTTCATTGAATTTTGCTCTTGGTAGAACACATCAGTTGAACAAGATCAGAGCTCTGTCAAACAATACAAAGAAAGATTGGATAAACAGGATAAAGGGAATAAAGTTTTAGAAATCCAAACTGGCGTTTTATGCAGGCAGTTAATCAGTGATTAGCAATTCGTCAGACATTAGCTCCTTACATATTAGCAGCAACATATAGTGACCTCAAGGCATATCTTATGTTGTGATTACATATCTGACTGAACAGTTGGTTTCTGAGGGAGTGATTAACTAGGAATTGCCCCTTTTTCACTTTGATTTAAGGTTTCACAATATAAGCAAATGGTATTCAAAATGACAGACAAACCTCCAATTGGCATCTTTTTTTTTTTTTTAACAATCTTTTACCTAAGCTAACATTTTTGAACAGAACAATAGGATTTTATAATAACAAATATACATAAGGCTTTAGTAGTGTACTGCATTGTATTGAATAGTTTTTCAGCAACAGGAAAATGTAAAATCAGTCTTTGAAGTTGTTAAATTCAGAGTTTGCCAATACTTCCAAGTGGTGTAATGTGATGTAGTGATACAAAGTAGCACTGACAAGCAAATCGATCAGTGGCAATAAGAGCTCAGATCTTGAATCAAACAGCACGAATAAATAAATACTTAAATACAAATAAATAAATAAAGACATAAATAAATGATTAAAAATATGTCTTTGACATCACTTGGTCAATAGGAGCATTTTTTCACATCATCAAAGAAGTGCTGAAGGCATGGTCCTGCAGATAGGAACAATGATCATCTGTGGACCACAACAGTGGCCCATGCATGTCATATAAAAACTATTTGGTCACATACCAACTCATAGAAAAATAATGCCATGAAAGCATGCATATTATCTCAGACATGACTTATAAATTAATATCTAAACAAATAGATAAGTGAATAGAACCCATCAAAGTATTTTTTTTTTTATAAAATAGGTCAATGTGTGTCTAAGCTTTAACTGAGGTCAATGCTCTCCCTGACTGTATTCTGGATAAATGCCTTGGTCAGGTCCTAGAGTTTGTACTGTATCCTATTGACTATTTTTTTAATTATTTTTTTGTACCTGGTTTTATTGAGCATTATCATGTTTTCATTCGTATATTTTTTTTTTTAAAGAATTAAAGTACTTTATCCAGTCCTTGTAGATAGAAGTAAAAGTCCTATAAAATATGCAAACCTATGTACAGAGGAAAACAGAGCAAAAAAGAAACAATGTACAGTATATTCATCGGTTTATGTATATATTTATATATATATATTTATATTCAAACTTCTGCTCTGTTTCTTGTTGTTTTTGAACCATGATACTTTGTTTTACTTTTCTTATGTAAACTTGCAGCTTCAAGTGGGAGCAAATGAAGAAGAGGTGCTTGGCATTCTAGTTCCCGTGGTCGTTCTGCTTCCCCTCCCTCATTTCACTCGACATTAAAACATGGGCTAGGTGAAAGACATGAGTGATTGCTCAAACAAACCATTAAAAAAAGCACAGGCCGCATCAACACCTTTTTCAATTTTCTCAGAGCAGCGAGGGGCAGTCGAAGAGGGCACACAGTGTGGCGATCAGGGACACCAGACATGACATTTAGCTTCAGATGTTATTGTTAGCTCAAAGGCAGCTCAGGTGGATGTACAAGACATTTTTGTACCTAACCAACCACGGATACTGTCAGAGCAAAATATGATCATGATGGTCATCTGGTTTGCGCTGTACGCCACAGTCAGGCCATCGTTATGTGGCACATACAAACAGTGGCGTCCTGGGATGTGTGGTGGCGTCTTTTAGCCTCGCAAGATTTGGAAGGTAAATGTTAAATTATTCAATCTGCTAAAAAGGTTAGACACAGACACTAGGGGAATGGCATAATGAGCAGTGTATAGGAAAAACTAGTAACAGCACCCAACAGGAAGCATTGTCTTCCAAAGTGTCATATAGCCTTATAAATATTCATATATATAAATATTCATTGAGTAATCTTCACCAGCTGAATATGTGTTGAATGCAGGGTCCAATAAATCCAAATCTGTTGACCTTTTGCAGGTATATAGTAGGTGTCCATACCATTTTTGTAGACTATTATGAGAAACTGTATGCTAAAGCAATATGAAACCAGCCTCAGTGATACAGCAGTTGTAATGGGTAAATGGCTTTTCACTCTTATTGCTTCATTTTACAGTTTCATTATGCTTTTATGTGTATATTTGACTGTATGAGGGCATATAACACAAGGCAATATAACATCTTCTAAAGGATATGCTTCATGTCAAGTATTACCAGCAGAGATCCACACAGTAACTGCTGGATGGGGGAAGTACATAAAACCTCCCTTATTCTGTTCAGTGGGAAGCCAGCTCTTATTATTATTATAACATATTCATCACTATTACATCACCTTCATAACCATTTAAACCTAATGACAGGTCCAATAAGCTCAACCACTTCTCATATTAAGCCATGTCATGTCAGTCGCAACCATGAACTTTACCCTAGTTTTGAGTCCAACCAGTGGAACGTAGTCACAGATGCCCTGCACACAGCTTTGATAGTTAGTACCTGTGCTAACAGGTTACCTAATGCCCGCTTTTATCTGAAGTGTAATCGCATGAGTCTACATTAGTTCTAAATGCATTCTGTTTGTCAAAGACATTGATGGACCAACAGTGGTCTGACGTTTTGTTATATTGGACATGCACTGAAGCTCTCTATGTGGCTGAGAAATGATATGGATCTGGCTGTAGTTTTGACATCATAATAGCATGTTGGCTGCTTGCAGCAGTGTGTGTTTAATTATTTTTGTTTGTCTTTGTTTTCTGAGAGCACAGTGCTTGATGGCAGATTCTGCAGGTGACAAGGCACACCTTGACATGGTGACAGCCCATACGCTACATGCACTTTACTCAATGCAAAAGAGAGCAAGGGTTGTGAGACATATTCATTTTGGTTCAAGTTTCAAAGAGAAGTTTGTGTGTGTGTGTGTGTGTGTGTGTGTGTGTGTGTGTGTGTGTGTGTGAGAGTAAACTCAAAAGATATGTTTGGAATAGAGTCGAAGATAATTGTCCTTTTCCTCTAAAATCATTTAGCCTGATTCTCTTAAAGCCTGCTACTGAGATGTGGCTTTTTGCATTTTCAGATAATATTTACACCATATGTGTTCTTCACACATGTATCTTTTAGCAATATATTGTGTGTCAGCATATAGGTAATCAGAGATAGGAATGCCTGCAGTTTTGGGAGCTGCCAGATTTGCGATTCTTCCCAAGCAGAGCAATGTTTCAAACTCCAGCTAAAATCTACAAAAAATTACAGCTCAACATAGTCAGAAGCCGTTCTATATACAGACACACATATAAAATATGTGCATATAAATACATATATTTGTTTGTGATTAATATCTATTTATCCATATATACTGTATATATGAATACATTTGCTTGAATGCTTGTTATACATATATATGTACTGCAAATATAAACAAGTTCATATATTTCAAACGTTTCTGATGTTATTCTATCTATGAGGTTAGGATGTCAAGTTAAAAAAGATAAGGCTGTGATACGGAGCAGCCCCTCCCATGCACTCGCCATCCCTCCCAAGACAAAATGAGAAGAGAAAAAATAAACATTTTGAGTAATTGTAAACTAGCGAAGTGAGAGACCCCATTTGGTCATCTGAAATAGTTTTGCCTGTATTCAAAAAGCACATCAGCAATATATATGTATATATACATGTGTTGTATATATTCGAAATGTACACTTCCTTTAAGTGCAACTCCTCAACCAGTTAACACTGACTGAAAGAGATGCAGTGGTCCGAGTATATTAGAGCTACAAGTCCTCAGCAATACAAATGTTTGGTCTTTTGGTCCCTAAAACAACTAAGGAATGACAGGTAAGACTCCCTGGAGACCGTTGCTATGGCTCTCCTTGGCAACGGTATCCCCTGGAAACGGACAGGCACTCCGAGCTAAAGATGGCCATCCCAAATCGAAGCCAATTTGTGTCCTGAAAATATCACATTCCCTACTTAAGTTCTCTCTCCGAGAATTTCTTGTCCCTTTTTATTTCAAGTCTTATAAATTGGTCTTCAAAAGTCAATTTCCCCAAACTCAAACCATCTTACAGAAAGATTTCCTACGGCAATCTTCTATTCAGTTTTTAAAAAGTTTTGTTCTTGTTGGACTTTTGACATCCATATTCCCTTTAAGAGTTCAGTGGGGTTGGTCATTGTAAGTAGGTTTTGATAGAGTTTCTTTTACTTTTTTCCCCTCATTGTTCAAGTAAAAGTTTTTGTGGTCCAGAAAAGGTAGCTGTTATTCAAGCAGGGTTTTGTAGGGAAGGAGGTGTGTATATGTGTGGAGAAGAAAAAAGGTCCTGGGGCTAACCAGGCTGGTACAAATTCTCTCTGAGTTCCAAAGTTTTAGTACATCCAAAAAGAGGTGTCCTTGACTCTGTCATCGCACTCTCTCTCCTCAGTTTCTGAAGCAGCCTCTGTGGTCCAGATGCTGAGTTTGCACTCAGTGGCGGGTAGCAAGAAGTCAACATATGATTCAGCTAAACAAAACCTGAAAAGCACAGAAGAAATATATATTGTTTAAGTCAAGTAATATGTGGGAAAACAAAACCAATGTTGGTGTTTCATGCACATTTAAAAGTTGCAAAGCATATGATTTTAGGAATATTTCTTTAGCCGCACTAGCCACTAGCAACGTGGCTCAAGGATGGCAATAACCATCTGTCAGTTGGTCGGTCGGTCTACCAAACTGATATATCTTAACATCTACTGCATTGCCATCAGATGGTTTGGACAAGGACATTCATGATACCCAGAGGATGAATCCTACCAACTTCGGGAATGACATGACTTTTCCATGAGGTTGACAAGTTATGGATGGATCGCAGTTTGGTTCAGATGTTCATGTCGCCCAAAGGCTTAATCCTAATCCTCATTTTTTTTTTCTCCATTTGTTCATTGACTTGGATCTCGACAATTCAAAGAGACAGCTTGTCCTTCTACGCTTAAACAAACATTTATTCCATAAGAGACCAAATTCCTACATTACATTAGAAAGCTAAAGAAACGTTTATGGGGGAAATATTTGTCTTTAATTTAGTTTTTTGTTGTGACATTTTACATGTTTGCAGTTACTATGTTCTGTATGGTATATTCCTTATGTGACCTCCTTTACTGTTGATACTGTATTTACATACAGATGGAGCAGTGTAATATGTATTTACAGGGCACCTTCCTCTCTAAAGCATCTTTGCTGTTCTGTTATGGATAAACAAAGATACTTTTGCTGAGACAATGTTGAAAACAAATCAGTGCTCACCCTGCAGTGAATTAATTTAGCGCCCTGGCAGTGTTATGTTGTGAAAAACAATTCAGTTTTAATTTTTTTATTTAAATCAAACCGTTTAATCCTGTTTTTGAAAGTTGACCCCTCATGTGTCATTAGAAGTTAAGTAATCCTCAAGCTTGCTGTCTGAATATGGGCTCATCAGTCTGATAACTCTGTGCCATAATAGTGCATTATTATTCTGTTTATAATAATAGTAAACCTGGGCATGCAAGTGCAAAAATGGCAATGTGCTTGATATCAGTTGATATTTCAAACAATGTAATAACTGTCAATCTCAGGCAAAAAGAAACGGAAATCAAAAGAGATGTTTTCTCCACCGTTCTGTTGAAAATGTTTTTTATCAAAAGTAATGGTGCCACATATTTTTGTGACATATTCATG